>CM053626.1:17596727-17620843 GCA_028646595.1 Phalanger gymnotis | reverse complement strand
CTAGCTCCATTGACCTCCAGAATATCATATTCCAAGCCCTCCAATCTCTTAATGTAGAAGCTGCTAGATCTTGGGTTATTCTGATTGTGTTTCCACAATACTCAAATTGTTTCTTTCTGCCTGCTTGCAGTATTTTCTCCTTGATCTGGGAGCTCTGGAATTTGGCGACAATATTCCTAGGAGTTGTCTTTTGGGGATCTATTTGAGGAGGTGATCTGTGGATTCTTTCAATTTCTATTTTACCCTCTACTTCTAGAATATCAGGGCAGCTCTCCTTGATAATTTCTTGAAAGATGATATCTAGGCTCTTTTTTTGATCATGGCTTTCAAGTAGTCCAATAATTTTTAAATTATCTCTCCTGGATCTATTTTCCAGGTCAGTGGTTTTTCCAATGAGATGTTTCACATTGTCTTCCACTTTTGCATTCCTTTGGCTCTCTTTTACAATATCTTGGTTTCTCATAAAGTCACCAACTTCCACTTGCTCCAACCTAATTTTTAAGGTAGTATTTTCTTCAGTGTTTGTTTGGACCTCCTTTTCCATTTGGCTAATTCTGCTTTTCAAGGCATTCTTCTCCTCATTGGCTTGTTGGAGCTCTTTTGCCATTTGAGTTAGTCTATTTTTTAAGGTGTTGTTTTCTTCAATATTTTTTCAGTATTTTTTGGGTCTCCTTTAGCAAGTCATTGACTTGTTTTTCATGGTTTTCTCACATCATTCTCATTTCTCTTCCCAATTTTTCCTCTACTTCTTTAACTTGCTTTTCCAAATCCTTTTTGAGCTCTCCCATTGCCTGAGACCAGTTCATACTTTTCTTGGAGGATTTTGTTGCAGGCTCTTTGACTTTGTTGACTTCTTCTTGCTGTATGTTTTGGTCTTCTTTTTCACCAAAGAAAGATTCCAAAGTCTGAGACTGAATCTGAATGCGTTTTCACTGCCTGGCCATGTTCACAGCCAACTTAATTGACCCTTGAGTTTTTCAGCGAGGTATGACTGCTTGTAAAGAGTACTTTGTTCCAAGCTTGAGGGGATGCACTGTTGTTTTCAGAGCTATTACAGCCAGCTCTGCCACACCAGCATTCCTCCTTCCCCATGAACCCCCAACCTGTACTGGACTCAGATCTTCAGCAGGCTCTGCACTCCTGCTATGATCAGCCACTTAATTCCTCCCACCATGTGGGCCTGGGGCTGGAAGCAACTGCATTTGTAGTTCTGTAGCTGCCCCACCTCCGCTGCCCCTAGGGCAGTGGCTGAACCACAAACTCCTTCAACTCCCACAGCTTTTCCCACTAACCTTCTCTGTTGTCTTTGGTGTTTGTGGGTTGAGAAATCTAGTAACTGCCATAGCTCTCTGATTCAGGGCGCTAGAGCATGCTCCGCCTGGCTCCTGGTCTGGTTGGTCCTGGCGCCGCCCATGCTGGGCTCTTCTCCACTCTACTCCCAGTTCCCTGCACAATAAACCTTATCCAGACACCATCCAGGCTGTCCTGGGCTGAAGCCCTGCTTCCCTCTGCTATTTTGTGTGTTCAGCAGTTCTAGAATTTGTTCAGAGCCATTTTTATAGGTTTTTGGAGGGACTTGGCAGGGAGCTCACGCAAGTCTCTGCTTTCCAGCTGCCATCTTGGCTCCCTCAGCACTCTCAATGATCCTATCCTATCATAATCCCTCCCCTCCCAAAAAAAGCAACCCTTATCTTTTGAGTGCCAGTGCTCCCAGTAATGTTATAAGTGCAAGTAATGGAACACCAAAATGCCTAAAGAATCGATACTAAGCTGTACTGAGAGAACAATAAAGAATCACAGGAAGGAAGGAAAGAAGTATTTATTGAAAAAAATACTGATTATATACCAGATACTATGCTAAGTGTTCTAAAACACACTATTTCATTTAATCCTGGCAACAACCTTGGAAGATAGGTGTTAATATTCCTTCATTTTACAATTGAGGAAACTGAGGCAGAGGTTAAGTGATTTAACAGAGTTTATACTGTTACCTTATAAGCACAGTTTACAAGGAATTATGTTTCCTAAGAGCAATACATAAAACATAGCAGGTACCATGACAGGTGTAAGCATGCTTCAGCTTCGTATACATTTTAACCTGTGCTCAGTAAATGCCCAAATTTATTATCAAAGAAAGGAGATGGGTGAGTTATGTAGCAAGAACAAAGGAATAACACATAAAAAATGGGAACACTACAAAGATACCTTGGAATTTTAAAAGATTGAGAAAAAGACCTTAAGCTTTTGGGATATATACTGTATGGAGGATTATGGGTGAGTATGGATAACAATTATATAGGACATGGAAGCATGGAGAGAGGCAAGATGAAGTTGTAGGTAGAGAGAGATGGCATAGAACTTTGGAAGGTCTGGTTTCAAGTTTCATCTCTGTGACATACAAGCTTTACTTCTCAGTGTTCACAGGCAATTTCCTAAGACTAAGACCTAGAGCTGGAGCGATTCTGTATTGGTAGAGGCAATTCATCACAAGGAAAAAAATGCATAGAGCATATATACTGTATATTCTATATCCTTCCAATATATACATAGATAATACATATTCTGTGGCATAATCACATATATGTACATATATACATACCATATATATGCATATTTAACATCCCACTGTGTATACTGCAATCCTTATATATAATGCATACACATATGTATGTAGTTATAATGTTAACCTATATAAATAAAGTTGTTGTATATAAAAGAGAGGGAAATCATTACTTAAAATTAAATTTCAATTGTATGTATACAAGACAACTTGCCTACTAGCTGGAAGGATTGAGAGCTGGGATGGACTTTAAAGGACATCTACTCCACCAAGGCCCTGAGAAGTAAGGGAGTTACTTAGTGTTTCACAATTTCTAAGTAGGAGAGGCCGAGGTACTCCGATTCAACATCATGTGTTCTTTTACTTCCAACAAAGCACATGGTAAAAATGAGGTAAGCTTCTCTAACCTTCCTCGAGCTTTTATTCTTCGTTCATTCTCTCTAAAAATGCAATATTGAAATGTGACCTGGATTTAAGCTTCTATGATATCTTTTTCATTCTCAGGAAACCTTAGAAGACAGGCACTTTGTAAAGATGATTATGCTTTCTTTACCAAGGTGTGGTATCATTTGAATTATATAAAGTTGTGTGGAAACTTGCTAATTAGTCCACAGGGCTGTGCTCTTCCTGAATTTCATATTCATAGGCTTTGGTTCTACACACACACACACACACACACACACACATACACGCACACACACATGCACACATATGCATATACCACCTTCCTTGTATAAAGCTACCATTTCTTCTGCATTTCCTATTTTAGATGTTCTTCAATATTTGATTTTCTCCTTTATTCAACCCCTTTCTGCTAGTCACTTTCACTTTGATGATTAAAAGAAGTGACATTTATACAACTTTCTATAAAAAAGATGAAAGACAAAGGTGGATCTTTACTGCTTATTTTAGCACCTTTTATTTCACTTTCCCTTTAGATTGTTGTAGAATTTAGGAAAACAATCTCTCTCAAATGTCAGCATACCCATGGATGAATGGATACTGCATGCTAACGAGGCACCTGAGAGTCAGAGAGGTCTGTAGTTGTCTGAGATGCTGAGGATGAGAAGTTCCTATCCTAATTCTGACTGTTCTTCTGATTTTTCCGTGTGATTTTAGGTAAGACCTGCAGCTTTACTCGGTGTTAGTTTTATTATCACTGAAAATCACTACTAAAATTCTCATTACACCGCATAAGTCTCTATTCTTTAAGCCCATTATAGAAAAGGAAAATTCTAACAAGAAGTCTGAGGTGGGAAAAGCTTTGCCCCTGAGAATGGAAAAGGGCCATATGTTTCTTCTCCAGAGACTAGGAGAGCTATATTTAGAGACATACATCCTCAGGTGTGTTGAAGTGTGAGTAATTGTTTGTCCTTAGCAACTCCAAATGATCATCTATTAAATTATGAGGGAATTATGAGCTACATCAGTAGAGGATCCACAACAATGAAATTGTAAATCTTTGAAAAACTATATTGAATTTCATTAAACCAACATCTATATCCTGATATGTATATATACATATAAATATACATGAACACAGATATATCACTATGGGAGACACAAAGAATGGAAAGGAGAAAACATCTCTGCTCCAAAAGCACTTCTTTTTATTAAAGGTAGGGATGGGAAGATGATACATTTTGTATAAAAAAAGGATTTCACTATAAATTAATTTGAAGAGGAAAGCAGTGGTAATCATGGAGGAGAAAAAGATTCTCAGGCTAGAAGAAAACTGAGCTGAGCCTTAATAAGAGGAACCTGGGCTAAACCTCTAACAAAGAAAAGATCCTAAGAGGCAACTTATAATAAGCAGGGAGAGCACTGCAAGTATTAGGAACGGAATCTCAATACAAATACAAAGAAATGGGAGATAGACCAGGAAATTTGGAGTAAAAGAAATAGTCAAATTTGGTTGAAACAGAGTGCTTGAACAAGATAGAATGGAATAAGATGAGAAAGGCATTCAAAGATGAAATATAGAAAGCTTTACATGCCAGGCTGAGGAGTTTGAATTATTTTTTTTTCTTTAAGAGGTACAGAGCAAATGGAGTTATTTGAAAAACAGAGTGATATAATACTAATATTAATACAAAAATAAGAAAGGCAACAACCACAATCACATCCTCAACATCAATTAGCATTTATATGATATTTTAAGGCTTATAAAATACTTTAGAAATATTCTCTCATTTTATCTTCACAACAATTTTATAATATAGGTGCAATTATTATCTACATTTTACCAGTGAGGAAACTGAGGCAAATAGAGATTAATTGACATAGCTATTAACGACCTCATTTGAGCACAAGTCTTCTTGTCCCTGGGTACAGGACTCTACCCACTGTTGCATCTACCTGGAAAACTAGCAGAATTGTGTTCCCTTTAGGAGAAATAGAAATGTTTGGAAAAGAGGTGCCTTCAGGAAACATCGTGAATTCCATGTAGAATATGTTGACTTTGAGATAACTTTGCATATAGATGATTTAGAAGGTGCTATCTAGAAAACAGTTGATGATGTAGGACTGGAGCCCAGGGGAGAGATTAAGGATGAGTACATAGATTTGGGAGTCATTTATAGATGATCCTTGAAGCAATGGGAGCTCAGAATATAATGAGAGAAGAGTAGTGAGTGTGGAACTTTGGGAGACAGAAATACCAAGGATGTGTTAGAATAGTAATGATGTAGCCAAGGAGACTTAGAAAGGGAGGTATCAAGATGACTAGGAAGAAAACCAGGATAGAAAGTGTCATGGAAACGAAGGAACAAAAAGAGTATCCAGCAAGAGGGAACTGACAAAACCAAAAATTACATACAGGGCAAATTGAATGAGCAATGATAAAAAATGTCACTGGCTATCTCATTTCTTAGGGCACTGACAATTTTTTTTAACTTTGTATTATTTCATTATTTCCCAATACATGTAAAAATTAACAGTCCATTCTTAAAATTTTGAGTAAAAATTTTCTGACTTTCCACCCCTCTCTCCCTCCTTGAGAAGGAAAGAAATTTGATTTAGATTATATATGTGAGGTCATGCAAAACATTTCCAGACTAGTCATGTTTTTTTAAAGATTAATTTTTTATTTTTAGTTTTCAACATTCATTTCCACAAGATTTTGAATTACAAATTTTCTCCCCATCTCTCCCCTCCCTACACCCCAAGATGGCATGGGTTCTGATTGCCACTTTCCCCAGTCTGCCCTCCCTTCTATCACCCCACTCTCCCTCCATCCCTTTTCCCCTTACTTCCTTGGAGGGCAAGATAGATTTCTATACCCCGTTGTCTGTATATCATATTTCCCAGTTGCATATAAAGTAGTTTTTAACATTTGCTTTTAGAACTATGAATTACAAATTTTCTCCCTTCTTCCTTCCCCACCCACCCTCCTTGAGGTTATACGTGTATACTTATGTAAACCACTTCCATAATATTTATTTTTTGAAAGACTAACTATATTTCCCTCTAGCCTATCCTGTCAACCATTTATTCAATTTTCTCTTTTGACCCTGTCCCTTTCTTTTCAAGTGTTTGTTTCTGACTACCTCTTCCCCCAATCTGTTGTCCCTTCTGTCATCCCCCCTCTTATCCCTTCCTCTCTACTTTCCTATAGGGTAAAATAACCAGTTGAATGTGTATGTTATTCCCTCCTTAATCCAAATTTGATGAGGGTAAGTTTCACTCATTCCCTTTCACCTGCCCCCTCTTCCCTTCCATTATAAGAGCTTTTTCTTGCCTCTTTTATGTAACATAACTTAGCCCATTCTATTTCTCTCTTTCTCCTTCTCCTAATATATTCCTCTATCATCCCTTAATTTTATTTTTTAGATATAATCCTTTTATATTCAACTCACCCTGTGCTCTCTCTCTCTCTCTCTCTCTCTCTCTCTCTCTCTCTCTCTCTCTCTCTCTCTCTCTTTCTCTCTCTCTCTCCACACATACACACACACACACACACACACACACAAGTATGTATTCCCTTCAACCATGCTAATACTGAGAAAGGTCTCATGAGTTACAAATATCACCGTTCCATGTAGGAGTTAACACATCAACTTTAATATGTCCCTTATTATTTCTCTTTTCTGTTTACCTTTTTAATGCTTCTCTTGATTCATGAATTGAAAGTTAAATTTTCTATTCAGCTCTGGTCTTTTCATCAAGAATGATTGAAAGTCCTCTATTTCATTGAAAATCCATTTTTTTGCCTCAAAGATTGCATTTAGTTTTGCTGGGTAGGTGATTCTTGGTTTAAATCCTAGCCACTTTGATGTCCAGAATATCATATTCCAAGCTCTTTGATCCCTTAATGTAGAAGGTGCTAGATCTTGTGTAATCCTGATTTTATTTCCACCAGCCTTGAATCATTTCTTTCTGGCTGCTTGGGAACTCTAGAATTTGGCTACAATATTCCTATGAGTTTTCTTTTGGGCATGTTTTTCAAGAGGGAATTGATGGATTCTTTCCATTTCTATTTTACCCTCTGGTTCTAGAATATTAGAGGAGTTTTCCTTGATAATTTCTCGAAAGATGATGTCTAGACTCTTTTTATGATCATAGCTTTCAGGTAGTTGAATAATTTTTAAACGATCTCTCCTGGATCTATTTTCCAGGTCAGTGGTTTTTCTAATGAGGTATTTCACATTGTCTTCTATTTTTTTCATTTTTTGGTTCTGTTTTATAATAACTTGATTTCTCATAAAGTGATTAGATTGCAATTGTTCCATTCTAATTTTTAAGGAATTATTTTCTTCAGTGAGCTTCTGGACCTCCTTTTCCATTTGGACAACTCTTTTTTTTTTAAGAAATTCTCTTTATTGGCTTTTTGGACCTCTTTTGCCATTTGGGTTAGTCTATTTTTTAAGGTATTATTTTCTTCTCTATTTTGGGGGGTCTACTTTAGCAAGCTGTTGACTTGGTTTTTCACAATTTTCTTGCATCTCTCTGATTTCTTTTTCCAGTTTCTCCCCTAATTCTCTTATTTGACTTTCTAAATCATTTTTGAGCTTCTCCATAGCCTGTGATCAATTCATATTTTTCTTAAAGGTTTTTGATGTAGGATCTTTGACTTTGTTGTCTTCTTCTGGCTGTCTGTTTTTTTTTTTTTTGAGCTTTAAGTCTATGATCCTATAACTTGAAATTTAGTACTTTTTTGGGTGGGAGGTGGGGCAGTTGGGGTTAAGTGACTTGCCCAAGATCACACAGCTAGTACATGTGTCAAGTGTCTGAGGCCAGTTTTGAACTCAGGTCCTCTTGACTCCAGGGTCAGTGCTCTACTCACTGTGCCACCTAGCTGCCCCCATGGCTGTCTGTTTTGATCTTCTTTGTTACCAAAATAAGATTCTATAGTCTGAGACAGTTTTTATGCTGTCTACTCATTTCCCAGCCAATTACTTGACTTTTGAGCTCTTTGTCAAAGTAGTACTCTGCTTCCAGAGTGGAGAGTGCTCTCTCCTAAGCTTCAGGGGTTTTGCACTACTCTTTTCTGAGCTACCTGTAGGCACCTGTAAATTTTCTGAGGTTGTATGATCCAAGGAGATGTGTTTACTCCTCTACTGGCCTATGCTCTGGTCTGTGAATGATCTCAAGCACCCTTTTCTGCCTTATAACTTCTAGGAGGACTCCTTCTCCATGGCTACCTCAAGCTCTGCCACACCAGCACTCATCCCTACTCCAGGACTGCCAACAAGGACTGTGACCCAGATCCAAGCAAAGCAAAGCAAGAGAATCCTGCCTCAGCACCATCAAAGAGATCCCTGCACCCCTACTCTGATCAGGTACTTGATTCCCCCCACCATCTGTTGGCCTGGAGCCCCAGAAGCAGCTGCTGCTGATACAGCCACCTCGCTTTCCCCAGGGCCAGACAGCACCCATCTCTCACCCAGTTCTAACAGAGTTTTCCTACTGACCTGCTGAGTTGTCTTTGGTGTTTGTGGAATGAGACATCTGGAAATTTCCATAGCTCAGTGATTCAGTGCAGTGAGGCCTGCTCCACCTGGTCTACTCTGGCCAGGTCTATGCAGGCATGGTCCATACTGGGCTGCACTCTGCTCCCAGAACAGTGCAACACACCCTTCCCAGTGACCATCCAGGCTGTCTTGGGCTGGAGACTTGTTTTGCTCTGTTATTTCATGGGTTCTGTAGCTCTAGAATTTGTTTAGAGTCATTTTTACAGGTGTTTGGAGGGATTTGGGGAAGAGCTCAAGCATGCCCCTGCTTTTATTCTGCCATCTTGGCTTCCCCCCACCCAGCTTAATCATGTTGCAAAAGAAAATAAAACAATACAAAATTATGAAAGTTTAAAAAAATGTTTAAATGTGCATTCAGAGTTCCTCTTTGGAGGTAAATAGCATTTTTCATCTTGGGTCCTTCAGAATTGTGTTGGATCAATCTTTATCAGTGTAGGGAACTCAAGGAGCATCTAATATTTTCCAAATCAGAATCCATTTAATATCTGAAACTAACAAGATATATATATATATATATATACATATAGATAGATAGATAGATAGATAGATAGATAGATAGATATAGATATATATGTATCTATCTATATCTATATCTATATCTATATCTATATATCTGTATATATGGATCCCCAAGCTTGTGAAAATCTAAAAATTTGACAAATGTAGATGTGTAATTTACTAATACATGTAAATTTCAAGGTTTAAATTCCAGGTAATATCTTTTCTATGTTGTTGGATCCATGCATATTATTTATTAGCTCACAAATAATATCCAAAAATCATCACTATAAAACTATATTACATCAAAAATATTTCCTTTTTCAGACACCAGCTCCGACTTATCTTCCCATCTCATTTTGGAAGTTAGATGGTAGAGTGGACAGAATTAGAGTTGAGAAGACCTGATTTCAAATTCTGCTTCAAATACTATCCCTGTGACCTTCAGCACCTCATTTAAAATCCTTTAGCTCAAGTTTCTTCATCTGTAAAATGGGTAAATATTAGCTCCTATGTCGCAGAATTATCTTAAAGCTCAAATTAGGATATATGTTTGAAGTATTTGTAAATCTTAGAGTGATAAACAAATACTGTCTGATACTATTACTATTGTTGTTGTTATTACCATTATGTTCCTTCTAACAATATAACCATTTAAACCTTTTGTTTTCCCTAGCAAGCACACTTGAATGGCCCCAGCATCTATATTTAGCTCATGATCCCTAAGTCAACAGCATTCACCTCTGGTGCCTCTCCACCTTTTTTTTTTTTTTTTTTTTTTTTTTTACCAAATTCCCACATCCTTCTTCCTATTCTTTATCTTCTACATTTCAGATGATCTCATAATCCTTTCTGTTTCCTGTGCTCCGCTTAGCATTTCTCACAATTTATAATCACCTTTTCTGCCCTATGCTTGCATTCCTATTGCTAGTCATCTTGACCTATGTCTTGCCCCTGGACTCTGAATAATTCTGGAAAAGAGAGTAAGGGTGAGAACTTTGTACAGCTCTCCCTCACTTAAGTCCAACTCACCTGCAAGTCAAGACCTCACCCTCCTGATGCTATTGATTTCTTCCATAATGAAGGATAAACAACTGTTCCTCAATGGTGCTGGCCTAAAATAATTTTTAAGAATAAAAAAGTGATTAAAATAATTTGAAGATAGTCTAAATAACTCTCTTTTTTAATGTCAGAAAGATATGATTTTTTTTTTCAAATGAGATATGTCTTCTTAACTCAGATAGATGACTTTCTAGTTTGAGGGATTTCTGCTAAGACAAAGAATTTCAGAATATGTAAGTGCCTCAGGTGTTATCTTCTTTGGTCATTTCAAAGTTATTCACTCTTACCTTCTAAATGGTTCAATGGAATGGTTGAATTAGGAAAGCCTACCCTTCTCCCACCAATTTCTAGAGAGTGGAAATGTTCCATTAAAAAGTCATAGTAACGAAGGTTTTACTTGCTATTTTAATATGAGATAAAACTTTTGTGATTCAATCCTGTGATCCATAATGAGTCATGTGAACTTCTATGTAAGCAGGATGCTCAGTGGATAGGTGGAAAGCATGGGTATTTGAAAAGAAAGTCAATAAATTCATTCACTGAGAAAGTATTTTTGGAACTCTATTTGCTGCTTCTTAAAAGAATGGAATCCCTAGATTTCAACAACTGTTTAGGCGACTTCCATGCAGGTGACTGGAGAGCCATATTCCTTGAAATTTTAGGGCCTGGTCATAGCATGAAGCACATATGCAACTCCTAACCCTCAAATTCCTGCACAGCTTTTTTTGAAAGAGTGATTTAGTGGGAAATGTGAACATAGAGACAACAGTGGAACCCATTAGTGTAATAGTAAACATACCAGTTCTGTATAGGGTGAACTACTGAGCACACAGACTCTTAGGTGACCTATTAATTTAAAAAAGAAATTAGCAGACTAATCTATCCAAAATGACTTCTATATAATAAAAATAGCATGATTGATAATAGTGATAACAATATAAGAGAGGTAAGAAAGGAGATTAAGCTGATACCTCTCCTTGGCATGGTAGGGTCTAGGTAAACATTAAGCCATATAGACTTCCTATCTCCTTTCCTTGGGAAGGGTAAAAAAGAGAGAAAAAATAGATTGCTGAAAAGACATACACCTGTTTGTTCAAATCCAGATTGGAACAGATCCAGGACTGTGAATAAACTCAAATTATGGTGTTTACTTCCAGCCAACAAGGAGGGAAGGAAATCTATAGCTCAAATAAAGGGCTGCCACACCTTCAGACTACCAGATGGAAAGGGATATGTAGGAACCAGACGTAATTGCTCTTATCACAGGCCAAAATAGAAGAGAAAAATGGGAAATGAAATCAAGAGCAACGACTCCAGAAGAGGCTATAGCCTTACTATTTAGAATCAAACCATGTTACATGTTTCCAGGCCTTCTTTTTCTGATCTAAACAAAAATGAACAAATACATTTTATGTGTTGTTGTTGTTACTCATTCATTTTAGTTGTGTCTGACTCTTTGCGACCCCATTTGGAGTTTATTTTGGAAAAGATACTGGAATGGGTGGCCATTTTCTTGTCTACCTCACTTCACAGAAAGGCAAACTGAGACAAACAGGGTTAAGTGACCTGCTTAGAGTCACACAGCTAGTAAGTGTCTGAGGCTGGATTTAAACTCAGGAAGATTAGTCTTGTTGACTATAGGCCTGGTGCTCCATACACTGTGCCACCTAGCTGCCCTACATTTTTAATATTTATTCAAAGAAATAGCTACTTCCTACCCTTGTGTCTCCCTTCTTCCTAATGAAAAAATCAAGAAAACATATTTTCAACTTTTCCCCCCACCCACTGCTAGAGAATGAGTGAAACAATTACAAGTTCTGCCAGGAAAAGGTCATTTATGAATTTAAGGAGACATGAATCAGCTCTTCAGCCTAGTTAATATGACTTATTCAAGACCAGGGAATTCAACTGACAAGGTCTTACTCTGTTTGCCAATGGAGAGTCATTCTTTTTATCTTATGATCTCTGTGCAGATTGTCTCTAAGGACTGAAGATAGATAGGTAGATAGATAGATAGATAGATAGATAGATAGATAGATAGATAGATAAATAGATAGATAGACAGACAGATATAGATATATAATTCAAGTAGTTAGAAATGATTAATTAATAACTATTATATTACCTAGTATGGTTAATTCATGGACCTCTTGGAGCAGGCACAAGATTTGGGGTTAAGGGTGCTTTTCTGGTGATCTTTAAATTATTCTAGTGAGACAGCTTCTCAGTCTTTCCATGAATATAATTAATCTTACTCACATCCGGAAATTACAATGGAACTCTTATCAAATAGAAATAACTTCCTATATCCAGATTTATTTAAAATAACTTCCTGATTTTCAGTAATACCATTCTAATATTATCTATTCCCTAATAAGTTAAGCCAATTATTTTTTTAACCTATTTAACTAGACAATCAAAAATGTGTAAAGTATTGTTTATAGTTTACTAAAGTTGTGGCCTTTACTTTCTAGAAGTTTAAATTCAGAAGTAGAAAGATCATAGGCCCACAGACTCAAAGCAAGTAGAAACTCCAAAGATTATGTTGCCCAGCTCTTTCATTTCACAAAAAGAAAATGATTTCCAATGGGGAGCATGATTTGTTGGAGGTTAAATAGTTAAGATGTAGAGACCAAAATTTCAGCTCTATTCCTTCGTGTTCCAAATCCAGTATGCTTTCCATCATGCAACATGCAAGAAACCGATCTTTTCAAAAGGCATTTGTTTTTATTTTGGTTCTTAAAAGTAGCAATTAAGCAGTCCTGGAATGGAGAAGGCAAAGGGGAATATGAGGGGATGTCAGAGGAAGAGAATATCAGAATTTTAACCAAATATCACATTAAAAATACTAATTTATTAATTAGATGTGCAATTTTTTTTAATTTCCTGAAAAAGTATGAAAAAATAAATAAAAGTAGTTGAAGGGAAACAAAATAAGATAAAGAAAAATTAAATAAATTTTTGGATTATGTAACATCCAAGAACTCTAAAGGTTCAAAAACTGAGTATAGAGTTTTTGCTTTCAATTCTGTAAATTTCAAAACATTCCAGGAGCCAGGAGATAAGAGACGAAGTTTATATAAAATGAAAAGAAGAAAGTAATGGCCAAGAATCAATGCCCCAAGATCATATCCCTGAATCTTTCAGTGTTTAGGGTATTACCACAGAGTCTGAATGTGAATTGGCATCTTGATAAACCTCCTAAAAGCCCATAAAGAGGATTAAAATCCCTAGAATTTGAATATCTCTTCTCCCATGGAATAATCACAAAGAAATGGAAGAAATAAGAAAAAGAGGGATTTGTAATGATATCACTTTTCTGAAAGGCAGAAAAACAATGAACCTTGAAGCCCCCTTCTACAGGGCCATAGTAGAGAATTTGGAGGGGATGAAAGTGAAGTGGAAATATCTAAACATCAGACATATCTTGTTTTACATTACTCGTTTATATTTTCTTATTTAAAAAGTTGAACATTAGGTATGCAGGACTCATTCCTGTTAAAAATAAAATTGCGAGGGGGGCAGAGCCAAGATGGCTGCATGAAAACAGCATCTTACCGGAGCTCTCTCACAAGTTCTGTCAGATTCCTATAAAAAAGTGAATTTGAGCAGATTTGAAAGAGTTAGAAACCATGAGAAGTCTGAGTGGGACAAATTTCCCAGCCAGGAGAGTCTGAAAGGCTGAAGGAATGAATCTGTGGGCTACGAGAGTGCTCGGCATGTGGAGCTGCTCCAGATGAGACCAAAGTGGAAGCAGCTGGCTGGGAAACCCACATGGGAGACAGACTTGGAGAAAGCCGGGCACCCCCAAACCAGAGGAGATCCCCAGGCCTCCCAACACAGGACCGCACTCTGTGGAAGCGACAAGAGGCAGCCCCATCAGCCATGAGATACTAACTCCTGAGGCTTGCAGCCCAAAGGTATGAAATGCTTCTTGAACTTCCAGACATAATGGCCAGGTAAAGGACTATAATCCCTCCCCTCCCCAACCAGAGAATTCCTTGGGGGGGGGGGAACAAAAATGCTGGAATAGAGGAGACAGAAGTGGGGCTTCAGTGGCCAAGTAGTGGTAGTGCCTGAGTCCCAGAGGGGCAGAGCCAGCAGGAGTGAACACCAGGAGCCCAGACATACTCTTGCTCCCCCAGGGGAAGTACCAGACACCCAGCTCAAACAACAAAGAGCTGAGACCATTGCTGAAGAACAACAATACTGGAGAACAACCCCAGGGGAAGAGGAGACTTCAGGCAGCCAGACCCCCTCCCTCACATCTCAGGAAAATGAAAGCTATAATTCACAAAGCCAACAACAAGACTCGCAATCCCCAGAATAAGAAAGCTGGGGCAATGAGCCCTGAGCCCCAAAAGCAGAAATTTATTGTAAAGCCAGGAAAAGGCTAACCAACATGAAGAACACACACACACACAAAAAAAAAAACTGAGGATCATCGATTCTTTTTATGGAGACAGACAGGATCAAAATACCAATTTGGAAGAGGATAACGATGACACTATATCCACATTTGATACCTCAAAAGGTGATGTGAACTGGTCTCCAGCCCAAAATGCATTACTGGAAGAGCTAAAGGAGGATTTTAAAAACCAAATTAGGCAAGTAAAAGAAAAAATGGACAAAATGGAAAAAAAATGGAAAAAATGGAAAAAAAATCCACTGACAAAATCAAGTCTCTAAAGAATAAGATTGGTGAAATGGCTACGAGATTCAAAATCTAAATAGAGAAAATGACACCCTGAGAGGTAAAATCAACCAATTAGAAAAGGAGACTCAAAAGCAAAATGAAGACAGTAACTCATTAAAAATTAGAGTTGAGCAAGTGGAAGCTAATGACTCTATGAGGCATCAAGAAGTAGTAAAACAAAATGTAAAGAATGAAAAAAGAAAAAAAAGTGTGAAATATCTGATTGGGAAAACAACTGACCTGTAAAATAGATCCAGGAGAGACAATTTAAGAGTTATTGGTCTACCAGAAATCCATGATGAAAAAAAGAGCCTTGACAGTATCTTCGAAGAAATTATCAAAGACAACTGCCCAGAGGTCCTAGAACCAGAGGGCAAAATAGTCATTGAAAGAATTCACCGATCACCCCCTGAAAGAGATCCCAAACTGAAAACTCCAAGAAATAGTATAGCTAAATTTCAGAACTACACACATTGTTAACAACAAGATTTTCCTAAAGCATAGATTTGTTTATATCATCTCCCTTCCATCCATACACACTCAATAAACTTCGGTGGCTTCATATTAGCTTGAGGATCAAAGATAAGTTCCTTGGTTTAGTTTTTAAAGTTCTTCAGAACTTTTACACACACATAAGAAGGTCTGGATGGGTTGCTATTGTGGTTATTTGATGGAGTTCCTCAATGAATGAGAGTAGAGATCCATCAAATTTTCTCATTCATTATCAAGATAACCATATGAGGAAAATACTGTAGGATATTATTAGTCTCCCTTTAAAGATTAGGAAAGTGAGGCTCAGAGCATTTAAAAGACTTCTTCTTGGTCATACAGATGATATGTATCAGAAGCACATATAATTTCAATATATACAACAAGCCATAAACATAGTCTTTCCAATCTGTGTGTCCAGTGTCTCTTCCACTGCACCATGTAATTTCTCAATCGGAATAAGAGTCTACACTTAGGCACGACAAAAATTGTTGTTATTTATGAGGTCGATACATTTAGAAACAATGCTATTAAAATAATCCTTACTAATTGCTGGAAGATTGTATGTCATTTGCTATATAATTTCTTGTTATGGTAATAGAAACTGAAAATTATAAGAATTTATTCCTTTGGACTATATATGTCTCCCCTCCCCCAACTTGAAACTGATTAGATAAAGGCTCTTTACATTCTCTTTGGCTTCTAAAACTATTACTTTTAAAATTAATAAATCGTAACTATATATATATGTATATATATGTGTGTATGTATATGTATATATGGGTACACACATACATATATATATACATACACATATGTATACACATGCACACATATGTAGCATAATGACACAAAAATCGAATGTCTTATGACCATGGTATGGACAAGAAATGGAAAACTTGCAAAGTATAATCAGTGCTTTTCTTTTGTTTCAATATCTCTAGCCACTGAGTAAACAACTCTTGTAAACTGCTCACTTTTCTATTTCTAAGTTGTCATTGTTGATCCCTCATTTTATTTCCTCTGCTGGGGAGCAAAAAAACTTCAAGGAAAACATTACCTAAATCAAATCAGTAGATTTTTAATATTGTAATCTCAAGTATTCAGCAGAAACTACTTGCTAATACAAAGTGAAATTATACAAAAAAGGAAGGAAAGTCTAAACCAACGATCAAAATTTAATTCTACATATAACAGCTATTTTAATAAAGTGTTATGTCCTCCACAAAATTATTCCTATGATGTCTCACTGTGTTATGATACCACAGTTTCTAAATGCATGTTAGCAAAATAAAAGCCCTAAAGTTTCCTACCAACATGGAAAAAAAAAACTTGAAGATTTTTTAAAATGATAGATAAAATATTTTTAAAAGCATGGTTTCTTAGGAGCAGCCTAATTTCATATAGAGAAGCTTATAACTATGAGTTTGAACAGCAGCTAATTATTTTATTTATTCATTTTTTTTTCATGGAAACCTATGGGAAGGACAAGATGTAAAATGTTTTCAAGACTGGCAACTATAGCCTAAGGGCCCCATCCAGCCTTAAGGATGTTTGTGTGTGTTTTTATTTATGTATGTGTGTGTACATATATATATGTATGTGTGTGTGTATATATATATATATATATATATATACATATATATATAGTCTACTGATCTAGACCTTGATCTAGAACAAGCACAAACATTAATTTGTCTAAATAAATGTTTTTTCTACACCAACACCTATAACAATACCTACATCTGTGCCTATTATCATATAGCATTGATATCTATATCTACATCTTATTCTATGACTATATACTTTTAATTTGCAACCTTTGGTCCAGAACCAAACTGACACACTGCTGGAAGAGCTCATATTGGAATTCTTGTTTTATAATAAACTAGAAACAACAATGGTTTGTACTGAAAATTATATTAAAACATTATTTACAGCATACAGGATTAGGGGAGCATGAGGGCTATTGGTTTATCATTATAATTGGCCAAGAAAGAGTCTATATGACCTTACAAAATACTGAAACAAACTACAGGAAGATCTCTGTATTTAGAGGAATCCTCTAAATCTAAAGGAAAGTTCTCCATATTTTAGGGACAGAAATGGCCAATAATCATAAGTGAAAAGAAGGGACACAGCTGCCACAGTCCTCATTATTGGAGGGAGCACCCATAACACCAAAGAGATCAGATTGAGATCATACTATCTTGAGCTAGAAGGTCCTGGAAGATTGTCCAATCCAAATACGTTGTTTTACAGATAAAGAAACTGAAGGATGTCAAAGTTGAAGCACTTGCTACAGGTCATACAGGTAGTAAGCGATGGACCTCTGATCTGTCCTGAGGTTCCCTGGATCAAATCCCATGTTTTTGGCTTTAAAATATTTATAATTGATGTATGCTGTCAACAAGTGACAGTCATAAATGTATAGCTAATACATAAAAGTCAGTCAATAAGCTTTAGTTAAATTCCTATTATGTGCTAGGCACTGAGTCCCAGGAAGTTCTAAAAAAAGGTAAAACAGTCCCCAGTCCTCAGAGAACTTGCATTATAATGGCAGAGACAACACATAAATAATTAGGCACACATTGTATGAACAATAGATTGACTATAATTAAAGAGGGGAAAACATTAGTAGCTATTTCTTATCCTAAATAGTTATTTATATTGTGTTCACTCAGATCGGTTTTAATCCCACAGTAAAATGGATCTTGACAAAGTTTTGGGAGAAATATCTGCTCTCTCAGTTCATGTGGTGGGTAACTGCTGTCAAAATATATTTGCCATAGTGTAGAAATTATTGAGGTAAAAGCCTAGGTTTTATTATGTCCAAGCTTCTGTTAAAGTCTCAGAGAAAACACAAATTCCTATTAGCAGTCAAACAAGGCTTCTTATAGTCAAAATTATATTGCAGTGACAGAGTTACAATATATTGCAATCTTGTTTATGTTATAGGTGTTAGGGGAAAGATGGATTCATAATACCATATTTCCTTCATTATAAAAGTCAAACAAACTTAGTTAAGGAGAGTCATAATCTCATGTGTCTTCTAAAGAAATAAAGGTCTTCAAACAAACTCTATAGGTAAACTAAGTCAGGTTACAGATTAAGAGAGTTTGCAAACAGGCTGATTGAGGGGCATGCATTGTCCCCAAGG
Source organism: Phalanger gymnotis (assembly GCA_028646595.1). Lineage (NCBI taxonomy): Eukaryota > Metazoa > Chordata > Mammalia > Diprotodontia > Phalangeridae > Phalanger > Phalanger gymnotis. The sequence continues at coordinate 17,602,406 of CM053626.1, read as the reverse complement.
ATTTAGGGACACTCGAGTTTATTCCTCTGACTTCATATCTAAGGAATGCTCACTAAGCAAAATTTCATATCCTGTAGGACAGGTTTTATTCAATTTAACAACATCTCAACTAGTAGATATGGTCTTTACCTTCTGTTATGCCATGAGTCAGGTTTTGGTCAGGTGAGACTAATAGTAACCTAAAACAGACCTTTTAGTTAACCAAAAATTTGCAGGAGGAATGGTTCAAAGTCCCACATATTAGAAGGAAATAAAAAATCCATAACAACATCATTTATAATCATAACTACATAGTCCTCTTCCCCCTTGACCTCCCTCATCTCAAACTTGGATTATAACCAATGGTTATATCTTTGGCCCACAGTAATATTTTTAACTATGTGTGCTTTTGCTGGTGGGATTTTTCCATCCTCAGTGAAGAATGGAAAAATCCAAGACTCAAGATTTGCTCTTCATGAGCTGCTGTGACAAAATATTTTAATTTCTTAAATTCATCGTATTTATGTTACATGGCCAACTTGGATATAATCCTTTGTTAGTTTTGATTTGCTCCTAGAAATAATCGCTACAACTCGCAAACATGGTATTTGATCATTAGTTAGATATAGTGGATACTTTCAAAAATGTTAGGAAATTCATTTAATCAGTCTTTAAACAGTTATCTATCATCGAGCTATTCGTGAAAGTTTAGCTGGACACCATCTCTTATTCCAAATTTTACATGAAATTAAATTTTGATTAAATTATGTTTGCATTAGACAAAACCAAAACAAAATATGTAAACAATATTAGAACACACAATTCTTTACCATTTGTTGGATATTTTTTCCTCTCAAATTCTTAACTTCAACCCTCTCTTAGAAAATCTAGTCTTTCCTTCATGCTGCTTTGACTAAAGGTGTAAATGTTTGTTTGCCTTTGAGATTTCCCACAGTTTTCTAGGCTACTCAGTCAGAGAGGAGTGGGGGAGGGCAGAGAGGCTTTATCCTTCCAAGTGTTTATTCAAATATTCTGTGGTGTGCTAGCTTTTTATTTTAATACCTTAGTCTGTCTACCCTTATTTATTTATTCATTCACTCATTCAACAACCTCTTATAAACAAGTAATTCAATCTATTAAGAATTTACTTCAATTTATTAAGAAGGTATTATGGGCCAAGCACTGAGAAGATGGGAAATGTAAATAAACATGAAACAAGGTATTTATATTTAAACTGCCCCCAAAGAGCTCATATCCTATGGAGGAAATAATATGTGCACTGATAAATAAACAATTTGCCAAGGAAAATGATTTCTCCATTAGCATATTTATGTGTCTTATTGAAAGATTTAGATCCCCATAGAAAAGAGTTATTTTTTTATTTTGTATATTTTGAATGATATAAATGGTCATTTCCACCATTTTCATCTGAAAAAACATATCGTCATTTGGAGGAAAAACAAGTCAAACCTCAAAGTAAGGCACTCTTCCAAAGAGCAACAGAATTGTTGGTATTTCTTGCCACTAGTGACATTTGTTTTTCCGCATCTTTTTTTCCCCAGTTTTTTTCTGCCACAGCACACTGGCTCCCACAGCCTTGAGTCACGTTCTGCAATCTCACTTGCTCAGAATTGTGTGCTTTTACACAGAGGGGAGTTAGTAAGATGTGCCAAGTTCCCACTTGGAACTAGGGAAGCATCAGCACCTAATTCCCAAGTGCTACTATCAACCTAAGTGGCTTACTTCTGTGTTTTTATGTATCCCTGCCAAGACCAGAAGGATGACATAACATTCCTCATGTGAATTTCCTGAACAACAAGTGACTTCATGAGGTTTCTATCTACCAGATGAAGACTTATAAATTTCATACTCATTAAGAAAATGTGTCATTCTACTCAGAATGTATATAAATTACCATAATTTCCCAGCCATATTTATGCACATGCAAAATTTACTTTGAGATCACATGGGATAGATGAAAAGTGCTTCTCATCTATTTATCTATCTATCCATCTATCTATTCATTTATTTATATCTTTGTTATGGGGGAAAGGTCCAGATCTTTGATTCTATCTGTGTATAGGGAACTCTTAAGTATGGCGACTTCTTCTACCAATGGCAATAGAAAGGTACAGAGAAGAAAGGTACATAGAAGAAAGAACTGTGAATTTGCAGTTCGAACACCTGGATTCAAATCACAGTTCTGTCATTTAGTACCTACGAGACAATACCTTTCCTCAATTGTCTATATTTTCTCAAATTTCAAATTTTCAAATCTTCAAAAATTCAAATTTTCCTCTACTAATTGGTTTCTTTACTACCGACTTCAAACAGCCCTTATTCTAAAACAAAACAAAATCTTCAATAGCCTATATTGATCTCCTAAATTATTAGCCTATATTTCTCCTTCCTTTTTTTAAAGGAAAGGTCCTTGAAAAATGGTATCCACACTCACTCTTCAACTCTTCCAATTTTTTTCTGGCTTTTGAGCTAATCAGTCAACTGAACCGCCTCTCTCCAAGCTTACTAATATTCTCTGAAACATAACAATGTTTTCTCAGTTCTATTCTCTCTCAACATAGCTGCTACATTCAAAACTGTTAACTGTATTTACCTTCTGGATATTATTTTATTTTCTGAATTTCTGTAACAATGCTGACTCTTGGTTTACTCCTATCTATCTGACCATTCATTCTAGATCTCCTTTTCTCCAGTCTTTATCCAGTTCACTTACCTCAATAGTGTATTTTCCAGGGATGTACCCATTGATAATGAGTTTGATACACATATTGCCAGAACCAGCTCCATGTTTGGGAGGCTCTGAAAGAAGGGATGGGAGGGAAGAGGTATTGAGAGACTGACTACCAAACTGAAGGTCTACAGAGCCATGGTGCTGGACTCATTGTTTTATGCCTGTGAAACCTGACCAGTCTACCAGCTCCATGCTAGGAAACTGAATTGATTCCATTTGAATTGTCTTAGGAAGATTCTGAAGATCACCTGGCAGGATAAGGTACCAGACCCTGAAGTCCTTACTCAAACATTCAAACTATGCTTCAGAGAGCGCAACTCTGACAGGCTGGCCACATTGTTCGAATACAAAACTTATGCTTGCCAAAAAGACTATTTTATGGAGAACTCACACAGGGTAAACATTCACATGGTGGTCAGAAAGTGATACCAGGACATTCTCAAAGTCTCTCTTAAGAACTTTGGAATTGATCGTGTGACATGGGAGACACTGGCACAGGACCACTCAGCATGGCATGTCCACATCAGAGAAGGTGCTGTGTTCTATGAGTAAAGTCAAATTGAAATAGTTTAAAGGAAATGCAGGATGCATAAATTCAGAGTGTCTACCCCAAATGTTCACATGGACTGTTTGTACCCAACCTGTGGTAGAGCATTCCGAGTTTGTATTGGTCTGATCAACCACAATTGGACACATTGAAAGTTGACTCCAGCAGAGTGATGTCATTTTGGTCCTCTTTGAGAACAAAGGATAACAACCAACTAATACAGATCACTTCAAAAAGTAGATATCATCCTATAATCTGTTATGGGTTATTTTCTGTTTTGTTTTGTTTTGGTTCTAAACTCTCTCACTTGGTGATATCATTAGGTCTGATGGGTTCAATTAGCATCTCTTTTCAGAGAATTCTCAGTTCTGTGTATCTAGTCAGTGTCACATTGGTGAATCACTTCAGCTCTCTGGCTCTCAGTTTTCTCATCTGTAAAATGAGGATAATATGATCTTAAAGTCCCCTTCCTTGTCTGAATCTACAATCCCATGATGCATCTGTAATTTATAATCTTAGAGAGCTTCCTTTCCATAATACCATGCTACATAGAAGAGGCTAATTTTAAAATAATCTTAATAACATTTGTCACATAACCGATAAGAGATTTCATATAATGATAACAGTGCATAAAAATTACATGTTGAAGTTGTTTTTTTTTTTTTTCCTCCCCTGCAGTAAGGTGATTAGGCAACCTCCAAATCATTGAGAGAACAAAGCTGGATTTTATGGACTTCATCTCTGAACTAACACAGATACCAGAAAGTGACAGTATAGCATAATGATTAAAGTTTAGCCTTGGATTCAGGAAGACCCTGGTTGGAACTCTGCCTCAGAGGCTTATTGGCTATATGACCTTGAAGAATTCACTTTAACTCTGTGATCTTCAGCTCTCCCATTTTGAAATGGTAGTAATACTAATATCTGCACCACAGGGCAATTCAGAGATTCAAATGAGATTACATACGCAGAATTCTTGGAAGACTTAAACCACTTTGAGAACTTTTGTTTAAGGAATATACAGGCCATCCATTTATTCATTTCTCACCAGGCTACACTGCTCCATAATTCTTTACCATCACTCAGAAACTGCTTAATTCTAAGAGATCGTGTCTGCCCTGGAACTCATACCTCAGAAGCACCTTTTGCCCCCGGAGTCTCTTCTTTTGATTTGACAGATTCGACAGCACCCCTCAGAATCTTTATTTAAGTACCCACACTAAGCATCTCTTTATTTCTTATCAAGCTGTACCTAAAGACCCTTCCTTATGCCTCATACCCCTCCACCCATCACCCCTTTTACTTCTTTTTATGTGTGGTCTTCTCCATTAGAATGTAAGCTCTTTGAGGTCAGGGATTTTTTTTTGTTCTATTTTTTTGCATTCCTAACATTTAACACACCTAGTAAGTGCTTAGTGAATACTTGTTGACTGATTGACAGTACTTCTAAGATCAGAAACAGGGTGAGGACAATAGTAAGAATAAATATGGGGCAATTCATTTCTTCCACCGGTCTCAATTTGGCAGCTACATAGTCGCTAATCAGGAGAAATTGTAAAGGATTCTAAAATGCCTCTCTTGATGAAGGGAGCTCAAATCTGTTTCAAAACTTGCATCTACCTGAATCATCTGGAGTCGACTGCTTCAAAGAAGAGAAGCACAGGTGTTGTATTCTGTTGTTGGAAAACTACAACAAGGTTTCCAGAGGGGCTTTTTAGAAAAAAATGTTTTCATGCCAATGCAAAGTAGGACTACCTCCTTGGAACAGATATGCAAATTTTCATGGTACAAGTTTTTTTTTTTTTTAAAGACATTTAGTCTTTAAGGAATTACCTCATCCCTGGATTACTCTCACCATTTGCCTTTTCTGTTCCTAAACTTTAACCATTATGCAATACTGTCACTTTCTGTCTTCTGCATTAGTCCAGAGATGAAGTCTATAAAATCCAGCTTTGTGGCCAAGGGCCAAGGTGGCAGCTGGAAAGCAGGGACTTACATGAGCTCCCCCCACCCAGGTCCCTGAAAAAACCTATAAAAATGGCTCTGAACAAATTCTAGAGTTGCAGATCCCAGGGAATAGCAGAGTGAAGCAGGGTTCCAGTCTAGGACAGCCTGGATGGTCGCTGGGTAATGTCTATCCCACAGAGCTCAGAATGGAGGGGAATAGAGCCCAGCTTGGGCTGCACCAGGACCAACCAGACTGGGAACCCAGCAGAACAGGCCCTTGTGCACCGAAACAGTGACCTGTGGCAGTTACCAGAGTTCTCCCCCCACAAACACAAAAGACAACAGAGAAGGTTAGTGGGAAAATCTACAGGGGGTGAAAAGAGTTTGCGGTTTGGCCACCATGCCTGGGGCAGCAGAGGTGCTACAGCTCTGTGCCAGTAAGGCAAAATGGGCT
>CM053626.1:17576519-17596227 GCA_028646595.1 Phalanger gymnotis | reverse complement strand
TATATATATATGAGCAAATAGAGTGTCTTCTATTTGTAGACTCAAACATTTTCAAGATGACATAGCCCTAAGTTTATAGAAAGTACATCTCTTTCACTCATCTGCATGGAGGCTGTTTGGTTGTTACTTGGAAAATAATAACTTTGTGTAACTGAAATAAATAAAAGTCAATTAAGTCTTTGAAGGAAAGTCTTGATGTGTTTTCAATGAAGTATTGGGAACCTAAATAAAATCAGAAAATAAATAAATGGAAAGGTAGATAGGTAGGTAATCTTTTTTAATGTTTTATCAGAGTAGAGAAAATCCAGATTTGAAACCCCTCCATTAATTCAGATTGGCATTATGTCTATAACTAGATTACTCGCTGGTAGAAGGAATTGTTTTATCTTTGTCTTTCTATCTTCAATTTTTTTTTATCAAAAAGCCTGTCTCTTTTAAAAAGGAAAAGTATATTGCTTAATTGGGGTCTCTAGGTGGCACAATGGATAGAATGTGGGACTTGGAGGGAGAAGGGTTCCTCCTTTTGAGTCTAAATCTGGCCTCAGACAATTACTAGCTATGTAACCCTGGGCAAGTCACTTTACCCTGTTTGCCTCAGTTTCCTAATGTATAAAATGAGCTGGAGAAGGAAATGACAAACCATTCCATTATCTGGTCAGGAAAAGTCAGATGAGTCTGAAAAACAACTGCACAACAAAATGTTGCTAATTTACTGGATTGCCTGGGGATACTAAGAGGTTACTGTGAACTTGAACCTGGAATCCTTCCTGACTCCAAGGTTTGCTTTCTACTCTCCGCACCGCAGTGTCTCTGATCGCTGAGTGGCTGAAGTTCATATGGGGCTTTTAGTTTCAAGAAGTGCTTTATTCATTATTCCTTGGTAGTAGAAGTAATATCACCCCCAACGTCCAGATAAATTAATTGGGCTGGGATTAAATGGCTAGTCTAAAATCACATAGCTAGTAGCAATTGCAGCCAAGCTTTCTTCTCTCTTGAGGAGAAAGTCAGCCTTATTTCTGTTAAAGTATATACTAAGAATCAATTAGGTCCGAGTCATGCTAAGAACTGTCTCTCATCACTATAGTTCATCCTAAAATGAAGTTTTCTTTTAAAAGTGAGGAACTAGGTCACACGTTTTCATTGTCCTTTAGTATAATAAACATATCCAGCATAATAATTTCCTGCTGTGAGATTGACATACTCTTAGAAAGCATAATCAAAGTCGCTCAGTGTACGATGTTTTTTGTTGTTATTGTTCAGATCAAGGCACCGTTGAATATTAAAGTATTTGACAGAACGTACATGTTGATGAGCACTGTTCTTTTCCCTCGTGGTCCAACGTATAAATTAATTTTCTTTTGGCAGACCAATTGCTTGTGGGGTCCTTAGAGGGAGAACAGACACAGACATGAGACTTACAGGCCTTTCAGTTGTATCCAAGAAGAGGACAGATTCGAGGACTTCTGGAGTAGGAAGGAAGGGAGAGAGAGATAGATTCCCAAATTAACTGGAATTTGCATTTGGAAGATTTTCAAAAGTACCATTTGAGTTATTATCCAATTATCTTGGCTTCTGTATCTCCGTGAATCGCCTGTTATGGTAAAGCAATTCCAAGAGTCCAACTAGAAATCAACACGAAGAACAAAACAAAACAAAACAAGAACATTGTGCTATTATAAGTGTGCCAAACCTCACAAATCTTATTTAAGCAAGTCTAGGGGGAGAATAGGTTTTCACCTTTTGTTTCCTATTTCTAAAGTGTGATTGGTGATAGTAACCCTGGAATAAATGGCCCTTGATCATGCACTATTGTATTATAAATCTTTAGAGAAAAATAAAATACTATAGCTAGATGAGGTGCTGGGATGTGTTAATTATTAATAGTAACTTTTATTAATATTTTTATTCCTACTACTACAGTTGGCACTTGTTTTCTTATATCGAAGTTCTTTAAAAATAAATTAAAGGATGTACTCAGGTGACTTTATAACTACCACTAGTATGTGCATATGTCTCTAATTGAATTTTGATGATATTGCCAACTGAGATGATCAATTCCATTATAGTGACAAAAGTATTAATCCTTGAATTAGAAAGTCTGGGTTGAAATCTTGTCTCTATCCTTTATTAACAACGTGACCTTGGGTAAATCACTTTACCTGTCCAGCACTCTGTTTCCTTTTTCACGAAAGAAGAGTATTGGAGAAGATGGTTAGTATGTATTTGGAAGTAGAGCATTCACCTGGACTTCTAAGCCTCAGCCCACAGGAGGCCTCTCTGAATTTTATCATATTTATTACTTGTTATACAAAGTCTAATTTTTAATGAGATGTCTTTTGTTTTGTGTTTGTTGTTCAATGTATGTTCTTACTTTCAATGTGAATGCCTTGAGTGTGACTAAAGTCTTTTCTTTCTTTGGTATCCATGTCCGGTTCCATATAACTCTATTCTCATAACATTTTGTGAATGAAATGCCTCTTAGTCAGTACTAGACCACTTTATCTGAAGAAAAGAGGAATTGAGAAAGGCAGGAATTTTCCTGAGGCATAGAATGTATTATGGCATTTACCTGCTTATAATCCTTTGGGGCTCTTCATTGCCTACAGGATGAAAAAAAACAAAACAAAAAAAAATCACTTATCTCTAAGCTACCATATGCCATAATCTAGCTTTCACCTCTCTTTCTAGCCCTATTTCCTCCCCTTTTAAACGCTGGAATAGACTCTTCCTACACTTTCCCATCCTTTCCTCTATAATTTCCTCTTTCTTCAAGGTGATGCCTTGGGTCCAAGGCCATCATGATACTCATTCTCTAGAGTTCTCTAATCAGAGGTTGTCCTCTGATTAAATCCTATCCCAGACACGTACAACACTGGCCATATTATTTAACTTCCTTCACTCTATTCATCTGTAAAATGGAAGAGTAGGACTTAAATGATCTCTAAGATTTTTTCTAAATATAAATTTGGAATTATATGATCATTTACAAATAGTGCTGGTGATGACCAGCAATTCATACAGAAACGCAGTAGTTGTGGTTTGTCCTTTGTTTTCCAACACGACCATTGGCATCACAAGGTGATGTCTTGGCTCATGCACAAATTGGATTTAAGTGAGAGTTACACAAAATCATCATCCTCACTCCTTTTTCTGGATATATCAAAGTCCAGTAGCAAGATAAAAGTTAGGATGACTGGCAGAGGCCCAGGACGTAGTGAACCATCTTGGCACCTTTGATGTCTGACCAAGTTCTAAGTGCTCTATGCTGCCTACTTCAGATACCTTCATGGTCAGAGGAACAAATCATTCTCATCTGCTCATTCGTCCAGGGGGGTGTCTTCACAAGCTTGGAGGAAACGTTCTTCCTAATTCACTGATGGGTTTGAAGCCTGTTGGTTACTCTCAACCTGGTTTAACCATCAGCCAGTATTACCAGGGTGTGGCCGCTGCAAATACTACAGCTTCTTGGAACCACAGTAAGAGCTGGGCGGGTGGTCAGATAGGATAAGGTGTTAAGGGAGCACCCACAGCTCTGGTGCAAGGGCTTGTCAAGCTCTTTTCAGGGCTGTTCACAGAAACAGTAGAGTTCTGTCAACTCCCTTTTAAATTTTAATAAAAATCTGCTGCAAGTTTAATAGAGAATGATGTCAAGGTTCCTATGGTTTGATTATTATTATCATTTCCCTCATTTCAGGAAGGGACTTCTAAATGTAGCTTTTTTTCTCTCTTCCAGGTCCTGTTTTCTCTTGTTCACAGTATAACTAGAGCAATCTTCATCTGTGGAGTGTCCTTTATCTTATCCATGATAGGAAAGGCAGCTTTAAAAGTATGGCATCTGATAAGATCTATCAGAAAAGAACAAACAGCACACGTAAAGCCAAGGGACTCAATCCTTCTTAAAGTAGAAAAACAGATTTGCCTTAAGACAGGCCTTTCTTTTTTCCAATTTGATTAATACCTTGATTTAAGGTTTTCTTATCTTTCTTTCTCTGTATATATGTATATTTATATGTAAATATATATTTATACATGTGCATATGTACAATATGTGTATTTGCATATATACATATCTATGTATGTACATATAAACACATATATCTTTATCTATCAATGTATATTTTAGTTCAATACAGAAGACATCTCATAACAAAAATATAAAGATGGGTATTTTCTATGAATAAAGTTAATTTCACTATGGATATAAAAGATAGCTCATGTCACTGACCAACTTTGTAGTTTACTATTTCTTGTCAGAAAGGAAGGATACATTGAACTTTAATTTTTATAGTTTGGTAGATGATAATATTTTCTACCTTTTCATTTATGTTTTATTGGCAGTTATCTTAATTTCCTTCCTAGTAAATTTAGAGCTAAAATGGACCTTAGCAACCATTTTCCCCACAACCTCTCCATTTTACCTATAATTACATATAAATAAATATTGGACTGTAATCTCTGAGACACTGGGGACTTATGCCTTTCTTCAAATACTCACAGCTAAATATTGTACCTGGCACATAGTAGGCACTTTATAACTACAAATTGCTTTGACTTTAAAAGTGACTTGCTCAGGGTCCAATAGCTAGAATGTTACAGAGCCAACATTCAAAGGCAGCTCCTCTGAATCCAAACAAAACACTTGTCCCATTATACCATGGTGTCTGTCTCCATTATTTTCATTCTCAGGCATTACTGGGGGTATATTTCTATCATTCTATAATTTTCCCCCATATTCCTACAGATTTTTAGATGCACACTTATTGTGAAATAATGTTTTCTTACTTTCACATATCACAGTTTGTTCAACTATTGTCTAACCATTAATGCTATTGACTTTCCCTCTGAGAATACCTCTCTTTTATTCTATATAGATCTTGAATGTAGCTAGTTATTTATATGTTTTCTTTTCCAATAGAACACTAGAATGTGAGCTTTTTATTGGCAGGAAATAATTTTACTTTCTTAGTATCTCCATTACTTAGTATAGTACTTAACATGAACTTAAATGTTTTTTGAATAAATTTTGATATGGCAAAAGTTTCCCTCCCTCCCACCATTTGGTAAAAAAAAAAAGTTTTTAGCAAGTTTTAAATTTCATTTTCATACATAGTTTCTTTCTGTCTTTCATTGATCTCTTTGACTCATAAACTAAGGGCTGAATCACTGATTCAAAAAGTACAAATATAGCAGGGATCACTCCATGTGAAACAGGAATTTTTAACATGTCAAGTCAATCAGCAATCATTTATTAAATGCTTAGTATGTATCAGGTCCTGTTGTAAACACTGAGGATATAAAAGAAGCAAAAATCTCATCTCTCCCTTTGGGAACTCATATTTTAGTTGGGGAAACACATGATAAAACTCTACATAAGGGACAAAGAGAATGTAAGTGGAAAGTAATGTCAAGGGGAATATATTAAAAGCAGAGAGGCCAATAAAGGCCTTCTGCAGAAGGTATGAATGGAGTTATTTCTTGAAGAAAGAAAGGAAAATGAAGTAGTGGAGGTGAGGAGAGCATTCATGGATGGGTACACACAGTGAAAAAGCATGGAGTCCAAAGTTAGAGGGTCATATGCAAGGAATAGACAAAAGGCCAAAATTGTATCATGGGATATGTGGAAGAGGAGAAGGAGTAAGAAGTCTGTAAAGATACAGGGTCCAGTCTATGAAGCATTTTAAGTGCCAAAGTATTACTTATTTTATTTGGAGGTAACAGGATGTTCCTGGACTTCGGTTGAGAAGAGGATCACATGGTCAAAAAACTCAATTTAGCAGCTGAGTGGAGTATGTAATAGCGGAGAGAAGAGTTAGGGCAAAGAGACCAATGTTATCACAATAGTCTAGGCATGAGGAGATGAAGGCCTCTATTAGAATAGGAGCTGTGTAAGAGAAGGAGAGGGCACACAAATACCTTTGTTGAAAAAAAGACTTGTCAACATATTAGATATGTAGGTGACTGTGAGTAAGACTGCAAGCCTGGTGACCAGGAGGGTGGCAGTGCCTTTGATAGGAAGAGGGGAGTTGGAAAGAGAGGGCTTTTGAGGGTGTGGTATAGAAGTAATAGGGAGCCGTAGAGAGATAATAGAATTTTGGGGAGGTTTTGAGATGTCTCAGTACAATTTTACACATTGATACGTCCAAAACATAGTTGGTAATTTGAGGCTGGAATATAAGAGGTTAGGAATGGCTACATAAATCTTTGAATCATTTGAATATGCATATATATTATAAATACATATATGTGTAGACATAGGTATGTGTGTATATATGTACATATATGCACACTATACACATGAATACACACACATATATAAATATGCACACAGACACACACCACACACACACACACACGCACACACACATATACACATACAAAGAGAGGGGAAGGGAAAGATGGAGAGAACCCAAGGCAACTGATGAGATTACCCTGCAAGATAATAAGAGGCAAATGAAAAGAAAGCCTAGGGACAAAACTTGAGAGACACACATTGAGTGTCCTGATGAAGATCCACTAAGGGAGATTGAGGAGGAAGAGTCCTACAGGTAGCAGCAGAGCCTGGGGTGAGCATTGTCATATCAAACATTTTGAAAGCACCTATCAGTGCCAGCAATGTGCTAAGCAATGGGGATATGATGAAAGTTTAAAAGGTTTCTTTTCTCAAAGCACTCATGTTCTGACAAGGGAGAAATATATGTCAAGAACTATGTCCATACAAAAGGATCATTTGGAGGAAATCTCTGGAAAGTCTTGATGAATAAGGAGAAAATTTGGGGGGGGGGCGTTGTTTACTTGTTTGTTTTTTGCAGAGGATGGAACATTAGGTAAAAGTTGAAGGAAGCTAGGAAAGGTAGGAGGCAAAGATAATGGGAGAATAGTCTAAGTATGGGGGACAACCAGTAAGCAAACATGTAATTAAGAGGTAGAGTGTCATATATGAGGATAAGCAAGGAGACAAGTGTGGAGCTTTTAGAGTACAGAAAAGGGAGTATAATGTAATCAGACCAGAAAAGATGGAAGGCTCCAGGTTGTAAAGAGGTGATTTTCTACATTATCTTGGAGACAATAGGAAGCCATTGGAATTTATTGGGCAGGAGAATGACATGGTCAGATGAGATGAAGAGAGTGATAGTTCTATGGATTGTAGACAGTTCAAGAAGAATGAAAATTAAAAAAGAAGCCATTAGATTTGTCCAAAAAATAGATTATTGATAACTGTCGGAAAAGTACTTTTAGTTGAATGATGAGAGCAGAAGCAATATTGCAGATAGAATCCTGTGAGAGGATAGAAGTGGATGCATTTGGGTACAAAGCTTTCTCACATGAAGTTTAGCTGAGAAAGGGAGGCAAGACATAGGGCAAGAGCTAGCAAGAATTGGAGGATGAAGCAAGACATTAGTTTAAAGGATTTAGGGACTGTATGGAGGTGTTTCAGGATTTTTTCTAGCTTTGTTCAGCAGCATTTGAATATGAATGAGGTGGGGGATGGTCAGAATAATGAAAAGTTGAGTTTGTGAAGGCATGGCCAGAAAGAAAAAAGAAAAGACAAGAGGTGAAGAAATGCCTATGTAGAAAAGAGTATAAATTTCAAAAAATTCACCAAGTGGCACAGACAACAGAGGACCAACTACATAACCAATGAGGGTATTACACCTGGCAATGACCTGAGCAATGAAGAGCATGGAAATCAGGTTGAAAAGAAAGAGCAAAATTAGAAGTTATGAGCAGAGAAAACAAAAGGATGGCATGATGGAATGATAAAAAAAAAATGCTATCAGAATTATTTGGAATTCAAGAACAAAAAAGTAGAATATTTCAGTGTGGTGGCAGAATCACAGTCATAATTTTTCCTGTCTATAGCTGGGTTAAAGGAGAGGAAGAAATGATGGGAATTAAATAGATAGTGGGAAGATAGATATTTGAGGAAATATCATTATATGTAATGAAATCTCTTAATATGAGGGCAGGAGTTGTGTTATTTAGATAAATTGTTAGCCAGGTATAAAACTCATTGAACAAAGAAAGAAAATATCATTGGAGTTAGTTGATGACAGCTATTAGAATCTTGATTGAGTGATAAATTTGGATGAAAGACTTCAAAGGAGGAGAGGTTGCTGAGTGATAGTCTGGAAATGGCAATGGGAAAAAGTGAGATTTAGGAGATGAAGAGAATGAGAAAGAGAAAAGTTTAAGACAAATGCAAGCATACTCTCCAGAGACTTCAAGGGCCATGAAGATCTCAAATGGAACATTGGGTTTGGAAGTTGGCTCAAAGGGATTGAGAATAAGATATCAGTCTGTGGAGGATAGTTTTGCACTTCATGACTTAAAGATGGCCCAAATCTGTCTATAATTCACTTTTATTTGAAAAGTGTCATATATCATGCTTGCTGAAAAGTCATGTAAAACTTCTGTCTGTGTCATTAAACCTTAATATAGTAGCTTGCATTCTATTTTTCAATAGGGTAATAAAAATAGAATACAACATTCACTTTCTTATACTTAATAACACAGAGATAGATGTATGTGCATAATTAGGACTTTAGAACAGAAGGGGACTTGCAATCCATTGGCCTATGCCTGGGAGGGGAAAGGCAATGTTGTCTTGCATAGGGATAAAACTCTGGGACAACCATGGATGGGATTATAAGAAATCCTGCTGGATGATGAGAGATAAGATAAAGCAAACTAAACTGGGAGAAAGAGCTTAACATTATAATGACTATCCTCATTTTTGTTTAGAACTTGAAATGGATATTCCTAGGATGGAATTGTGTACATTCTTTTAAAAACTATGAAATTATTCAAATTTTGTTAATACGGTTATGATGTTTCATATAAAATGCACCCTCAATCTATTGTCTGTATCTATTACCTAAGCAATTTAATAAAACTACACAATACAAAATAACAGCAGAAAATTCCAGGGTTTGAATTGGTACTGAGGGATTTTTATATCACAAGAAAACCAAATGCTATTTGGAAATACCAAAATTAATGAATTCTGTCAAATATCTCATGAATGTGAATCACATTGAGATTCATCACTTTACATTTTAAGTTATGTATTAGAACATCTATTGGTCAATACAGTCCATTTAGTCCATTTTGTGGGTTGTGAGTTTTTCACACAATTGCTCTCATAATTCTTGGGGACTAGCAATCTTGGTGCTCTTTTTAACTTAATTTTGGGGCACTGGGAGAATTAGTAGATATCAAAATGTCCCCAATTCTTTGACCTTTGACCAAATTCTGAAACTTAAGTTAGTACATGTATGATTACGTATAAGCATGGAGTCCAAACACCAATGACATAAGGGGACCAGATCCATCCTCTACCCCAAAAGTGTAATAATATAAGCAATAAATGCAATGAAGATGAATGTTATTATTTTTCTGGATGAAAAAATAAAGTACAATGACAAAGGTAGCCAATGGTAACTATAATCTTTAGGGCATTAAAATGGATAGAGAAAATACAGCTCAATTTCCTGGTTGCTTAGGAGTAGATGTAATTTTTGTGAATAAAACTCAAACCAGATAATACTGAATTATCTTATAGCCAAATTAAAACAGTAAGTAAACATAATAATGCATTCTTATATGCTCATCAATAAACTTTTAAACAAATAATATTTTTGGTAAAATATTTCAATTGATAATCACTGATAATGTAGAAAGTACTCACTGGAAGGCAATCAGGATATTGAAGAGCTTCACTAGAAGTAACTGGGAATGTTTGGCTAGGAGACAAGAGGATTCATAATGATCTTGCCTGATGTTATGTGGAAAAACTTTCCTGTAATATATCTAGTTACTAAACTAAGAATAGATATTTTGAATTTATTCAATTAGTATTAAAAATTATTGAACCATCCTCACATCACAATGAATCTAATCAGAAATGTCTTTCCAAAAAATAATAATACATAAGACATTTAGAATCAATATAGATACATAAAATCAATATCTTTTTATGATATTGAAAAAGATTATTATAATAATCATTTAAAAGGAAAACACCAAGTTAAATGAGGATATTAAAACAATTATGTGCCACTAAAATAGTAAAACATTAAAAAAATATATTTATTGTCATTCTGTGTGCTGATCCACACTGATGGATATATACCCAACATAAAATAGCCTATTTTATTGGATTTCAGTAACTGATTTTCTTCCATCCTTGCCCCATATTCATCTCTTTTATGTAATTGAAGAGTTTGATTTAAAAATCATTTTAAGCTATAGGGATTGGACCCTTGTGTGTGTGTGTGTGTGTGTGTGTGTGTGTGTGTATGTGTGTGTGTGTGTGTGTGTGTGTGTGAGTGTTTGAATTATAGACAGATTTGGGCCATCTTCGTCAGAAAGACAGAAAAGAGAAGAGAGAGAGGAGAGAGACACAGAGACAGAGACAGAGAGACAGAGACAGATAGCCAGACAGGGACAGAGAAACAGATTCAGATAGAGACACAGAAGAAAGAGGAGGGGGAGTAAAAGAAGGATGATGAAGAGGAGGCAGAGAGGGATAGAACAGCATGTGTGTATATATTCATGAACATACATACACACAGAGGGTCAAAGAAAAAAAGTTAGAGAGACAGACAGACACGATGAGATAGTCTTTGTAGCTTTGTAGCTTTCTTTTGATCTTAGAAGTAAAGAAAAGCAAAGATACTTTCATTTATTTTTCTATAAATAATTTTTTAAAAAATATTATAACACAAGTGACCTTTACTTCTCACTATTCCCTCTTATATTTAAAGGATATTTTCAGGAAGTTATATTATCAACATGAAATTTCTTCATGGGCTTTGCTACATTATTAAAAGAAGTGTGATTTCTCCTGCCTGGACTATAGTATGAACATCTGAAAGCTGCATGTAGATTAACCTTTTAGGTCATACAGACCTGACATCTTTAGAAGCCATTCATTATAGAGATGGCATATCTATCTTACAAAATGTACTTAAGGCATCTCACATTTATTTCTCCACTGACATTCAATTACTGATATTCATCATATCTCTGAAGAAAAAGACATAATTCATTGTGGGGGAGAAAAATGGGACAAGAAAATGTGAGATATGTTTACAAAATAATACACCTGATTGTATACCAAACATTCTAGAATGAGTATATCTAGATAAGAAGGTTCTTTCAAAGCAGTAACCTTAGAAGACTGAAGATTTATTCCATAATCCAGCAATCATACATTTGTAATTCCTGGAATTTCCTTTTGAATTTGTATGAGCAACATTTATGGACCCTACACAGAGTTAAAAAAAAAAATTGTCCTTGGAAGGTGGCTTTGATTATAGAAAGTAGGCAAAAGTTATTTGGATCCAAATCTCTTAAAATGAGGTAAGTGATTAACTTGAGTAATACCATTTGGGATTGAAAATTAGTTATGAGTCAATTTAAGGATATTTGAGACACAGGAGGGGAAACATATGGACACAGAGATTTTGTCACTAGAAGACAGAAACATCTTCAAGGGTATGACCTCTGGCAACAAAGAAGGAAGCTAGCTATAGATTCAAGAGGAAGTTTATTCTGGCAATTAAATGTCAAGATTCAGAGAGAAGACCCTAGGAACACCAGAAAGCAACACGTATAGCAGAGGCCCATGAGGGTGTTTTGTGATGACTTCATGAGGAGAGAAGGTAAGGCAATACAACAAACAGTTATTAAAAGTTCACTATGTGTCAAGCACTGTGTTAAGTGCTAAACATTCAAATAAAAGCAAAAAAAAATGTCTCCTCATGCTTAAATCCTAATGAGGTAACACAATAAATAAAATGGAATTAAAAAGCAGAGTTTGAGGGTATATGGAAAGTACCCATATAAGGCCATGATGCCAAAATCCAGAAAAGCAGAAGCAAAACCGGGAGGAAAATGACGCTTGGCTAACCTTTGACTCACATCCATATGGAGACCACCATAGAAGACAATAGGAGAAGAGGATTGGCATGTCAGAAAGATGTTCCAGGATCAGGAGTCTGTAACATCCGAGAGAAGCTTTAGGTTGAGATGGCAGTTGAGGCATTGTGTGAAAAGGACTTCAAGGCCTTGAAATGAGTTGTCTTGACCACATCTCTGGTCAAGTGGACCTTGTGACTCTCTGGCTGCTGTGCTGTGAAAAGAATTGCTGAGGCAGTAAGTACCACTTAATCCAAATTATACAGCAGGTAAGTTTTGACTTTGTCTCCAATACGCAAATGGTCAAGGGGATTTGTGTTCTAGTCAATAACCCTGAAAATGCAAGCACTGGGTGAAATTTGGAAATACACAAAGTTAAGTATAAAAGTATTTGTTAAAGAGAAAAAACACAGAGTTCATTGCTAACAAGGAAAGAAATGAGATCTGGAGATAGTACTTATTTGATCAAAAGCAACAGATTGAAAAATGGTCCATCTGGTGTTTTTGGCCATCTTAATAGCTGAGGCAGTCAATTGTGCAGAACTGTTTGTGAAGATGACTAAGGAGCATTGAGTGCTATGGCCACAAGCCACAAATGCTTTGATTTGTGTCTGTGATTCAGCCATGTCTATCTAGAGCTTTCAAAGCTCCAGCCCTTGAAATTGATGGTTACTTCTCCCAATCTTGGGGGACCAAGAGGGCATTGATTTTAAATTGCCCCCCATATGATGATCTCATATAACTGATAAAGCTATCAATTAATTACAAGGAAGAGGATTGGAGGTATGTATGTGTTAGAGAGGTGTGAACTCCTCTCCTCTGTTCACTAGATCACCACCTCCTGATGGAGTTAATAAATGAATTTGACACTGTTCCTTTCAAGTCCATCTCAGAATAGAGCTGGTGTTGTCAGCAAAGCTGAAAGAACCTCGGACATGTTAATTGTGACTAGAGGACGGATCAAGATCTTCACCTGCCCCTATTCCCCAACAAAGGCCATCTACACAGAGGTGGAAGGAGCTGTTGATGCTGACCATAAATGAGGATCATGATCGATGCCTCAAGTCATGTGAAAAGAAAATGAGCTGACCAAAAGTACATGTGATCTGCTGAGTGGGGGAGGAGGAAGAAAAGGATCTAGAGAGGAGCAGGAGGGCACATAGAGTCAAAGAGTATTGAGAACATTGTGGACTTGGTTTAGGGATGGCCTGTCAAGGATGGCAATTCAATGTAATTGGAAAGAGCAGTATTGATACATAAACAGAACAAAACAAAACAGATTTCTAATCTTTAAGATGGCAATAACCAAGCTTCGTTCCAGGACGTCGATGAGAAAATATATGCCCCATTTTGCATAGTTTGAGAATGACAGGAATGGAGTATTATAAAAATAGGTAAGTTAAAGCCAGAAAGGTCAAAAACGAGGTTAAGGCATTGGATTTCAATCTGATCTAAGTCAACAAGCCTTTATTACATGCCTAGATCAGAAGTGATTAAGACAAACATGTACAAAGCCTGTTGCAAGGGTTAGGGAGCTAGCGTAGGGATCAGGGAGCTAACTTAGGAGTCAGTAGAGCCTGGGTTCAAGCCCTGCCTCTGATATATACTTGAAGGGTGTATATGGCAACTTTTAATTCTACTACTAAGTACTTTAATGCTACCAGTACTCCTACTACTAAGATTCTAAATTGTACAGGTTGCTGAGCTGCTTAGTGGTGAAGGAGTTTCCATACCAAGAATTTCCTACTGATGAAATTGAAGGTCTAGACACACTCAAAAAACCAGAAAAGGATCACTATAACAGAGATATAAAAAGAGAAGATTAGAAAAAAAAAAAGCCCTAACCCTCAGGCTTCTTCATTTATGAGGAGTGGGAGGAGTTATGCATATAAACAGGAAACATAGAAAGATGATAGATAGATAGATAGATAGATAGATAGATAGATAGATAGATAGATAGATAGATAGATAGATTAAAGACAGAAAGGGGTACTAACAAAGGCACAAGGATGGAACCCAGAACATTTTATGTCGGCAGCTGAGTAAATTGGGGGCATGAGGGTAATTATATAGAGATATAATAGCAAATGAAAAGAAACAAAAAAGCTTGGTGGAAGAGAATACTAATTTTTCGGAGACATAGGACCAGTAATGTGAAGAGTATTGATTTAGGAATTAGGAAACCTGTATTTTTGTCCCACCTCCAGTGAATTACTGGATGACTTCATCTTCTGATTCTTCATCTTTCATAACTGTCCCATCTTGCTAAAAGGGTTGCTGTGTGAGTGGGAGTGGAGGGGAATAAGATACTTTATTTGAAATAACTTTAAAAGCATAAAGTGTTATTTAAATGCAAAGCATCAACATAATAATGGCCAAAGTTTTTGATTATCATCATTCATATGGAAAAAATCTTTAAAGCTTTCAGAAAAATAACGCTAAGATAATTCTGTAGATTTCAACAACTGCAAATTAACAACTGTTGAAATTTGACTAATCATAAGAAAAACACACTGTAGTGTGAAAATAAGGTTTAACAGAAATGATGGAAAAAACATTAAGAAATAATTTTGTCTCATTTAATAGAATCCAGCCAGGAGACATCATCACGTCATAACTTTGCATGCAAAATAAGGAGTGAGAATCTTCAATAAGCTAAATGTGCATTAATGTTGTGTGATAAGAATAAGTAAACTTTGAGTTCTATTTATTTTATAAATGAATACTGATGTAGACTATGGTTTGTTTTTAAAAATTCTAATTAAAAGTGAATACCTTTTCTCAAGGTATCACTTAGGAAACCATTTCAGATTTTGTTAAAACATGAAAGCAGTTGGCATAGTTGTTTGGCTCTTGCCTCCCTGTTAGACTGTGAGATCTTTAAAGGCAGGTACTGTTGTTTTGTTTGTTTGTTTTGTTTTCTTTTGCTTTTCTTTATACCCCTAGTGCTAAGCACGTGTCTATTACTTAGTAGGTATTTAATTAAAGTGTATTTTGACAGGCTGACTGACTTTATTAATCTTATGATTGTATGGACAAATTGCTTTGCAGAGAACTTGGAGAAAACACACTTTGTTCTATTTTAATAGCTCCATGGAAAGTCTAATGTTTCAAGACAAATATATTTTACATTAAAAAAACCTACCTATGGGGGCGGAGCCAACATGGTGCTGTGAAAGGAGGGAACTATTGGGGTTCTCTCACAAATTCTGCCAGGTACTTCTAAAAACTGAATTTGAACAGATTTGAGAGAGTTAGAAGTCACTAGTAGACTGAGTGGGGCAAGAGAGCTGGACACACAGAATGGCACCAGACCATACCAAATGGGAGCAGCGGAGGAACCCAGCTTGCTCACCGGGCTGGGAGAGAGCTGGATGCACAAAACATGGGAGCAGGAGCAGGGTAGAAGTACCAGCTACTGTGGCGACAGATCCACAGGCCCCTCAGCCCAGGACTGGAATCTTAGGAGCTACCTGAAACACCAGCACAGAGCCTGTGGCTGCAGGAGCAGCTACCCCTAAGGCCTCCAGCCCATAGTCTAAAGGTTTGAAACACACCTTCTTGAACTTCCAAGAGTCATGATGACCAATTAAAATAGCTCTCATACCTCCCTTCCTCACCCAGATAATAATCCCTCAAGAGAAACCCTGGAATAAAGAAGCCAGAAGTGGGGCTTCTGTAGCATTTTAGCTTGAGAAGTTAAGGAGAGGGCCCTTCTTGTGGTGGTAGAAGGAGACTGGTACAGGAAGAGAGGTGTCCCAGCAGGCCCCACCTCAGCATAAGAGTGGGAGTTCCTGAGCCCCAAAGGGGTGCAACCAGCAGATATCAAGACCAGGACCCCAGACATGCCTTTGCCAAGCCAGGGGAAGTGATAGACACCAGCACAGACAATGACTGAGGCCACCCATGCTGTAGCAGCTCTAGGATACTTCCAGCAGTTCCAGCAGCCAGACCACACCTCCTTCACACCTCACAAAATGAGAGGCCATGACAAAGAAAGCCGGTAAGCAGGTCCACAGTCCCCAGAACAAGAAGCTTGGGACAGAGACCCTTGAGCCTCAGAAACAGAGATCCACTTTAGAAGCCAGAGGATAAAAAGAAAAAAAAAACAGCGTGAAAAAAACAGAACAGAAAACCAAAGAATGTTGGTTCCTATTATGGAGACAGGGAAGATCAAAATACCCATTCAGAAGAGGACAGCTTTGACACCATACCCACATCTAAAACCTCAAAAAGGCATGTGAACTGGTCTCCAGCCCAAAAAGCATTCCTGGAAGAACTCAAGGAGGACTTTAAAACCCAAATTAGAGGGGCAAAAGAAAAAAAAACAACAGAATCACTGATGAGAACAAATTTTTAAAAAGTAAAATTTGCAAAATGATTAAGGAGATTCAGAATATGAATGGAGACAATGTCTCATTGAAAAGTAAAATTACCCAAATGCAAAAGGAAGTACAGAAACTAAATGAAGAAAACAATACATTAAAAATTATAATTGGGCAACTAAAAGCTAATGACTCTATGAGACATCAAGTATCAGTCAAACAAAATCTTAAGGAGGAAAAATAGAAAAAAAAAATATCTCATTGGAGAAACAACTGACCTGTAAAATAGGTCCAGGAGAGATAATGTAAGAATTATTGGTCTACCTGAAAGCCATAATGAAAAAAAGAGCCTAGACAGTATCTTCCAAGAAATCACAAGGAAAATTACTCTGGGGTCCTAGACCCAGAGGGTAAAATAGTTATTTAAAGAATCCACCGATCACCCCTTGAAAGAGACCCCAACTTCAAAACTCCAAGGAATATTGTAGCCAAATTCCAGAATTATAAGGTCAAGGAGAAAATACTGCAAGCAGCCAGAAAGAAACAAATCAAATATCACAGAACTACAGTCAGGATCATGCAGGATCTTGCAACTTCTACAATAAAGGAAAGGAAGAATTGGAATATGATATTCAGAAAGGGAAAGGAGCTTGGACTGCAACCAAGAATCAACTACCTAGCAAAATTTCTCATATTTTTTTTAGGCAAGGAGATGGATATTCAATGAAATAAGGGAATTCCAGACCTTCCTGATGAAAAGCCCAGAGCTCAATGGAAAATTTGATCTTCACATACAAAACTCAATAGGGACGTAAAAAGGCAAACAGGGGGAAAAAACTATGTTATTCAATAAGGGAAAATTGTTTACATCCTTATATAGGATTATCTTGATTTACATATTTTATATGTGTGTGTGTGTATGTATGTATAATATGTCAATCTTGAGAGTGGTACAGTCATTATGACAATTGGAAGGGATAGATAGATAGATAGATAGATAGATAGATAGATAGATAGATAGATAGATGGATAGATTGAGGATGTCAGTATAAAGTAACTAATGTGATGATAAAAACATAATTAAGGCATACAAAGGGATTGTTCTGGGAGAAGAGGTAAGTGGGAGGTAGAAAAGGGGAAATTATGTCACACAAAGAGGCATAAAAACATAGAGAGAAAGAAGAGAGGGAGAAAAACATTGTTTGAGCTTTACTCTCATCCGATTTGTTTCAAGGAGGGAATAACATACTCTGATAAGCATAGAAATCTAATTTGTCCTACAGGTAGAAGGAGAGAAAGGGGAAAGAAAAAGGGGGTTGGAAAGAAGGGACTGAAGGAGTAGCAAGAGGAAAAGGGTAAGATAAGGGAGGGGTGTCATTAGGGAGGGAAAATTGAGGAAGATCATGGTCAAAAGCAAAACTTTTTTAAGGAGTGGGAGAAGGGAGAGATAAAGGCATAAATGGGGAGATATTGGATAAAGAAAAAGACACAGATAGTAATCCTAACTGTGAGTGTGAGTGTCCTATAAAGCAGAGGTAGATAGCAGAATTGATTAAAAACCATAATCCTACATTACGTTGTTTACAATAAACACATTTGAAACAGGTGGATACACACAGGGTAAAGGTAAAAGACTGGAGCAGAATTTATTATGCTTCAGCTAAAATAAAAAATGCAGGGGTAGCAATGCTAATCTCAGACAAGTCAAAAGCAAAGATAGATCTAATTAAAGGAGATAAGAGAGGACACTATATCCAGCTAAAGGGCACCATTGACAATGAAGCAATATCTTTGCTTGACATATATCCATGAAGTGGTATAGCACAAAAATTCTTAGAGAAGTTAAGGGAGTTACAGGAAGAAATAGACATCAAAACCATAGTAGTAGGAGACCTCAACCTTCCCCTCTCTGAACTTGATAAATCTAACCTCAAAATAAACAAGAAAGAAGTTAAGAAGATGAATAGAACTTTAGAAAAGGTAGATATGATGGCCCTCTGGAGAAAACTGAATGGGGATAAAAAAGAACATACTGATTTTTTTTTCTCAGTGGTACATAGCACATACTCAAAAACTGACCATGTACTAGGGCATAAAAACCTCATAATCCAGCGCAGAAAGGCAGAAATAGTCAATATGTCCTTTTCAGATCATGATGCAATTAAAATCCTTTGTAATAAAGGACTATAGAAAGATAAACTAAAAATTAATTGGAAACTAAATAACCAAATCCTAAAGAAGGAGAGGGTCAAATAACAAATCATAGCAACAATTAACAACTTATTTCAAGGGAATGACAATAATGAGAAAACACACCAAAACTTATGGGATACAGCAAAAGCAATTCTTGTAAAAGTTTTTTTAATATCTCTAAAATCTTACATGAATAAAATAGAGAAAAAAGGAGATCAATAAATTAGGCTGGCAACTGAAAAAGCTAGAAAAAGAACAAACTGAAAATCCTCAATTAGGGGTAAAGCCAAGATGATGGGGGGAAAGCAGGGATTTGCCTAAAGCTCTCCCCCAGGACCCTACAAAAACCTATAAAAATGGCTTTCAACAAATTCTAGAACTGCACAACACAAGAAAAGCAGTGGGAAGCAGGGCTCCAGCACAGGATAGCCCAGATGGTCACTGGGTAAGGTCTATCACACTGTGCTTGGAGCAGAGTAGAGCACAGCCCAGCATGGGCTGCACCTGGACCAACAAGAATGGGAGCTGGGCCAAACAGGCCATAGCGCCCTGAATCAGTGAGCTATGGCAGTTAAAAGACTTCTCAACCCCAAAACACCAAAGGCAACTGAGAAGGTTAGTGGGGAAAAAATTGTGGGGACAGAGTGAAAAGAGTTTGTGGTGGGCCACTACCCTGGAGGCAGCAGAGGTGGTGGAGCACTGAGGCTGCTTCCAGAGCTACAGCTGCAGTTGCTTCTGGCCCCAGGCCTGCCAGGTGGGAGGAATTAAGTGGTGGATAAGAGCAGGAATGCAGAGCCAGCTTAGATCTGAGTTGTGGTCAGGGTTGATGGCTCTTGCTGGGGGGAGGAAGAGTTCTGGTATGGCAGAGGGTGCTGTATAGAAATAGCTTTGAAAAAACAACACAGCCCCTCAAACTTGGGACAAAATACTCTTTGCTCTACAACAGTCATACCCCGATGAAAAACTCAAAGGTCAAGAAATTGGCTGGAAACATGGCCAGGCAGAGAAAATGGACTCAGATTCAGACTCAGATTTTGGAATCTTTTTTTGGTGAAAAAGATGAAAACATACAGCCAGAAGAAGTTAACAAAGTCGAAGAGCCTACATCAAAAGCCTCCAAGAAAAACATGAACTGGTCTCAGGACATAGGAGAGCTCAAAAAGGATTTGGAAAAGCAAGTAAGAGAAATAGAGGAAAAATTGGGAAGAGAAATGAGAGTGATGTGAGAAACCATGAAAAAAGTCAATGACTTGCTAAAGGAGACCCCC
>CM053626.1:17518191-17576019 GCA_028646595.1 Phalanger gymnotis | reverse complement strand
GTTGTTGGGTTGTGTGTTTTTTTTTTTTGGTTCTGTTTCTTCTTTCTCATGAGTCATGAGAAAATGTATAAATTAATTCAATGCCCAGTTATACCTGGAAGTTATATGGGACTCCATGCCTTCTTGGGGAGGGGGGGGAGGGAGGGGAGAAAATCTGGAACCCAAAATTATGTAGAACTGTTTGTTGCAATCTAAAAATAAAAATAAATAAATAAATCTAAAAAAAATTAAAAGAAAGTAAAAAAATAAATAAAAAATTAAAAACCCACTTATTATTTAGTATTTTTTCTTCATATCTTGGGTTCTAAATATTAAGTTACTTTTTTTTAAATCCAGGTAATCTATGACTTATGAAATGATTGTATGCTAAAAGAGCATCTATACATCAATTGATTATGGTTTATTTTTTGGTCAGTTGTTTTCAGTTGTGTCCAATGCTTCATGACTCCATTTGGGATTTTCTCAGCAAAGATATTGGAAGAGTTTGCCGTTTCCTTCTCCAGTTTACTTTATAGATGAGGAAACTGAGGCAAACTGAGGCAGGGTTAAGTTTTTGCCCAGAGCCACACAGCTACTAAGTGTCTGAGGCTAGATTTGAACTCATGAAGATGAGTCTTCTAGACTTCAGGCCCAACACTCTATGCACTGTGCCACTTAGCTACCCTTATTTATAGCTTAAAACCTTTTTATTAAAAATAAGTAGAAATAAACAACAACAACAAAGCTTTGCAAATGATAGCGGTATTTTTGGCCCCAAAATAAATCAGAGCCCAGAATGATGGCAAGATATAGTATAGGTGGAAATAGAAAAAAAAAAAAAAGAAGAAGCAATATGAGCTTTCCTTTTCCAATTCCTAGATATGTGTTGTTTTGGAAAAAAAAATACAAGTAAAATGTGTCATTGAAGTCCTTTGCATACTCTGCCAATTGTGGGGCCTTAAAATTGACAACACATTCATCCTCCCCTACCCCACCTTATTTAACCCCTGACATCCATGTTTTGGCCACTATCCCTTTCCTAGGAAATTCTCCATACTTCAGATTTCTTTATTATGTCCAAGTTTCTTCAGGAAATTATATTGGTTTGAATATTTCACATTAAGGTAAGACTTATGTAACTACTCAGGCTTTGTGGAGAATTATGGATATTTTAAAAAGTATTGCTTACTCAATTAAATCTTTAATGAGTATTTTAAAAAATCTAGTTGATAGAACCAGAAAAAATGGGTGAGAGCAGTTCAGGGTGTTATAGGTGTATTCTTTGCCTCTAGGCTATATATGTTCACTATAAATGCAAATACAAATTTGACACTGAAAAACTGATTAATAATGGAAGTTAGAGAAGTGTCTTGTAGCTTTTAGGCCCTACATTATCCCAATAAATCTAGACAGAAAGAATGGTGATTATAATCATCATGGTGATGATGATGATGATGATGATGATGATGATGATGATGATGATGATGACAGTAGTAGCAGTAGTCGTAGGAGTAATAATATATTTGTTGTTTTTGCTGTAGTTGTAGTAGTAGTCATAGTTGTAGGCATAGCTGTCGCAGTAATAAACACTTGTTGTGGGGGTTTCCAAAATTGTCCAGTCTACAAGAAAAACCAATGAGGCAGAGGTCTGAGCCAATCACACTTTATTGAAGTGTCCATGGGCCCCTCTAAAAAAGTGGCCTTCAGATCTTCCTCTCGGTCTAACATGTTCTTTTTTCTCAAAAGCTTTAGTTTTATAGTGCTTGATACCCAGACAATACAGAGGAAGAAGACCAAAATTGCAGTCTTATTGATGGAGAGACTTTGTCCCAGACCTTCTAGAAGGGTTTATGCAAAGTACAGAATTCCATTGGTTGTCAAACAGGTTAATGGACAGACCTTGACAGACATATGTTGACCTTCCAGGAGGTCCTACCAATCTGAGGAGCACACCCATTGATTGATAGAAAGGCATACTACAAGCCAGCAACCAGGGTCACTCATTGGCCAAGTGCTCATGTTCATCTCTCCATGTTTGGCAAAAGGGGGATGACGAAGGGTGGAGGGGCAACAAAACTAGCCAGGAGCTTCCTATGTAATCAAGTCACTTGCACCAAGCTGGGTTTGGTCACCATAACAAGGAAAAAAAAACGGTAGAGGTCTTCTAGTTAAATTCCTATGATTAAGCAAGTGAATTTACAATTTGCAGTTTGTAGCTCTGAGGCCTTCTATCAGAACTTATAACTACTTCCACTGTGGAATCATATGAAACTGATTAATACTGATTGGAAAAAATAGGGGTCCAATAAAATAGGGGTCCAATAAATTATCTATCACAGTGGAGATCTTTAAGCTTTGCAGAGTATGACACAAATAATCTTTCTTTTGATCCTTACATCAAAATAGGTGCTATTATTACCCCTATTTTGCAGATGGGAAACTCCAGACAAACGGAGGCTGTGACTTGCCCAACATCATGCTACTGGTACATATCTGAAGTCATATGTGAACTCTGGTTTTCCTAAATCCAGGTATCTCCCTCTACACCAACCCATAGCCTCAGGGAAATAGACAAAACAGATGAAAACATTCATTGTTGATTATCTCAAGCAGAAAGACAATCCCAAGAATAGACAAAGTTTTAATTTCACATTGAGTGCTGAGATATTTTTATGCATTTCATACAGATTTTCAACCTTATATACTTGTAAGAGAATACATTACTCCCTTCAAAGCACCAAAAGGATTGGGTGGATATTTTCATATCAGGAAGACTTTGTCAGTTTTAGGAAGAGACGATGTTTTTGACTCCACGTATGCTAAAGTATTCATAGCAGCCCTTTTTCATGGCAGCAAAAATACTGGAAACACAAGAAGTGTTGGTGACAATACAGGTAAATAGAAAGGATCACAGTAGGTAAAATAGACAATTTTGATTATATAATTTTTTCAAAGTTTTTACAAAAATAGATTTGATATAGTAAAATTATAATGGAAACAGGAAATGGGAAAATATCTCCATAAAAATTTTGTCTTTTGAATTCTTATTCCCAAGATAGGTAAGGAATTGATTCAGTTTATAAGGTTAATATCTATTCCCAATAGATCAATGGTCAAAGGATATGAATAGGAAGTTTCAAAGGAAAAATCCAAACTGTTAACGATCATGTAAAATGCTGTAAATCATTAACATTTAGAGAAATACAAACTAAAGCAACTCAGAGGTTATAACTCACACTGTTCCCACGGTAAGGATAGCAAAAGGGGAAAATGACAAATGCTAGAAGGACTGAATAAAAAAAAAAGACTCACCAATGCACTCTTGGTGGAGCTGAGATTTGGCTCAGCCACTCTGGAAAGCAATCTGGAACTGTGCCCAGAAAACTGATAAACTGTTCATATTTTTTGACATAATAAAATGGGTAGATAAAGTTGGAAACTAAAAAGAGAATGGAAGATTCTCCTTATTGGAGAATGGCTAAATAAAAATTTCAATCATGTTTGACTCTTCATAACACCATTTGGGATTTTCTTGGTAAAGATTTGCCCTTTCCTTTCTAACTCATTTTACATATGAAGAAACTGAGGTAAACAAGGTTAAATGACTTGCCTGGCCCCACACAGCTACTAAGTGTCTGAGTTCAGATCTGAACCAAAGAAAATGAGTCTTTTGTTTGTTTTTGGGGGGGGGCAGGGCAATTGGGGTTAAGTGACTTGCCCAAGGTCACACTGCTAGTAAGTGTGTCAAGTGTCTGAGGCCGGATTTGAACTCAGATCCTCCTGACTCCAGGGCCAGTGCTCTACTCACTGTGCCACCTAGCTGACATGAAAATGAGTCTTTTTGATCCCAGATCTGGCACTTTATCCACTGTGCCACCTGGTTGCCCCTGTAGAAATAAACATGTATGTACTCACAAATATATATGGATATACATTTCATACACACATGTACACACACATATACCTATCCATATCTATATGTATGTGTATATATACATATATAAAATGTATCAAGGTGAGCTAAGCATTTTCCAAATATTTGCTCATTTGATCACCACAACAACCATGGAAAGTAGTTGCTACTATCATCCCCATTATACTGTTGAGGAATTTGAGTTGCCAGAAGTTAAATGACTTTCCCAGGAGCACACAGCTAGTAAAAGTCTGAAGTAAAATTTTAATTCTGTTCCTATTGATTCCAGGTGTGACAATCTATCTGTCCACTGTGCTATCTATCTGCCTTTGGTAGGAACATAGAAGATATAGCTATGAATAGGGAAATGGATGTCAATATATCTATCTCTTGATTTATCTCTATGTGGAGAGAGAGAGAGAGGGAGGAAGGAAGGGAATGTAATAATAATTAAGGTGGGACTTTTTGCTTTTCTTTTCTTAAGTGCCTTTAATGATTCTGGCCTTTCTTTGAATGGGGCAGATAAAGTGGGATCTTTTTGTCTTGGTTAATTCTCAGCACAGAGACAATTGGGAGTCATTGATTTGTATATGATGTGATACTGAGGATGGGGAACTATCCCATACCCAGCCTGGGTAAAGTCAGAGCTCTCGGGGCTCTGAACAGGATATAATTGAGGAGAATTTGGCCTTTGACTTTTGGGGCACACTCATGGAAGGAGTGTTGAGACTCTGTGCAAGCTGCAAACTGGCCCCCAGCTTTGCAACCCAGAAGTTGGCACTGGTAACTATATATTGTGATTTGAATCAGATAAAGTCTGTCTGTTGATGTTTGCAATTTCTCTTTGTATTTGCCTTGAAGTTCGGGGACTAATCTTTTCCCCCTGAACTGTGAATGGTATTTGTATGTTTGATTAAACTGAGATTGTTAACCCCTTAAAGTTTCTTTCCTGAGTAAAGCAGATCAAAGAGCCTGTGTTGGCAGCTTTCTGGTTGCTGGTTTTTGGTGGATCTTACACCCCCAAAGAAGCTGCTGATTGTTACTAGAGAGAGAGAGAGAGAGAGAGAGAGAGAGAGAGAGAGAGAGAGAGAGAGAGAGAGAGAGAGAGAGACAGAGAGAGAGAGACAGAGAGAGAGAGACAGAGAGAGAGAGAGAGAGAGAGAGAGAGAGAGAGAGAGGAGAATAGAAAGTTTTAGTGCTGTTCAGTGCCTTAATAGATTAAAGTAGTCTATAAACTCTGTCATGGTATCAACATTTTTTTATCTGTCATGGACACTTTTCATCATTTTGTAAAACCTATGGAGTCCTCATATATTCAAAAATCTTGAGATCTCATACAGAGAGTGTATATACATATATATACATACATATGTAAATAGTTATCAAAATTTAACATAAAAATATTAATTGGTCCCAGGTGAAGAACCCTTGATAGAAATAATTTTACAAATGGAAAGCATGATTTGTGTCATTTTCAAGCATTAAAGCTAATAAACTTTTCCTTTTAAGCAGCAATCATAGTGATTATATAGCAATTATAGTTGCTAGTTAATAACAAACTACCCCAGAAAGCAAAAAAAAAAAAAAAAAAACCAAAAACGCTGTTAAACAATTGTACCAAACTCTCCAAACTTGCTAATAATCACTGAAAGGTTTTCTGTTTTCTGTTTATTTCTTTATGCAATTCCCCAAAAGTAAAAAAAAAAAAAAAAGGAGAGACACATTGTGAAAGGATAGGTCTCCCTCATGTCCATTTGCAGTATAACATTTGCTGATTAGTGGTATCTGGATCCATAGGTACTATTGAGTTACAGACTGTCATTCAGCCAAGTAACCCACTATGGCACTTGCTGCTGTTATATTTTTACATATACTTTATATGATGTTCTTGTTATGTCTACATGGTGCCTTGGGGGAAAATCATCAGTGCAATACCTTTTATTTCCCTATTAAATAGTAATGTGCTATAGAAGAAACCTAGCTCCTTTGCATTTTTAATCAGAATAAAAATGACATGGAGTCTAGGTATTTGGATTTAATTGGCCAAATTTCTAGGAATTCAACTTCTTTAAGTTTTTTTTTTTAATAAAGCACATTCTTTTCATGCCTCTAGGCTCAGTAAAATGGATTATTTTGGCACTCTAGAGTAGAGAGACAGACATGACCTGGAGTGCCAGGACACTTAGGCCAAAACATTCAACATGTACTTACCTATACAATAGTCACTTAATGATTAGACAAATGTGGAGAGCTAATCCGAATAGAAAACTTCATTTTTCTTCTCAATTAAAAATAATTATACACACTATTTTTTACTTTATTAAAAAAAAAACAAAAACGATCGGACTTGACAAGACAGGCAAATTTTGTGTGTGCATGCAAAACCCTATTATCAAAAGAAGATTTTCACATTAGATGCAAGAAGAAAAATAAAGGAAGCAAAATACATTTCCACAAAGGCCATGATGAAATATATACATGTATGCATACATGTAAGTATACATATACATATAATAATACAAATTCATGCATCATGCACACAAACATAAATGCATATTGTTTAAAAATATATGCACATATGCATACATGTATATGCATATAGAAACATCTATTTGTGTGCTTGTATCTGTGTGTGTGTGTGTGTGTGTGTGTGTGTGTGTGTGTGTGTGTGTGATTCTTCGCCCTCAATCATTCCCTCTCTCTCAGGAATGTGGTAGCATGATTCATCTTTGGTTCTTTGAAATAATG
Source organism: Phalanger gymnotis (assembly GCA_028646595.1). Taxonomy (NCBI): domain Eukaryota; kingdom Metazoa; phylum Chordata; class Mammalia; order Diprotodontia; family Phalangeridae; genus Phalanger; species Phalanger gymnotis. The sequence continues at coordinate 17,569,379 of CM053626.1, read as the reverse complement.
ATTGGTCATTGCATAGATCAGAACTCTTAAATTTTTCCAAGTTTGTGCCTTTACAATATTCTTGTTATTGCATGTGTCATTCTCCTGTTTCTGCTTACTTTTCTCTTTTTTTCAATATTCCCAGATTTTTGCAAAACTATCTCTCTCATCATTTTTGTAGTACAATAGTATTGTTATGTTCGTATATCATAATTTCTTCAGTCAGTGCCCAAATCATATACACACCCTGCCCTTTCATTTCTCTACCACCACAAAAAAACTACTATAAATATTTCTCAACATATGGTTCCACTTATTCTTTCTCTGATCTCCTTGATGTATATGTCTATTAGCGGTATTACTGAGTGGGAGAAAGATAAAATAGATAATTCACACTCAAGAACAAAGCTTTCAGAATCAATGTTTTATTTTTGTTTATTTGTTGAATAAACCTCACGAGTTAGCTACAGGGCTCTCTTTTTTGCTTAGGCTCTATAAGCCTGACTTCTCAGCACTGTTGAAAGCAAAGGTCATATATAAAGTTGGAAGGAAACACAGGGGTCATGTATTTAGATCTTTTCATTTGATAGCTGAGGAAATTGAGTCAGAAAGGTCAAATTTCTTACATAAGTCCACAGAGGTATAAATAACAGAGATAGGATTAAAACTAATATTCTTTGACTTTATATCTGCCATATATATTATATATATATATGTGTGTGTATATATATAATATATATGTATATATATGTATATACATATATACATAAGAACCTTCAATCTCTGATAGTTTTTTATTGATTAATGGAATCTAAAATAGTATAAATTCAAGAAATAAGCAGGTTATTTTCCTTTCCCCTATCGATGCATTGGTTGACATAGTTTTAAACTTGCAAATTTGTCATCATATTTTATCAAAAGAAATGATGAATCTAATGGGTGGCAAGCATAATGTGAATCAACTTCATGATATGTGTATCAAAAAAGCTAATACGACATTAGAATTCACTTGGAAGGTCAGAGTATCTGGAACAAAGGAAATTATGTTATTTCCACAATTCTCTGCCCTGCTCAGACCATGTCTACTAATCTACATTCGTTTATAGATACCACATTTTCCAGTAGGAAGAGTGATAATAAGCTGGATAAAATCTAAAACAAAGAGACCAGAGTGGCAAAGGGAAGTAAGTCAATATTCTGCCAGGAGCGGCTACCTAGATTGAAAGGTTTAGCCTTGTGAAGAAGATATTATCACGTATGACATTGTAAATGTCTTCAACTCCTTGAAAAGTTGTCCAGTGGTGAGTGGGTTAGAGAGGATAATAATCTTTTTTTTCCCTTTATGGTGATGGACTCCTTTTGGAATGGGAAGAAATCTGTTTGTCTCCTACCTTCCCAGCCTTCTTGCATCTTACTCCTTACCACATGCTCTTTGATCCAGTGACCTCTTTGTTATTCCAGTGACCAGTGATCCTCTTTGTTATTCAGTGAACAAGACACTCCATCTTTTACCTCTAGACAGTTTTTTTTTCCTGACTGTCCCTCTTATCTGGAATCCTCTCATTCCTCTTCTCTCCTTCTTGGCTTCCCAGCTTCCTTTAGCTCCCAGATAAAGTTCCTTCTTCCACAGGAAGCCTTCTTCAGTTCCTCTTAATTCTAGTGTCTTCTCTCTGGTAATTATTCCCTATTTATTCTGTATATAGCTTGTTTGTATATATTTGTTTGTTGTCTCCCCTATTACATTGTGAGCTCCTTGAGGACAGGGATTGCTTTTGCCTCTTTTTGTGTCCCTAGTATGGTTTAGCATATAGCGCAAATATAGTGCATATTTAATAAATGTTTATTTATTCATTTACATATCTTTTGACCATTCATTCAAGAAAATGTCATTAAGTGCCAACTACCCCAAAAGAATACTGTGTTACAAACTTGGTGTTAGAGGAACAGGAGATGTGATAGCAAAGATTGGGTGAGACAATTCTTACTTCATGGATTCTCAAATTAGAGTTTATATTGTATCTCTTCATTGCAAGCTTGTAAACACTTCTGTCTTATTTCTGATGTGCCCACATCAGAACTTGTGGGACCCTAAAAGACTGAAATAAAATGCTGTACCTATTAGAGCAGAGAAGATAAAATACTAAGCAATTATCACTTTCCACCCCTGCCTTACACTAAGTATACTCATCAACAACATTTTACATTAAGCCAACGCATGTTTCACTTGCAGGATGAATATAAAAACAGCAAAAAATTAATTATAATAATTACAAAGGAATCTTGTTCATTATCAGTAGTACGCTGAAATATAAAACTAAGGAAAGTGCAGATGGTATTCTCTGAAATGATTCAAAACAAAACAGTTGGGAATTGGCTAACATAAGGAATAATCTGCAGTGCAAGTGACTTTAATAACAAAGTCATAATCTATACATAATACTAGGTACAAGTTCATAAAATATTAATTGTAACATTTTGAAAAATTGCTATGAAATCTTATACAAAATAGCTGTTGAGATGTGTTGAATTGAGTTTATTTGAATGCATCAAAAAGTTTCCTTAGTTCTTGATGATAGATTTCTATTTGAAAAGCAGTCCTTACTATGTTATCTTGTTATCTAATAAAGAACCATATAGTTATCTAATATAGTACCAGATTGTAAATTCTATGTTCTTAAAATATTGTTAAGCTTAAATGTCATGAATATTGCTTCCAAGATGCTTCCTAAGCAAACATTTGAGTAGATTCTGTTGAACTTTTCTCACTATTGAGAACTCTCAGAATAAATAATCAAAGTATTGAAAAAGCTATTTTATCTTTTAAAATAATTTGACAAATAATTTAAAAGGTTTGGGGCAGGTGGACAATTTCTAGTAAGAGGCAAAGGGGAGTTGTTTTGAAACACTTCTCATGGGTACTTGATGATTAAAAATATTTTGATATTTCAGGATGATATTAAACTAGGTCTCTAGAGAAAATAAAGCTTAATTTGCTTTCCATTATACTGTATATTTTCTACAGTTTTAAACCTTAGGGAAAAGTGTATATTTCCTCTTAGAATTCAGGAAAAAGAAAAGGAAAGATAGGCAAAATTTGACATGCATTCTAAGTTATGGAAGCAAAGATTTCAAAGGATAATTAGGAAACCGTGAGTTAAAATTCTATGGGGAGAGGCAATTTAAAAGATATAAAGATATCTATAGAAGATGGATGCAAGGGAAAATACAAGATGAATACAAAATTTGGCATAGTTCTTGAAAAACAGTGTTATGATTCTTACAACTCAGAATGAGTGGAGGTTGGTAAGGAAAGTGCCTGGTACGTGGTACATAATTAATGCTTCTTAATTGATTGAATTTGTTTCTGTTGAGTTGCATCATTCATGTCTGACTCTCCATGGCCCCATTTGGGGCTTTCTTGGCAAAGACACTGGGGTGTTTGGCCATTTCCTCCTCCAGCTCATTTTGTATATTAGGAACAGGCAAACAGGGCTAAGTTGCTTGCCTGGGGTCACAAAAATTAGGAAGTGTCTAAGGCCAGATTTGAACACATGAAGATGAGTCTTCCAGACTCCAGAACCAGTATTCTATCCATTGTGCCACTCAGCTGCCCTATTGATCTAATGTTAAGCCAAAAAAAATTCTGCTTATTGTTGGTCAGTTTGTCTGGCTGTAGTTTTGTTGAGCTCTAGGCATCTGTTTGCTCAGTAGATAGAGCACTTGCCCTGGAGTCATGAGATCAGAGTTCAAATACAGCTTTGACACTTCCTAGCTGTGTGACTCTGGAAGTCACTTAACTTCTGATTTTCTGACAAAATGCGTCCACTGGAGAAAGAAATAGCAAACCATTCCATTATCTTTGCAAAAAAGAAAACCCCAGATGGAGTCACAAAGGGTCAGACATGACTAAACAACAATAATGGCAAAGCTGTGTTGAGGGGAAAACAGGACATTTTCAGAGAAGAGGTGTGTAGGACTTGGTTGGGAAGTGATAAAAAATAATTAAGTGAAGGCAGAGCTGATCAATTGTAATGTTGCTGGTGTTTTCCTCTGCTCCCTCCTACAGGTCTATTTTGATACCCCTTTGTGGCATAGACATAGACATAAGCTCCTGTTCTTAAAAGTGACACCAGGGGAATATCGTGGTAAGGAAATTCTACTCAGAAAGGAAGATGGAAAGGTTGCAAGCATGGTTGCAGCCAAAGGTTGTGTCTCACTCCAAGAACAATTACTAGGTGTAGACACTCTCATGACCACTCAATAAAGAAAGCTTTGGCCATGACTACTCAGAGACCAAAGAAAAATATGAAATAGTCTTTAGTCTGAAGTGGCCCCTTTTCTACTCATGGCCCTCATACACTTTGACAGTAATGGGGGCAAAGTGGTCAAAAAAGGGGCTGAAGGAGCTGAGAATAACACACTCTTTAGCACTTCTAAAAATATTACCCTTACTTTTGTTACTTGTTCCATGACCAATAAGTAGACATACTACTGGTATAAATGAATCATTATTATGCTGGCATTCTCACTACAAATATAAGCTGGAGACAGGAGAACATGGCAGCTAAATGGAACTTCTCACATATTTCCTTTATAGGACCAAATTAGAGAGTTGGTGGACTTGTTTTCAGGATGTGTCCAAAGGCAACAAAAAATATCATTTCATGGAACATTTGCCATGTCATATGGCAGTGCTGACAGAAAAGGGATTTGCAAAAAGATCATCCTTAAAAGAGCTAAAGCTTAGGCGATAACATCCAATGCAAAAGAGGAAGACAGATAAATTTTATGAAGAACTCAAATCCTTTTATTTATAAATATCTTCATATTATTTTACTCTGATTTAATTGGCATAGTGAGCTACCCAGTCACTGCAGTTCCTATCAATTTTGTAAAAATTATGCTATACCTAGAACTGGAAAAGTGCAATCTTCCCTTCCTGCTTATGTGTGCTTATATGTTTTTATAGAAATAATTGAAAAAAAATTCACAGTATCATTCAGGGCCATTTGATGAAAGACTTACTTGAAAGTCCTATGAACTTCTTAGTCACTCTCATTTCTACTCCAGCTCAAGGTAGAATAAAAGCAAGGATTAGTACCAGCACTCTACTCACCCTGTATATGGTCCAGGAAGTGATCTGAACAGATTGGCTAAACTATCTCTTTAAGTCTTTCCAAAGACCTTTTGTAAATCTACATCAGGTGATGTTTTGAGGTTAAAAACAAGGCTATGCACTATATTCTGGGCTATCAAAGAATTCACATATTCTCTACTTTCTTCCTGAGTATCCAGGATAAATAAGAAAAATAAAAACATAAATAAATAACAAAAAATTGCGAAGTGAAAGAGTTAATATTTCATGATGTTTGCTATTTTCTCTTTTTTCCCCCAATTTTTTAAAACTAAAATAGGCAAGTATTTGGACAGCTTCTGACCATTTAGGTACCTCTTGAGTAAAGCAATGATCAATTAGACAGATTGCTAAAATGTAGGCTAGACAGTATAAATGTCGAAGTCATTTGTACAATGCTAACACATACAAATTAAGCATTATGCTCTACAAAAACATCAGAGACATTCAAATCAAATATTTTTCCATAGATAGTATTAGCAACCATGGTAGTCAGTCAGATATGGACTTTTAATTCTAAGACATTGTCCCATCAACCAAAGCCAGTAGCAGTTAATACATGGAGAACATTGAGTTCCCCTTAGGAAAGCCCAGTAAAAATATTGGGTCATGTCTAACACTTATAATTAATAAATTTAAAATCTGAATGTTTAAGGAAACCCTAGAATGCATAATATGAATTTTAAATTACAGCTATGGATATTACAATTTACTGAAGATAGCTTCTTTCAATGCTGTCATTACTACAGAAATACAATTCCAATGTTAGGCAACTGTCTTCACCAGTTACCCAGATGCAAATCTTTATGGGATTGGATTTCACTTATTTGGTTGACTGATACTGGCATGGCATCTTCTTCTTCTGTCCCCATTTCTTGATCCCCGAGTATAAGTTACAACCTAAACCTTCCTTCCTTCTTATACGCACAAATCTCCATTTCAATAGATAAAAGTATTAAAAGTAGGCAAAGTATCTTATCTTGTCAAGAAAATGTGTATTTACCACCTGGAATATCACCTCCACCTTCAACTCACCCCCCAGTCCCTGTGTCCTCCCCCCACAACACCCAGTTCCAGTTCTGTGATTTCATTAGTATAAGGGATTCCTAGGCTGGAAACCTTCAACACTGGGATCAATCATTATCTTGTTAGTAATTTGAGGAGTAGTTTGGGAGTAGTTCAGACAAGTAAAGTGACTTGGCCTTCAATCATAAGATCAAAAGAATAGCCCCAGTATGAAAAGAACTTCAGACATATTATCCTACAACTCCTTCATTTTATAAATGAAGAAACTCAGGCTCAAGGAAGTTAAGTGACTTGCCTAAAATGCCATAAATGGTATGTACCAGAGGTGGTTACACAGATAGTATGTGTCATATGTAATACTTGAGCACAGGTCTGTCTGACTCTGAGACCACATTTCTGTCATTTACACCAGACCATTAATCCATATGATGTAAAATATGGACCAGATACCACTAAGCACAAACTATAAAACTGCTTTCTTCAGTAGAAGCAAATATTAGATAACATAAGGAAAAAACTGGAGGATAATGTATCAGAAGTGCAATTAATTCTTTAGGTTAAAAGAACTTCCACCCATTGGAACAGGTGTCATGGTACTAATTGTCATGAATATCTGTATTATGTGGAGATTTTAAGTCAATAGCATTTAGGTGTTGAAGTGTAATGAACCATTTAACCTAATTTCAGTATTTTTATTTATTTTCTGCTTATTTTTCTATATTTTTGGAAGGTGGGTGAATGCAAAATGAGGCCTTTTAAACTCTACCACATTGGACTTAAGACAATGTTTTTATTACTGCCAATAGGAAACCCCAGTTCTATAGTTAAAGTAATTGGCTTCTCTTTCTTGTTCTAATAGCTATTTATAATTATGAAGATAATTCTTTTTAATGTTATATCCAGTGCTCATTCTAATAAAGTAGCCATTAAAATTAATGGAACACAAAAATGAACAAGGCTTGCATGCTGGGACTTACTCCTCTTGGGCACTCTACAAACCATCCAGCAGTGGTCTCTCTATAGTTAGTTCATGTTCTAGTGGAATAACATTTTTATATACAGTGATATGTATTCACATTCTAGAGAGTTCATAATCTAAGGGTCTACATATTATAGAGGACTATTTTTCTTTGATCCCTTTGTTTAAACCAGAGAATTCATATGGCAAGTGGAAAGAACCCTATAGAAGTTGACCAGATCCTTGTAAAGTGCCACCCATCATACTTCTCACCCACCTTCTAGATGGCAATTCTTCAAGTGCCTTAATGAGACTATTGTTTTCCTCCTTAATTAATCTGTTTTCCAAGTTGAATATCTTTCTGTTTTTTAATTAATCTTCCTATGGCATAGGGTGATGTAGTCAAAAGAATGCCACACTTAGACTAAGAACAACTGGGTCTTGTTTACCACTTACTATCTTTGGGACCGTGAATGGAAAAGAGGCATTTATTAAGGGGCTACTATCTTCTGTGCTAATCACTGGAAATTTAAACCAAATAAGAGAGATACCACTCTTAAGGAATAGAGAAAGACAACAAAATGGGGAATGTTGCCCATGAAAGGGAGTTTGATATAGAGAGTAATAAGGATTGTGAGTAGAATCATAGGACAACCAACACCGTAAGGTAATAATGGTAGTGTTGATTTGATTACTGGCTCTATATCAAAAACCAGAAAGCCAAGATGACTGACAGGTCCTGATATCCTTGTGTTTGAGACTAGGTAACATGTGAAGCTTAGTCTGGACAGGGTAGATAGAGTGGGTTTTTGAGTTTGTACTCTTTTATTCACTAATCAGGACAGCTTAGCTTTGATGCAGTTACAAAACTGAGTAGATTGATTTCTGTCCAAGAAGGGTTTCATGGATCTGGTGCATTAAGTATCACAGGTGGGGAAGAGAAAGTCCATTGACTTTATTCCAGGGCAGTCCCAGCCTCCTTTAATTGACAAATGTTAATTAAGCATTTACTATTTTCCAAGTATTTGTCCTAGAAGCTGTGGGTACATATGGGAAAATGAGAACTTGACTTATAGTAGGTGCAGAAACTGCCATACCATATGTTCCTGGATGAGTAGCAATGGTGACATGGACAGGCAACTTGCTAAGACTCTACCCTCCTACCCAGATGCTCCAGAAGGCTGTGAGCAATCTCCATCGAATTCTCCTGAGTGCCAGCGAAATGAGGAATAGTTTCCACGGTGTTGATAAAATGTTTTATCTAGACTCTCAAATACATCTTTAAGGTATTTAGCAGAATGAGGTGGAAAAATCACAATGTATAACATACAGTTGTGAGTAGTTCTCTCTTCACAAACATTCCTTTATAGAAAGTAAATTAACTTGCTACCATTAATGAAGGATACAATCACATTTATAGAAGACAAGATATCTCAGGGGATAAGATGCATCTTGTTGGTTCTCTGATTGCCTTCTCATCAGCTGATACACTGAGGTCCTGAATGGAAAGATACCTGTCTAAGGAAAATAACTCCTAACAGACACAAACCATGCGGCTATTTCCTTCTAAATACATAGAGCATGAGTTGAGTTTGATCCTCAAACAGTAAATAGCCAGATATACTCAAATTAATGAAGTTGTCTCTAGCTAATAACCCAGCAGCAACAGTGATCAACCTTTTCCTTCCTTAAATGCTCTAGCTCACTAGTACCCCAGAACACAAGTATAGAGATGTTATTAATATTGAAGTAGTTCATTGGTTTTAATATCAGACCTTCCTCTACTTGATCAGCTTAAATGTTATCTTATTCTGTTGCTTTATTATTTACTTAATAGACTTTTGTATCAATGAGCCATTTAAATTTCTTTGTTTTTATAAACCATTCTAATTCATCTTCATTTAACAAAGTTCTCTTCATGTCTAAATACTCTTTTTTCTTTGTCTGCCTATTTTTACTATGAAGTAGAGGATACTAGTGCTCACATCTGTTGAAGAGATTTGTTTCTGGAGATGAACCAATCCTATCATAATATTAATTCATGTACTTAATGAAATTATCATAAACTCTGTGTACGAGTTATTGAACTTAGAGAAATAAATAGAGCATTACTTCTTGCAGTTTTTGTAAATTGGAAAAAAAATTAAATAGTTGTCAACCCTCATGTAATAGTACTCTATTAAATGAGATTACATAGCTAAAAAAACAACTTTTGAAAAACTTAAAGCATTATATAAATGTTAGCTATTATCTCTTTTTGTGTTTCTTGCTATTTATCTCTTCCATAGCATGTTTCTGCCTATGTTACTTTTGGTTTTTCTCTGCATTTGCCTCTCATACATTTTTACAGATCTCAAAACATCTGTCCTCTCCAATTGTTATGTAACATTATTGGAAAATTATATCAGCTTTGTTTCTCACTGTTGATTTGTTTGCTGTCTATTCTTTCTTGTTCCTGGACTTTCTTTTCCTCCAACTTTGAGTTTTGTTTTTATCACTATATTTGATTCCCCATGCCATGCTTGGTTGAGCAGAATGACTTTCTGACATTTCCTAGGGTCTTATTGTTGTCACTTGTTTCTTCATCAAAAGTTTATGGGTCAATTGACGCTTCATTTTCTGTACTGATGAGAACCCTGGGTCATCACTGAGTGGAAAAGGAAACAACTGTCAGCCTCAATGTTTTTCTCAACGTTTATAAGCACATTCAGGTTTACCAAGTACTTTTATATCAATCATCTTCTGTGAGATTCAGAAAACATATGAATTAAGCTTTGTAGTATTATCAACCTTTTTAGGCTAATAGACAATAAGTAGTTTGCCCAAAGACAATCAGCTAAAATGTATGGAGGCAAAATAAAGCCAACATGATATTAACTGTGTGGCACAATGGAAAGATTTCTGGAAGTGGAATGTGGAAGACCTGAATTCAAGTCCTAACACTGTGACCTTAGCCAATTCACTTAGATGTGCTGAGTTTCAGTTTCCCGATCTTTAAAATGTGTGTAATAATAGTATCTACTTCACTGAATTTTTCTGAGGAGCAAATGACATAGCATAAGTCAAGAACTTTGCAAACCTTAAATTGCAATATAAATGTAATTTCTTATTACAAGAATGCAAACCCAGGTGTCTACTAATTGCAAGTTGAATGTGCTTTTTTCTGTCTGTGTTAACTGATTGTAAAAATAGAGGGTAATTCAATATAATATAGATATTGCTTGATTCCATAGGCTCTGATGTGGTAGAGAGTTGTTATGGAATCCGCAGCAAATAAATGTACTATTGTTCCTTTCCAGATTGATTTCATAGAACTACTCCCTGTGAATTCTTCATTCCAGCCAAAGTGCTGCCTGCTGTTCTCTGGGCACATTTTATCTCCTGCCTTCCTGCATAATTTTGCAGTTTTCTCCAAGTTCAGAATGCTCTCTTTATCTCTTAGAATCCATTGAAGGCTTAGCTTATGTACCAACTAACACAATTGGCCTTTCCTAATATATACCCAGCCCCCCCAGAGGGATCCCCATCCCCCCAATTAAACTACTATGTACTTGATTGATGTGACACACACATATTTAGTGTGTACATGTGATATATGTGTATATATACATACATGTGTGTGTATTCTTATTTTATCCTACTAAAATATAAAGAATTTGAGGGGAAGGACTGTTTTAATTTTTGTCTCTTTATCCCAAGTGTCTTGTAAAGTTCTTGGAACACAGTAAATGCTGACTAAATGATTCTTGTAGTGATGAATAAGTGGATGAATGAAAAGGCATCACCACTTAGGTGTCATGCACTGGTCCAATGTTAGATATGCAAATACAAAAGCAAAGACAGGACCTGCTCTTGAGAAACTTATATCCAAATGGAGAAAATAAACTCACATAGTCAGTGTTGACAGGGAAGTAGCATTTTGTTTCTGAAACTTACAGATTTGGTCAGGAGTCCAACAGAGACTAGACCAATACACCCCTCCTAAGAAGAGCTGCCAATATAAAGTGATTATGATTTGAGAACTAGTGGGCCTGATGAGGAGTAGATAGGATATGTGTGCATGTCAACCAGACAATTGGTGGGAATACTGAGAAGATGTCTGGGGAGGGGAAGTAAAATGACACTTGTGTGGCTTTCTCCTGAAATATTAGACCAAGAGAAGCAGAACTAAATTGAATCAGGGTCTTCTTCCCTTTCTTGGTTTCCATATTAGACATATTCATGCATATGTGCAGGCTACACTAAAATCTTGTAAATTTTTAATTTGAGCTTTTATCAGGCATAGAGAATCATTCTTCTCAAACTACTGCTGCTTCAATGTCTCCTAAATGCTGGTGCAAAAGAAATGCTTCAAAGCTTCCTATATGGCCATTTCCAACAGCATGCCCAATGTCCAGGTAGGAGAATGCATAAAGAATGCAACCATTTTATACTTTGCATGATTCTGTGGATAGCTTTATTAGTCAGCTTTATTGTTGGAGCAGAAATGCTTAGATTTTATGGAGTTTTTAAGCCAGGACTTGGTTGGGGTTTGGGGGAAATGGAACAAGATGATTCTTCCTTTCATCACATTGGTGCATATAAGGATACTAACTGGCCCCCAAAAGTTATCCTAAGCATAATCTGCTCAACTAATCAACGAAGATTTTTAAGCATATATCCTGAGCCAAGAATTGTGAATACCAGCATCAACTGTCCTGTGCTTGTCTGTGAGGTAGGAAACTTTTCTAACAAGCCATAATGTATTGGCATATATGTGGTTTGTTTGCAAATTTCACTGGGTCATTAGGATTTCACATTCAATCTCAGCCATGGTTATACTTACTGCATCATTTCAGGAAAAAATAATCTGGGTCTTCCATTAATATATTATTCTCCAAGACCATTTTATAATATTATTTTCCCCCACAATACCATCAATCTTACAAATGGTATTTGACCAGCTTCATATTGTGCCAATTTTGCCTGATTCTCCCTCACCAGTAATTCATGTTCAGCCAATGTATTTAGAAAGATTATTGACTCACTGGTAAGGTGGTCACTTCTAAGTGGCCTCACATTTATTGAAGTTAGAGGAAGCTTATAGAACAGTAGATAAGGCACATAGGCTGAAGCCAGGAACATTTTTGTTCAAATCTAGCCTTAGGCACTAACTGTGTGACCCTGAGCAGTCACTTATCCTCAATCTTCCCATATATATAAATATATGTATATGTGTATGTATGCATATGTGTGTAGTGCATATATGTATATGTATATGCATATATATGCGTATATATATGCATATATATATATGCGTATATATATAGTTTAGCATAGTGCCTGAAGCATGATAGGTGCTATATAAATGCTTATTCTCTTCTCTTCCCCTTCTCTAGGTCTAAGATTCATTGTTTTGCTAACAAAATGCCCGTCCACATTTGTATTTCTCAATGAAGTTTATTGTGTCATATAGTAATTCTTCCTCCATAATTTTTCAGCTGATTTATTGGACAGTTTGGGTGTTTGTAAATACAGATTATTCAGGATCAGTGGTTATGGATTAGGAAAAAAGATAAGTTCTAAATTAAAACAGGCCCACAGAAAAACTACTAAGGTGCAATGTGAATTCTCCAAGTAATTCTTTGGATAATCCTCATCTAAGCAGAGAGAGTTAGCTGGCCACTAAACCACTGATAATGTTATCAAAAATGGGGAGTAATCTGCTTTTTTGTTTGTTTCTCAATGAAAAAACAATGTGGCTAATATTTATGGTAAGAATGACTTTTGTGACTAATACTCATTGAAACAGAAAATGAAATGTGAATTTGAAAATTCACATGCACACATGCACACACCATATCACACAAAGAAACAGCCATCAATAAGGAATTCTTATTTTCTTTGGTCTTAGCAAAGAACAAAAACTTTAAATGAACAGTGTATTTCATTGGATTGGAGATCTTGAGCCATTAGATGAGATCCTAGGTGGCGACTAGTTCAACCTTATTTGATTAAAGAAACTGAGTGTCAGAGAGGTTAATTGACTTGCCCAAAGGTATGCCAGGTAGTCAGTTTCCCAAGTGGTATCTGAATCCATGTTCTCCAGATCCAAAGGCAGTGATAGTTTCAATTATTGCAAGTAATATTTGGAAAAGAGCAATTGTTCTGTAATTCCAGGAAAGACTAATTCATTCTATAGCAGAGTTCCAAAAAATCAATGAAGGTTACAGCAAAATGGTAAGCACAGTAAGCCAGCATAGGATTATTTTGCTGAAGAAAACACAGTAATTGAAGAAATCTTTTTTTCAGAAATCATGAGTATTTCATAAGAGCATTATGAGAGAAGTCCATGAGTGAAATTATTCAGAAGGAAGCATTCGAAAAGCAAGGGATGAAACAGAAAAATGGCCAATGAGAAGTGCCGCCACCACTAAGGAGACCTCTGCTATCCAGAACTTCCCCTCTTGAGTCCTCCCCTAACCCTAGGCTATCACAAAAGGTCTCCAGAAATGCAAGGAGTTGAGAAGGACCTCTGGAATTGTCATCTGGCATACTTATGCATCCCAAGGACTCTTGGCCTTGTCATCTACCCTATCTTCCTTTAAGACTTCTAGGCCCTTAAATCAATCCTGCAGCAAAACATTACACCCCCTGCTCTGTTTTTGCTTATCTAGACATTACCACAATGTCTCATTCACCTTCTGATGCTGGAAGTTCCTTTAATTCCTGAAACCTTCTCACCAGGGAATATCCCACTGCTCTTGTGGGCCCTTTTTCTCTCATTGTGAGTTCCTCCCATAGATCTCCATATGCTTTGGAAGTATGATGACAATCTATAGAAGATCTAGGAGAACCATTAGCCAGTAAGATCCTTCAAGTTCATACCATATGAAAATAGGATTGAGAACCTATGGACATATCTTTATCTATCTATATGCACATGCACACACAAACAACACACACACACACACTATGTACACATATATGCATGTTTGTATATATATACACAAACATGCATATATGTGTACATATGTGTATATATGTATATGTGTGTATAGATGTGTATGCATATATCTATACCTATGTATGTATATTTGTATATCTCCCTGGAGAAGAAACAACTTAAAGTTCTGACAACTGACTTAATATGTGTGAATGTTTTTCATGTGGAAGAGGGGCTGGACATCATCATCTGATCATGAATTGAAAGGATAAATAAATGGATAGATGGGCAGTGTCTCAGAGGTCATCTAGTTCATTTTTTTAATGTTATATATTAGGAAATCTCATTCTCCAATCAGTAAATGGTCAAAGGATATGAACAGGCAGTTTTCAAAAGAAGAAATCCAAGCTATCCACAGTCATTTGAAAACATGTTCTAAATCTCTATTGGTTAGAGAAATATAAGTTAAAGCACTTCTGAGGTACCACCCCACATTTATTAGTATAATTAGTATAAAAGGAAAATGACAACTGTTAAAAGGAGATGTGGGAAAATTAGGACACAAATACACTTTCTTCTCATGCTAATTAAGTACCGAACAATGATGGCTCCAAGTAAACTATCAAATGATGACTCTACCCAAATAATGACTCTTTTTCCAAAGGAAAATCTCGAGTCATTATTTCATTCAGTTTTGTCATCTTTAAATTGGTTTCATTTATACTGAAAATATCAATTTGGATACATTTCTGTTTCCCCAGTAGTAAGATGACCTATTGATTTGGACAAAGACGTCACCGTTAAAGGGAAAACAGTTAAATCAATGTTTGTTGATTACCTAAAAATTGTGTTTCTTAGTATCCATTCCCCCTTTTGCCTACAATATCACCATCACTGGTGCAGTAGTGGTGAATAGAGCACATAACTATGAAGGTTACTTTTAACCTTTTCTTAATGTAATGATTTCAGTGACATAATCATTAACATCATGGTTGGCAATTTACTAGAAACGAGTCGGTATGTCACCAAAATGTTTATCTGACACTTAAAATCCCTTTTAGCATGACAGAATCTGTTAATGCTTAAACGAGTATGGAATGCCATTGGAGAACCTAGCATCATCTTCAAGACAATTTTTTTAAGGATTGAAGAATATATAATTGAATGACTCTCAGACTATCATTAGATCTTTAAAATAAAATTAAAGATGAATGAGTCACAAACATGAACACATTACTTTTTATAATTGTATTTTGATTTTTGCTTTTAGGAAATCATCACTTCCTACAATAAATAGCTTCAGGCGGTTTAAGTATTAGTATTGGGTAGTAGTAGTAGTAGTAGTAGTAGTAGTAATAGTAGTAGTAGTAGTAGCAGCAGCAGCAGCAGCAGCAATATGATGATAGGTAATATTTATATTCTGCTTTATGGTTTTCACAAAATTTTCCATATAGTTTTTATCTAATATTAATCATCCCAACAGCCTTTTTATATCGATGCCATTTTGAGCCTCATTTTATAGATTAGGTAACTGAAAATGGAAGATAATAGTAGTTTGTCTAGGGTCACACAGCTAGTAAGAGTCTGAGACAAGATTTGAATGCAGACCTTATTAAGGATGGATACTGTTATCTATCTCCCTCACTACATATTTCAACTAATTCCCTATTTATGGTTCTCTTTCCCTATATCCACTGTTAATATGTCAAAATTCACTTGGATGAAGGAAACAGAGAGTGAATTCCAGGTTGTATTATTAGACATAAAATTTGTGCTCAGATTTCTAATGTTCAATCATTTAAGAAATTCCACCATAACAAAGTTGTATTTGATTTTCCAGTGAATGCTGTGCAACTATGTTTGTAATAGTCCTCTCCCTTCTCCCCAGATAAAAAGGGGCACAACCTTACTCAATAGATGCCCAGTCACATACCGTAATAAGAGCTGATTTAAATGATAATGTAACAGTCAGCCAGCCTATATGCTGAGTGACAACCCTAATAGAGAGAACATTTGATTACCCTTAATATGTTACATTTTGACATTGTTGGCCACCCGATTGCTCCTGGATAATCGCTCTAAACAGGATTTTCATGACAAGATCCTATCCTGGCTCTCTTTATACATAGATTAACTTCTCAGTCATCTTTGATAGGTGATCACCCATGTCCCAGCCCCTCTATCCCTATGTACCTCAGAATTCTGTCTTGTTCCTTTTTTCTTTTTCTCCTCACATTTTCTCTATTCCTTGTTGATATCATAAATCTCATGGTTTGGGATATGTTCTCCATTCAGTTGACTCAAAATTATCTCTACTAAATGTCCTGTAGTTGTCTCAACACAGTGAAAATAGAATTTTTTTACCTAATACCTAAACTTACCACTCCTCTTTATTTCCCCACTGTTGTCAACGTTAGTCCCATTCTTTTGGTCATCCAGTTTTAAACTTATGAATCACCAAGAACTCAACTTTCTCTTACCCAACTATATTTAATTATTTGTCAAGTCTTATAAATTCTACCCCTACAGTAATTATCTCACTTCTTCCCATCTTTCCTCTTAAAATCAGATTCTCAGATCAGACCCTCAGCAAATCTGGTTTGCAGACGTTCAACAATCTATTGATTAGTCACCCTGCTGATAATCTCTCTACTCTCTAATCCATCACCCATATATTTTCCAAAAATTATATTCTTAAAACACAGGCCTAAATAGGCTATTCCTTGGTTCAGGAATCTTTAGGGGCTCCTTATAGGCTGTAGGCAAAATACAAGCTCCATTGTTTGATATGAAAAGCCCACCTCACTTGTCAGATTTTTCACATTATCATTTCCCATTTTTTGTGTCTCCAGTGTTTAGCACATTATTTGACACATAGTAGTCATTTACTAAATACTTGTTGATTGACTGACTGACTTTACTCTTGTTCATATTATCTCCATTCTAACCAAATTGCTCTCTGTACATAACATTCCTTCTCTTTTCTCCACGCTTTTTTTTACACAATGTCTCTCCCCAATACATGCTCTCTTGTCTTCTGCCTGTTAGAACCACTGCTACATTATACATTACATTTTCTCTCTTCACCTGAATTATTAGTATTCTTCTACCAAAGAAAGTCTAGTCTTTGTACTCATAATATTTCCTAGTCATCCACAAACTCCTTGATGGGGACAGGGGAATTGCTTTATTTTTCCTTGTATTCCCTGAATATAGCACAGATTCTGAAATGTAGAAGATGCTTTCTGAAAAAAATATATCCACACCAATATGAAAATTGCGAATTCATTTCCCCCAAAAACCTTTGGCCCTGAAGATGAAAACATATGTTTATGAGAGAGAAATGGAAGGAATTAACTAGTTCAGTCCATTGAGAGTACAGCATCTCTACTGATAACTCAGAATAGAAATATAGAGATGAGAGGGACTTTGGAAGCCAGAGAAAGCAACTCTATCCTTTTTTTGTGTCATAGATTGTTTGGTGAAGCCTATAGATCTCCTCAGGGAAAAAAATGTGTTTTGCTGGAAAAATAAGATACATGGGATTTTAAAACAAACTAAAGCAAAACAACAAAAAACCACAGTTATATTGAAATACAGTTATCACAACATTTCAAAAATTATAATTTCAGGGAATTCAGGTCAAGATCATTTGAATTTTAAGGCAAGGTTAGCATTGTGCATAGAGTGCTGGATGGGGAATCAAGGAATTATGATATTAATAGCTATTGCAACCTTCAGAACTTCATTACCTCTCTGAGTCCCACTTTCTTCACATTTGAAATGGGCCCAAGGAGATCGAGAGTTCTTATCTCATAGGTTTGGGTACAAAATTCACATGAAATAATGTGTGAAGTTTTATATGATTGTCATGTTTGCTTTTTTAATGTTTCTCTATGTTCATTTTTAAGCAAACAAGTTAGTGAATTTTCCTCTATGCTTTTATGGAAAAATAATGACAAGTGCTATAAGAAATTTAATGGATTTATTATGCTTTAGAATATGTCAGTCTCTATATTGTCCTGTTTAATTTTCATTTGTGAGTTGGTACCTTTTTCAGTCACTGTTCCCATTCTATAAGGAATATAATTCAAGGGAAAACAAATATTTCTTACTTAGCAAATTCTAAAAGTCATTTTGTCATTTATTTCCTGAAATTTCAAATATTAAAATTCCTTCTGTTCATTCCTGAGAAAAGTCAAAGTACAGGAGTTTTTTGGTCCTACTTTAATGTATGGAGCACACCATTAAAACTGTTAGTAATATAATTGCAGAGAATCTCATAGTCATTTTTTTCCAGAAGCAAGAGAGTACAAAAACGTTGAGTCTTGTTTTAGTAATTAAAAGCAAATGATTTAATTAGGCATATAGCTACCTTCCTTTAATGGATTACAGTGGCATCTTTGAAAAAGAAAGAATAAAAGGAGTGCTTGAAGGAGTTTCAAAAAAGAAACAAAGAAAAAAGGAGGGGAGAGAGGAAGAAAGGAAGGAAGGAAAGAAGAAAGGTAGAGAAATATAAAAGAAGAAAGAAAGAGGAAGGAAGGAGAAAGAAAGAAAAGGAAGGGAAAAGTAGGGAGGAAGGAAAGAAAAGATGTACATACCACTATGCTGCCCCTTATTGAAACAGTTCAGATTCCTGTATAGTTTTTCTATGGCAGTTAAATTAAAAACGCAGTTCAGATCATCTGGGTAGCTTGGCAAGGACAACTGGGCAGTATATGAGACCATAGCTGCAATACCCAAAGTAGCATTGAGCCTAGGTGGGGAAAAAGTCAAGAAGATTGAAGCACGTATCACCACCAGACAATTATGTGGTCTCAAGTAGATTCTTCTGAAGTGGATTATTGTTTCACAAAGCACCACATTCTGTATTTTCCTCTCCCTATTCTGAGGATAGTCATTTGAATTATTACTTATTACTCCTAGACTTATTCCTCCTAGAACAACTTTTTTTTTGTTCCCAAAACATTAACAATTTTCAAATCCATATGGACCCGTGATGTATCAAGCACTATGCTAGTGCTGGGGATACAAATAATAAAAAGATAATGAGATTAAATATAATGCATAGAAACTACACACAAAAGAAGACAGGAAAGCAGGATGGGAGTGGTGGTGGTGGTGGAGCACATCCAGGAGTATTTGGTTCCATGGAGCTGAAACCAGGTAGTGCTGCAAATGGGAAGTGGAGTGATCTGAGAGTCAAGTTTCTGATCCCTATAAAGGAAGGCATTGGGAGGAGTTTGGTACTCTGCCCTCTAGTCTAGCAAACAGAGGGAAGAGGAGGTGGAAATGATCAAGGCTTGAGTTAGCAACTCAGTGACAAGTTTAGAAGTGAGTTTAGAAGCTTATCCCGGGAAGGGTACTTTGTTCTATGGATCTGAAATCAGGCAAGGCAGCAGATTTGTAGTAAATGAAACTGCTTTGGGTGAAGTGGGAAAGATTTCAAACAAAGAGCTTCTACATACAAGTAATCTGATACTATAACCCTTTCAAACTTTAATGGAAAAATAAAATATGAGCTAGCATGTGTATGGCCCTTTAAGGTTTATAAAGTGCTTTGGATATATTGTCATTTGAATCTCACAATAAGCCCATGAGGGCTTATTCCCATTTTACGGATGAGGAGACTGAGGCAAACAGAGGTTAAGTGAGTTGCCCAAGTATTTGAAGTAGGGTTTAAATTTGTCTTGTTGATTCCAAGCCCAATCCTTTTTTTCCCCTCCCAAATCACCTAGCTGCCTAAAATTTAATTATCTACAGTGAAGGCAAATCTACTATCAACTGAGACAACCCATTCATTCTACTTTGGGAAAATTTTAATTTTATGCCCAGTTTTCCATGCATAGAACCAATATTTGCCTTACTGAAACATCATCATTGTTCCTCATTCTGACTGGCAGACCGAAGCAGCATAATCAGTGCAAAAGTATTTATTAAGCATCTACTATGTGACAATTTTTTTCCTTAATATGTTTCTATAAAAATTAGATAGAAATTTTCAATGATATCTCAGACATTTCAAAATACAAAATAATGTCATCTTGTCAGCCAATGAGTGGAAATTTATATTATGCGCATAAACATAAATGGAAATGTATCACTACTGAAAAAATGGTAATGAAAGACAATGCCTTATTAATTAGAGGTGAGTGGTCAAGTCAACAAATACATAGTAAGTACCTTTTGTGCCAGACTGTGACCAATTTATGTATGGTGTAATATATAAAGAATCACTCATATGGAAAGAATACCGTATCCAAGATTTCATGCCTTTTGTGAGAAAAAGCCTGAGAAAAAGTTCAATTTGGATCCTCTCCTAGGGTGGACACATAAATTTGATGGAAAATCTTATTTCTCATCAATAGCTATTGATATTTGTTTTCCTTTATCTGTGCTTTATCATTGGATTGTGCTGCAGTCCAGTGACTGCCAATTTTGATTTTTAATAATGTGTGCTGCTAGCTAGAGTTGTACAAAGTTTTCAAAATGTCTCAAAATACCATTAATTTTCATTAGCTCTTGTACCCCACCTGTCAAAAAAATCTACGATAACAAAAACTTTCCAAGAGCAGAATGTCATGAAGACTGGTTTTTACAGCTTTTAAAGAATCTTAAATCTATCCCAATAATTACAATAGCTGAATGTACGCGGGTGCAAAATTACAAAGCATTCTTCATACATCGTCTTATATGAGCCTTACAATAATTCTGGGCGAATACAGGCTCCCACCCTCCCATTTTGTAAATAAGGAAACTGACATTCAGAATGGTAAAATACTCCAACCTGTCGCCATTTACAAATGATGATAAAGCTGGGGTCTAGCAAAATAAGTGACCTTTTCAAGCAACAGAGTTGAGATTCAAATACAGGTTTTCTAATTTGAAACCTAGAGCTCTGACTTCTTTTCTACAATGGTGCCAAGGGCCCTCCAAGTTTGGAAGAAGGATTTGAACCCCCAGCTAACTGCCTCCAAATACAGTGCTCAATTCAGGATGACCAGATTACCTCTAGATAAACACACAGAACACACAAACAGACACAGAAGGATGCACTAGTTGGGGTAGAAGCACATCTTACAAAAATAGTTTAAATTCTAGATTTTATAGTATATGATTGTGGCAGAATACTACTATGCTATAAGAAATGATGAGCTCAATGATCTTAGAAAAAAATAAATGAATTGACCTGCATGAAATAATGAAAAGCAAAATGAACAGAACCAAGAGAACATTTTATAAGTAACAGAAATATTGTTTTAAGAACTTTGAGTGAATAAGATATTTTGACTATTATAAATATCCAAATTAACTATAAAGGACATATGAAGAAAGATGGTACCTGCATCCAGAGAAAGAACTGATAAATAAAAGTATGTATAGAATAATTTTACATACACACACATTCGTGTCTAATGGTAGCCTTCTCTAGGTGGGGGAGGGAGAGAAAAAAAGGGAAAAAACGCAGGGAAAAAAGAAATTTACTCGATAGCTTTATTGTACATTTTAAATAGCGAGTTGTATATAGATTTGCAATTTCATGTACAATTAGCTTTTTAAAAAAAAAGTTATACTATGCTATGGAAATGCTTGTTTTATTCCATAAATTAAAAAAAATGAATTTAAAAAATCTAGATTTTATTCTTAAATGAGAAAAAAACACCCCTCCATCAAACTGTTTTAGAAATACTCAGAATATATTTCTCCTCACATTGACTTTTTTTGAGAGACTATGTCAGTCAGCAGAAGCTATCTAACTAGTCATCTATAACTGCCCTGAGGAAAACTTTTTATCCTCAATTTTCTGCAATTCTCAAATAAAGAAAACTATCAATATCGACCTCTTTCAATTCATCACAAAACATATGAATGGAATTGTCTCACTGGGGTTCCCACAGAATGAGATTCCATTTTCTCTGCATTACTCATCACCAGATAATAATGGTAACAATAATCATAATATCTAGCATTTATATAGGACCTGAAAGTTTACAAAGTGCATTAGATATGTGATCTCATTTGATCCTCATAGCAGCTCTGATATGAGTGTTATTTTATGCCCATTTTACAAAGAGAAACTGAGTCTTAGGTTACATTATTTGTCCATGGTCACAGAACTATTAAATCTCTGAGGGAAGATTTGAATACAGATTTTCTTGACTTCATTATTTTTTATTAATTTCTTCATTCTATCTACCACATAATGTAGATAATGGCATGGGGGGAGGGGACATAGTTTCCCTCCCCATTTTAGCTCAGTTGATATAGTAACTGGATGTAGTCACAGATGATGATATTTTAATATGTTTACCCTTTATGAACTATAAACACCCCTCTCTGTATCTCTCTGTGTCTCTCTGTCTTACTCATTTATTTATGTTTCTCTTTCTGTCCATCTCTGTCTCTCTGAAGGTACATGATACTTAAAGGTATATGTTACTTGTGTGCTTAGCCAAAAATTAAAGAGCTGCATACAGCACTGGCATGATCCAGCTGTTTGAATGGGTGTGTCTGTGGGGGAGGGCAGGAAGATAATAATTCACATTTAGATTTTCAATTCAATTTGAAAATCATTCTCACTATTAGTGAAAAGACAGAATAAAAAGTCTGTCTTCAGTGAACTTAGTTTCTAAATTCTACTTAATTCAAATGAGACTCACAGATCTCCAAATTTAAGTGAAGGCATTTCCCAGTTTTTTTTTGGGTTCCTTGTTCCTCTAGGTTTATTTCACTTTTCTTTTTCACCTTACACTTAAACATCTTCTTGAATTCTATCATTCTAGTCTTCCAAGCTTTAGTTACCTTTGTTTTTGTTCCATTATAGATGCTCAAGTGCAATAATAATGGAAATACTAAAATAACTGGTCCTTTTGTTCTATTTAATTTGTAGACTGGCTTAGTAAATAAGGAAGAAAATTTTATCTTGAGTATTTTTCTGGTTTCTGTCCTGATTACCTATGCAAATAATATTCAATTAAAAGCATCCTTAGGGTAAAATAGGGTTAAAATTGAGAAATTTCCAGGAAGACCCAGATGTCATATTTGAAGTCAAGAACTAGACTGTCAATATATTTTTTAAAGTTTCCTAATGGCCAAAGATGGATAACAGGAAAATCCTTATTGTAAAAAAAAAAAACAAACCACCAATTCCAACATATCTAAACATTATTGACTCATTCATTTGAGATTTCTATTTTTTCAAAGTTCTATCTTGCCTTTAGGAAATCATACTTTCCACATTTCTCTCAAAAGAAATAGATTTCTGCAGGCTTCCTATCTTCATCATTAGAGTGTTTGACTCTTCACTAAATTGCTGGATTGGAGTCAGAAGACCTGGGATCAAATCTTTCCTTTCATGCTTCCTTACTCTATAACCAAAAAAAAAGTTTTCCAACCCTCAGTTTCCTCATCTGCAAAATAGTGATGCCATTCCCTGTAGCATCAGTTTCACAGTCCGCTTGTGAAGCACAAATACGACTATCATTAGCTTTATGGCATCAAAGATTTTGAGGCAGAAGGATCCCAGAGACCTTCTAGTCCAACCCCCTCATCTTACGGATGAGAAAACAGGAGTTCAAGCTCAAAACTGAAGTTCAGATGTTCAAGGTGACTCTCTCATGGTCATACATATAGTAAGTATCGGAGGTGGCATTTGAACCCATATTGTCTGACTCCAGAGATGCTGTACTCTTCAGTACACCTTATTATTACCATTTTCAGTTTATTATTTATTTTATTTTATATTTGTATTATTTATTTGTATTTATTGTACCTCCCTCATAGCATCTAATATATTTTACATAAATCACATAAAATATGTTTCACATAAATTTAATAAGGTAGGGAAGGAAAAACAGTAACTACCAATAAAAAATGAATAGTGAATTATTTGTAGATATAAATTGTGAGTCTGATTCAGAAGCTCTTCAGTAGCTAAAAATGACTTTTAGGAGTCCACAATCATTTTACAAACTACCATGCCTCCAATCACATCTAAGAAATTAAGAAAAGCATGAAATAGCATGTGCTAATCACTAGCTTGGTTAAGAATTATCCTCAATTGCTTCATGCTGGAAGAGACAATAATTTACATGAAAATACACAACTCTCATTTCTTTTTAAACCTGCCTTGCATATCCCATCCCACTCTGGGCTGATTTAGATGACATTAAAAAAAAATAAGCACAATGGGAGTTGTATGTGGTGAAACCCTATAGAGTGTGGCATTCTAGTAAGATTAGAAATGTAGGAATATCTGACTCCTTGAAAGATCAGTGAGAGTGATAAGAAAGTAACCATGACAACTGGAGGTGGCTCAATTGTTTTCAACCATCAATCATTAGCTCATGCTTGACTGGAGTAAGTGAGCTGGCAGCTAGAAAGAAGATGTTTAGAAAGTATTTCAACACCAAATATTTAGCAAACACTTTATGCTCTAATCATTTTCATTACATTTGATTCTCCATGTTCACAGTGACTGTATTGCATATTGTGAAGATAAAATAAAGCATGCAGCTGCTCACACATTCTTGATTTAAAAATAATTCCGAAAGAGGGTAATGTAAGACTTTCAATTTCCCATAGAACAGTGAAGGGAATAGTCACAAGATGTCTGAAGGATCTTTTTTGTATTTAAAAAAAAAAACTAAATAGAAAATGAGAAAAGAAATAAAAAAATTTCCATGTACACAATAGTATATGAGAGGATTCAATATAAAAAATAAATTTCCATTTCAAGAAAACATATTCTAAGTATCATACATCATTTTAAAAACTGTCCGGCTTTCCTTGCTTCCTAGTAGACTTTCTTTTGTTTTCTGCTGTTCTATTTTTACTTTATTTTTCCCCTCTCTCCCCCAGCCACCCTAAAGAAGGCTACTTGTACACATACACATAGAGGCCTATAAACATATAGAAATATGCACACATACACTCATGCACATATATGTAAGATGGTACTCTGTTTATTTCCCCTATCATCTATTTCTCAAGAGGTGGATAGCATCTTCCTTCTTAAGTCTAAGTCTTTTCATGTTTTTTTCCCCCTAAATCAGCCAGCTCATCATTTCCTACACCACAGCAATATTCCAACCCAATCATATCTGCTCTGAGAGATTGTCTCTCCAATTTCCCCGTGCAGTTTTCTGCATTCCTTCTATTCTTCTCTGCATATGTTTTATTTGTACAAGAAAATTTTCAATTTAAAATAATCAAAATTATGCTCTTTAAACTTTAACATTGCTCTTGACATATAGTTTAAGGTCTGACACTGCTGAATCTACTTCCTTTACGTTGTTTTTCCCCTGGTTTCCTTGAAGCTCCTGAGCTTTTTTTCCTCCCTAAAGATCTTTGTTATTATTTTTTTCTAACTCAGTAATATGACTTTTAATAAATTTAATTGGGATGACATTGAACGAAGAATTTAGGTAAAATAATCATTTTTATAATTATATTGCTTTCCCTGCCCATGACCAATAAATATTACTTCAGTTATTTAGATCTGAGTTTGTTTGTATAAAAAGTGTTTTATTTTTATATTACTACATTTCCTATGTTTGTTTTGGTAGGTATACACTCAGGCATTTTATGCTATCTCACCATTTTAAATGGTCTACAACAATATTGAATATTGCTGACAAGTAGCGTAGTTTCTCTATTTTTCACTTTCGATTAAATCTATTTTAACTTTAACTGGGGTAAGGATTACTACTTCTGCTTTTTATACATACTGAATTGTACTTCTATTCTTTATTTTATCTTTTTGTGTATCTCTCATTTTTAAATTGTTTCTGAGAGCAACATATTGTTGAATTAAAATTTTTAATCTGCTATCTGTTTCTGTCTTATGGATAAATTCCCTCCATTCATATTCTAAACTATGATTACTTGTTTATTTTCCTCCTTCTTATTTTTTTCCTCACTATTCTCACCCTGTTTACCCTCTCACTCCATACTCCTCTACTTGACTTCCCCCCTCTATCTTTCCTTCCCTTACAAAAGTCTTATTCTCCCCTTCCATCCTACCCTCTCACTCTCTTACTTCTTTCAGAATCTGGAACATTTTTATACCCTTCTAGATATATATGTTCTTCCCTCCTTAACCAATTACAGATGAGAATAAGGTCCCATCACTACCTACCCGTCACTTACTAGCTTCTTGTGTAGCAATTGTTCCTTTTATGTCTCATTTGTATGAGATAATTACTCCTTTTTAATCACTTCCAAGACAGTTTTATTTTTTTTGGAATCACTCCATCATACTCAGCTCAATCCAAGCCTTTCTTTCAAACTACTGAAATAATAATGACAATTATAAGAGTACTGTTAATATTTTCACATATATAAAGTGAACAATTTGACTATGTTGAGTCTCTTGCAATTGGTCTTTTCCTTATATTTTTCCTGGATGTCATATGTCAAATTTTCCCTTTACTTCTGGGGTTTTGGTCACAAATTCTTGAAATTCTTTCAGTTTGTTAAATGTTCATTTTTTCCCATTCAGAATTATACTTAACTTTGCTGGGTATGTTATCCTTGGTCATAGCACCCACACTTTTGCCGTATTCCAAGACCGGAGATCCTTCAATGTAGTAGTGTCTACATCTTGTGTATCCTTATTGTAACTCCATGATATTTAAAGTGTTTTTTTTTTCTTGTTGCTTCCAGTATTTTCTCCTTAACCTGGGGGCTTTGAAGCTTTACTATGGTATTCCTCTATGTTTTCTTCCTTGGATCTTTCAGCAGGTAATTTGTGGATTTGTTTTTCCTATTTCTACTTTGCTTTCTTGTTCTAGAACTTCAAGGAAGGTTTCCTGAATAATTTCTTATAATTGTGTATCAAGATTCTTTTTTATTGGAATTTTCAGGTAGTCTGACTATTCTTATCTTAGTTCTCCATCTGTTCTTCAGATCAGTTGGTTTTCTGATGAGATGTTTCACTTTCTCTTCTATTTTCCATTCTTTTGATTTTCTTTTATGATGTCTTGGTGTCTTCAAATGGCATTAGCTTCCCTTTCCCAACTCAATTTTTCAAGGATTGTTTTCTTCCATAAGGTTTTGATTTTCTATTTCAAGTTCATTTCCATTATTTTCATAATGTTCTTGGATTGCTTTTTTCCTAATTTTTTTTTCTAGATCTCTCTTATCTGATTTTTAAAATCCTCCTAAGAACTCTTTTTGTGTTTGAGACCATTTGGTATTTGCTATTGAAAAAGGAGTGTTTTTTAGGTCCATTATCTACCTCTGAATATAAACTCAGATCTTCTCCATCCCCATAGTGTCTATCTATGGTTGGGTTCTTTCTCCCTTGCTTATTTTTATTTATTTATTTTTCAAATTTTGTTTTTAACAGGCATTAATGTAATCAAGTTGTAGTGGCAAGGTATGGGGAATAATACCCCAAACCTCAGGTCCATCTTACTGTTAATTTCTGAGGTCTGTCTTGGGGCTTAACCTTGGGCTCTCCTCTTCATTCCTAAGACGAGACTAGAGCCGTGCCATGTTGTTCTACAAATGATCCTGCTCCTTGTGGTCCTTCTGGTGAGTGCAAGGTACAACTGTCTTCTCTGCCCTGGAACTAAAACCAGGGACTTCGATCTCCTGCAACTGCCCACAGCCAGGAAAGTCTCAGCTTCTCTACTACTGCGCCAACCAGGTGTGTGCTAGCTCCTTCCCATAGCACAACATGGTATGCATCTGGTCAGCACAACTGAGCTTGGTGGCCCTCAACAATGGAAGGTCCTTCAGTCCTCTCTTACTCAGCTATCAGGGCCCCCAAATTGTCTCCAATATGAAAGGTTCTGAGGCTGAAGGTGCCTCTCAACCCAGTTGCCTCCAGGGCTTGTTGTTCCTTGATTAGACAGAGTTAGCCTGGAGCTATGTGCACTTCACTCAGTCCAAAACTCAGCCCCTAGAGATCAGATCTTTCCTGGGGTCTTCTTAAATTGTCTTAGGAGGACAGTTTCTTTACCTGATATCTATTTATGTTGCTTCAAGATGATAGTCTCTTTCTTTTCTTTTCTTTTTTCTTTGCCCGAGGAAATATAAATAGCTGAAAGTTCTCTGACCTACTTTCCCATTTTCCCAGAATCTTCCAATATTTTTTAAAAAGTTATTTATATTAGTTTATGAGAGTCAAAAGTGAAAATACTCTCACCATTCATAGATGAATGATAACTCTATTTACCCTGCAAAAAATCACAAATTCTCGCCTATGGTAGTGGAACATCTGTCTCAAACTTAATTTTCACAGAGGTGCTAAGTGAATTCTAGAAATTTATCAGACACTTTGGACCTCATGGCCTTATTGTGGCATAGAGACAAACTGTGTTAATATTTTCATTGCCCTTTAAAATACTTTGAAAAGAGTAGCAAATGTCATTTTGGAAGGCAAAGATAGATATCACTAGTGAAATAGACAAAAGCTTGTTTCACTTGAGAAGAATTAATATTTTAAGCAATAAGAACCCATATATCTCAAGACAGTTTTATCCTCCTAATCAGGGGAGACAACTGCTAATTTATAGAACTACTATTCTGTCCTGTCAGACCACACCTAGGTTATTGTCTTCAGTTCTAGGCCTCGCAATTTAAGCACATTGCTCATCTGTAGGTCATCTAAGGGAAATGACCAGAACAGTAAAAATCCTCTAGTCCAGAGCCGTTAAACTCAATTAAAATTGAGAACATTAAATCTTATAGAATAGCTTTTAATTGACTTAGAAAACAGCATATTAACATCATTTGTGTTTTATTGTACTTTTTACTTTCCTAAATATTTCCCATTTACATTTTAATTTGGTTCCAGCCCCAATTAAGAGTGATGTGGCCACAATTTAGCCCACCTTCACTGGCTTTATGTTTGACACCTCTGCTCTGGTCCATGAAGTATTAGGATCATTGAAAGAACAGGGAACATTTATCCTGGAAGATAACTGTTAAAATATGTAATGAATTGTCATTAATTGTATTTTATATAATTATTACTTATAATTATTCACTTTCACCACAAAGGGCAAATTTAGGAGTAATAGTAGAAGTTGAAAAGGAAGTAGGCATTGTATGAGAAAAAAAAATTATAACTTCTTATGGAAAGAAATGATCCGTTTTATTGGAGCTCTCAATTCCAAGTCCAGAAGGAACACTAACAGACCAGAGCTTGTGACTTCAGGGGAGCTGGGATTTCGATCTTAGTTCCAGGGCAGAAATAACCACTAGTGGTCATTCACATAATAGAACATGGGCCAGGAAAGTAGTAAACACATGTCTCCCAGATTATACTATCTTGGAAGAACCAAAAACTTATGGGTCCCAAAAATTATATTTGAAAGCAGCTGCACAATAACCTGAAGCTTGTAACAGTACCCTCTCCACTGCAGAAGCAGAGCCCCACTTTAACATAGAGTTAATAGTCAAGAAGTAGGCTAGAAAAATGAGCAAAAAGTAGACAAATATCCTGACTACAGAAAGTTACTATGGTGACAGGGAAGATCGAAACAAACTCAGAAGAAAAAAAAGTAAAAAACTACATCCAAAGGCTCAAAAAAAATATGAATTGGTCTCAGGCCATGGAAAAAAAAATCAAAGGGATTTTAAAAATCAAGTAAGAAAGGTAGAGAGAAAAATGGAAAGAGAAATGAGTGATTCAAGAAAATCATGAAAAAAAGAGTTGACAGCTCGGTAAAGGGATACAAAAATACTGAAGAAAATAACACCTTAAAAAACACAATAAGCTAAATGATATAGCACAAAAATCCAATGAAGAGAAGAATGCTTTAAGGGCAGAATTGGCCAAATAGAAAAAAGAGGTATAAAAGCTCACTAAAGAAAATGATTCCTTAAAATTTAGAATTGGGCAAGTGGAAGTTAATGACTTTATGAGACATCAAGAAACAAGGAAACCAAATCAGAAGGATAAAAAAGAAATAGAAGAAAATGTGAAATCTCATTAAAAAAAAAACCAACTGTCATAAGAAGGAGATCCACGAGAGGTAATTTAAGAATTATTCGACTACCTTAAAGCCAGGATCAAAAAATAACCTAGACACTATTTTCCAAGAAAATATCAAAGAAAACTGACCTCATATTCTAGAACCAAAGGGTGAAATAGAAACGGAAAAATTCCACTAATCACCTCCTGAAAGAGATCCCTGAATGAAAACTCTCATGAATATTATAGTCAAATTCCGGAGCTTCCAGGTCAAGTTGAAAATATTGAAAGAAACCAAAAAGAAACAATTCAAATATTGTAGAGCCACAGTTAGAACAACACTAGATTTAAAAGTTTTTGACATTCAAAGATCGGGGGTAGAGGGCTTGGAATATGATATTCTGGAAGGCAAAGGAGCTAGGATTGTGACCAACGATCCCTTACCCAGCAAAAATGAGTATAATCCTTCTGGGGAAAAATGGATATTCAATGAAATAGAGAACTTCCTAGCAGTCCCGATAAAAAAAAAAGTCCAGAGCTGAATAAAAAATTTAATTTTAAAGTACAAGACTAAGGAGAAGCATAAAAAGGCAAACAAGAAAGCGAAATCATAAAGGATTCAATAAGGTTAAACTGTTTATATTTCTACATGGGAAAATGATACTCATAACTCCTAAAAACTTTCTCATTATTAGGGTACTTAGAAAGAGTATACATAGACAGAGGTCATGGGTATGAAATGAATATGATGAGATGATTATCTTAAAAAATATAAGTGGTGAGAAAGAGGAATGCAAGTAGAGAAGGGGAAAGGGGGAGGTAGAATGGGATAAATTATCTGACATAACAGAGGCACAGAGGAGCGAAGGAAGATAGGAAAAGTGGAAGGGGGGTAGTGAGTGAATCTTACTCTCATCAGAATTATCTATCTTGCCTATCAGAAAGTAAGAAAGGAAGGGGATAAGTAGAGAGGCTCATAGAAGGAAGGACAGATTTGTGAAGGTAAAAGTCAGAAGCAAAACAGTTTTGAGAATGGATGGGGTGAAAGGAAGGAGTGATTAGGATAAATAAGGAAAATAGGATGGAGGGAAATACATAGTTAGTAATAATAAGTGAAAATTTTACAAGTTTCTCTGAAAATACCACATTTCTCAAATATATAGAGAATACACTAAAATTTCTAGAAACAAGAGCGATTACTGAACTCATAAATGGTCAAAGGATGTGAACGGGCAGTTTTCAGACAAAGTAATCATAGCTATATCTACTGATATTAAAAAATTCTCTAAATCACAATTGATCAGAAAAATGCAAATTAATACAATTCTGAGGCACCACTCCACACCTATCAAATTTCTTAATATGATAGAAAAGAAAAAAATGGCAAATACTGGAGGGCACGAAGGAAAGTTGAGACATTAATGCCATGTCGAAATTGTGTACTCATTCAATCATTTTGCAGAGCAATTTGGAACGATGTTTAAAGGCTTTAAAACAAGGCATACCCTTTTGCCTTGCAATGCCACTTCTAGTTTTATCTCCCAAAGAGATTTTAAAAAAGGAAAAGGACCTATATGTACAAAATTATTTGTAACAATTCTTTTGGTTGTGGCAAAGAATTGGAAATTGAAATATGTCCATTAATTTGGGAATGGCTGAACAAGTTTTTGCATATGATTGTGATAGAATACTATCATGATATAAGAAATGACAGGCAGGATGCTCTCAAAAAACCTTGTAAAGGCTTACATGAACTGGTACAAAATGAATTGAGCAGAGCAAGGAGAACATTGTATACAGTAACTACAATATTGTGTGATGATCAACTGTGAATGCATTAGCTATTCTCAGCAATCCAGTGATTCAAGACAATTCTGAAGGATTTCTGATGAAATATCCTATCCATCAACAGAGAAAGAATTAATGGAGTCTGAATGCAAATTAAAGCATACTTTTTTTCTTTATTTTCTTTATTTTTTCTTATTTGTGTCTATGTTCTTTCAAAATATAACTAATATGAGAATATGTTTTGCTTGACTATACATGTATATGCTATATCAGATTGCTTGCCTACTCAATGAAGGGGAAGTGGAGAGGAGAAGAGATTTTTTGACTAAAAATTATTTTAAAAATAGTTAAATGATATTTTTCATGTAATCAGGGAAAATTATTAAATATTAAAATTATTTTATTTTATTTTATATTTTATATATATATTATATATTTATATATTTTATATTTATTATATAATTTATTTTAATTATTTAATTAAATTTAATTAATATTTAATATTAATATTAAAAATATATTCAGTTAGAACTTTTTCCTGGCAGGAGGTATTTTGAATATCTACTAGTGGCCAATTTCCTGGAAGACTTCCCATGCATTACCTCTGTGATTATTTTTGAGAAAAAAATATAACTTGGAAACAGCTATAAGCAAGTAAAGTAAATAAACATTTATTTACAAACGATTGTTTCTGTAGTCATCAAGTTGTCATCTCCTCAGAAAATCCAGATCATGTCTCTATAAAAGGTCAAAATAGATGAGTGGAAATTAATGAAAGCATTAAAATGAAACCTGTTTTCTCTTAGGGAATCAGAGACATCTGTTGTCAACAGACACGTTCTATTGGGATTCCCTGGTGAGGAATCCCAAGTGAAAATAAACAAGGATATGAGCAAGCTGGTCTTTGTCCACACCTGGTTAAAAGAGATGACAACTTAATAATGATAATTTTTTCAAGGATTTCCTAGGCTAAAGCTTGCAATAGCAGGGCAGGAATACAGTGATTATTTCTTTCCCTCACTCTTTTCTTTTTTTTCTCAGTGATTTTATTTATTTATTCATATTGATTTAATAAAAATATTGTGTCCAAAATTATTTCTCTATGCTCCTCCCACACACATTGAGAAGAAAAGCAATATATTGATTATATATGTGAAATTATGCAAATCATATTTCATATTAACCATGTTGCAAAGAAAAAAAAAGAACTTGAAAAATTAGACTTAATTTTTCACTCAGTTCATCAGTTATCCCTCTGGATGTGAATAGCATTTGTCATCATGATTCCTTCAGAATTGGCTTGGTTCATTGTATTGGTCAGAGCTGCTTAATCTTTCATAGTTTACCACCATTGAAATACTATGGTCACTGTGTACAATGATCTCCTGACCATTACACTGTATCAGTTTATTTAGGAATTCCCAGAATTTTTTGAAACCATACCCATTATTATTTATTATACTATGATAATATTTTATCATAATTATATACAACAACTTGTTCAACCATTCCCCAATTGATGAACATCCCCTCAATTTCCAGTTCTTGGCCACCACTAAAAGAGCTGCTATAAATATTTTTACACATGAGTCCTTTTCACTTTTCTTTGATGTCTCTGGGATACAGACCTAATAGTAGTATTAATAAGCCTTCTATTCACTTAAAGACATATTTAAATTGCAGGAGATTTGAAAACTTATCACCAAGTATTTAATAAGTTCTTACTCTATATCTGGCACTGTGGCAGGGCATACAAAGTTTAAGCTTACACTCCCTAAGACTTTACATTCATTCAGAGGAAACAACATGACGATCTACATATATAAAATAACCTCTTTAAGGAAGCCTTAAAAATTAGGCAAAGATAAAGAAAACCTTGAAAAGCAAAAAGGATAGTGGTTAACAGATGCAAATAAAACACACCTAAAAAGTAGTCTTGCTAAAACATAGAATAGAGCAAAAAAAAAAATTAAAAGATTTCATATCATGAGAATTAATTTATAAAATAAAATTTCTAATAAAATTATCACAGATGAATAGAAAATTTAATATGAGTCAAAGAAGAGGATTCTGGGAAGGTGGAAGGTAGGTCAGAAAATTTTCAGTTCTCCAAAATTCCTCCACAGAAAAACACAGGACATTGTCTCAGGGAGAACATAGAGCAGCAGACATAAACAGAAGCAAAGTAAAGCAGCTGCTTTCTTAAGACAACCTAAGAAGACCACAGGAAAGGTCAGACCTCTAGGGTTGGAGGTTCAGCCTGAGTAAAGTGCAAATACCTCCAGGCCAAACTCTGTGGAATGAACAACAGCAAACCCTGGGGGCAACTGGGTTGAGCAGCAGCCTTAGCCTTAGAAACTTTCATCTTGGAGACTGTGTAGCAGATATGATGGCTAAGTAGGAGAAGACAGAAGGACCTTCCACTGTTGAGGGCCACCAAACAAAGCTATGCTGACCAAATACATCATGGGCTGGGATGTCCCTGCCTAGGAGAAGGGGAACTAGTACACACCTGGTAAGTATAATAGCAGAGAGTCTGGGAGCCTCCTGGCTGTGGGCAGTTGCAGTCACTAGAGGGACCACAGGGAGGAAGATCTCTTGTTGAACAGCATGACAGGGCTCTAGCCTTGTCTTGGGAATGAGGATGGTTGGGCCCCAAGAAAGACCTTAGAAAATAATAGTAAGAAGGACCAAAGGCTTGGGGCTTCATTCTCCATGCTTTTCTACTACAACTTGATTGTACTAATGCCTGCTAAAAACAAAATTAAAAATAAATAAATAAAAATGAGTAAGCAAGGGATGAAGAACCCAACCATAAATAGCTACTGTGGTGATAGAGAAGATCTGGATTTATTTTCAGAGGAAGGTAATGAAGCTAAAAAAATCACTTCTTTTTCAATGATAAATGTCATCCCAAACACAAAAAGAGTTCTTAGAACTTAAAAAAAGATTTAAAAATTAAATCAGAGAGATTAAGGAAATATTAGAAAAAAAGACATTAAGAAATCATAAAGCAAGATCAAAGGAATGAAAAAATAGAAGAGAAAGTGAAGCATTTCATCAGAAAAACAATTAATCTAGAGAACACATAAAGGAGAAATAATACAAGAAAAGACAGACCACCTTTGAAAATTCTGGTAAAAAAAGAATCTTGATATAATATTACAAGAAATTATTTAGGAAATTTTCCCTGAATTTCTAGAATGAGGAGGCAAAGTAGAAATAGAAAAATCTATTGATCATCACCTGAAAGAGATCTCATGAGGAAAACTTATAGAAATATCATCGTCAAGTTTCAAAGCTCCCAGATTAATGAGAAAATATTGGAAGCTACAAGAAAAAAAATACATGGAGCTACAATAAGGATTCCAAAAGATGTAGCATTCACTACAGTGGAAGGCCCACATCTTAGAATATTATATATCATAGAGCAAAAGAGCTGGGGTTATGAGCAGGAGTAACTTACTCAGCAATGTTAACTACAATCTTGAATGGAAAAGGCACATTGAATGAACTGAAAGACTTTTAGGTATTTGTGATCAAAACCCCAGAATTTAAGGGAAAATGTTTGTTTCTCACATATGAAAATATCAATTCTTTTATAACTGTCATTTTTATTTGGGTTGTTTGAAAGGAAGGCTTGGGCTGAAATGAGTATGATGGAATGATTATTAAAAAAAAAAACTGACAATAAAGATATAAAGGAGTAACTATCTCAGACAAATGAGGTATAAAAAGAAAAATAAACTGATACAGAAGAAGCTAGTAGGGGGGAGGGTGGAGATGGAACCTCTCATTGGGAATGGGTTCAAGAGGGAATGACATATATATCTAGAAGGGTATAATTAGTATTCTAAATTCAGAAAGAAGTGAGAGGACAAGCAGATAGGATGGAGTATAAGGGAGGCATTCTGAGAGTGGTGGTAGGTTAAGGAATAAAAGGGCAAGGTAGTGGGTAGAAGTAAAGCAGAGGAGTGAGGAGGGATAGGAATAGGGTAAGAAGGATAGAAAGGAAAAATAGGAAGGAGAATATATAAATAATTATAGCTTAGAATGTGAATGAAATGAATTTCCCCATAAAATGGAAACTGATAACAGATCAAAAAATTGAATTCAACAATAGGTTTCTGTCAGGAAACGCTATAAAAATGAGATATACACAAAGATAAAAGATCAGGATTAGATTTTAAAAAAAAGCAGGAATAGTACTAATTACCTAAGACAAAGTTAATGCTAAAATAGATTTATTCAAAAGAGAAAAATAGGGACCCTACACTATGTGTCAGTAATATTATTGAATATTATTTTAGACCATTTAAAACATCTACACAGTATAAAATACCTGAGAGAATACCTGCCAAAATAGATGTAGGAACTAGATAAACATAAACCACTTTTTATAGGAAAAAAAAACAGCTCAGATCTAAATAATTTAAAGTAATATTTATTGTTCATGGATAGGTAAAGCCAATATAACTAAGAAATGATAATTTTACCTAATTAATTTATTTATACAATGCCATCCCAATTAATAAAAAAATTACTGAGTCAGAAAAAAAGGATAACAAAATTCATTTGGAAGAATAAAATGTCAGGAACTTCAAAGAAATCAGTAGGGGGAAAAGGTGTAAAGGAAGTAGATTCAATAGAATAAGACAATAAAGTATATGATAAGATGAAAGCATTATAGAAGTGTAAAAAGAGTAATATTATCTTAAATTAAAATTTTCTTGTATAAATAAAACCTACGTAGCCAAGAATAGAAGGAATGCAGGAAATTGGGGGGGGGAATTTCCCCCAATCTCTCAAGGAGAATGTAATTGGATTAGAATATTGCTGTGGTGTGGAAAACAACGAGCTGATTATTTAGGGAAGAAAATATGAAAGACTTGTACTTATGAAGGAAGATGCTATCCACCCTCAGAGAAGTAGATGATAAGGTGAAATAATCACAGTCCGGTCTTACATATAGGTGGATAAGTGTATACATGTGCATGTTTATAGATATCTATGTATATATATACATATCATCCTTAATTGTAGTCTTCATTAGGGAGATGAGAGGAGGAAAGGGAAAAATAAAGTAAAAGGTGCACAGCAGAGAATAAAAAACTAACCCTACAAGGAAGCAAAGGAAAGCTTGAAAGCTTTGATAAAATATGTATCATGTATTATATAAGTTTTCTTGAAATGGAAATATATTGTTTTGTATTGAATCCTCCTTGTTCTGTTGCGTACATGGAAATGCTATTTTTTTCTTTTATTTCGTATTTAAGTTTAAAAGAGACTTTAAAACTTACAAAAAGAATCAAGAGGAAAAAAGGGAAGAATTTGAGGAGAAAAAAAACATTAATGAAGTTTTTCGTTTTTAATAAAAGGAGAAGATCCATATCTGCCTTTAAAACATTACTATCAAAATATTGTACAGAACTAGAATAAAAGAACAAAATTCATCTGGAAGCACAAAAGTTCAATAATATCAAGAGAATTAATGAAAAAGTGCAAAGGATGGTGTCCTAGCTGTACCAGATCTAAAACTATGTTATAAAGCAGGAATCATCAAAAGTATTTGGTACTGGCTAAGAAATAGAGTAGTGGTTTAGTGGAATACGTTAGGTACACAAGACACAGCGGTCACTGATTATAGTAATCTACTGTTTGATAAACTAAAGCCTCAAGCTTCTGAGATAAAAACTCACTATTTTGCAAGAACTGCTGGGAAAACTGGAAAATTGCATGATAGAAACTAGGCATAGACCAACATTCAACACTCTATATGGAGACAAGGTTAAATGTGTAAATGATTTAGGCATTTTAGACATAAATTGTGAAACTATGAGCAAATTAGGAGAGCAAGGGCTAATTTACCTGTCAGCTCTATGGAGATGGGAAGAGTTTATGACCAAACATATTTTGCAAAAATTATGAAATACAAAATGGATAATTTTGATTACATTAAATTAAAAATGTTTTACACAAACAAAACCAATGCAACCAAAATTAGAAGGAAAGCAGAAATCTGGTAAACAATTACAATAGCAAGTGTTTCTGATAAAGGACTCATTTTGAAAATATATAGAGAATTCCATCTAATTTATAAGAAAAACAGTCATTTCCCAATTGATAAATGGTCAAAGATAGAATCAGAGCAGCTTTCAGATGGAGAAATTAAAGCTCTCTATAGACATATGCAAAATACTCTAAATCATCATTGATTAGAGAAGTGAAAATTAAAACAACTTGAGCTACCACCCCACACCTATCAGATTGGCTAATATGATGGAAAAGGAAAATGATAAATGCTGGAGAAGATGTGTGAAAATTGGAACATTAATGCATTGTTGGTATACTTGTGAACTGATCCAACCATTCTGGAGAACGATTTGGAACTCTGCCCAAAGGACTATAAATGCATACCATTGATCTAGCAATACCACTACTAGAGATCTTTAAAAAAATAGAAAAGTACCTATATATACAAAATTATTTATAGCAACTCTTTTTTGTGGTGGCAAAGAATTGGAAATTGAGAGGATGCCTATCATTTGGGGAATGGCTGAACAAGTTGTAGTATATGAGTGTAATGGAATACTATTGTGCCATAAGAAATGATGAGCAGGAGGTTTTCAGAAAAACCTGGAAAGACTTACATGAATTGATTCTGAGTGAACTAGCAGGATGAGGAGAAGATTCTACAATATTTCAAAGGACTCATGATCGAAAATTCTAACCACACCCAGAGAAAGAACTATGGAGTCTGAATGTAGATGGAAGTATATTATTTTCACATTTTTGTTTTTGTTTTTTCTTTCTCATAGATTTTTCTTTTTGTTTTGACTCTTCTTTCACAAAATGACTAATGTGGGAATATGTTTAACATGATTGTACATGTATAACCTATATCAGATTGCTTGTTGTCTTGGGGAGGAGGGAGCGAAGAGAGAGAAGGATAAAAATTTGGAACTCAAGATCTTACAAAATGAATGTTGAAAACTATCTTTATAGGTAATTGGAAAAGAAATTAAATACTATTAAGAAAAAAATGACTGTCAGAATTACAGAGACAATTAATAGGCAAGGAGGAGGTAGGTTAAGGGTATTAAAAACAAAAGGAGGAATTTGTATTTGATCCTGAAATCAACAGAGAACAACTGGTGTTTATTGAATAGTGGGGAAATATGGTCAGACTTTTGTTTTGGATAGATTAATTAACAGCTGAGTCAATGGATTGTATCAGGGAGAGACATTTTATAGACAAGTCAACAAGTAGGCCATTGCAACAGACCAGATGTGAGGTGACAAGTGCCTGAATCAGACTGGTTGTAATGTCAGAGGAGAAAAGGAAGCACAAGAAATGTTATGAAGGTCAAATTGACAGAATTTGACTACTAATTGCACATGGAGAGTAGCAAAAGAGAGGGAAAAGTCTAGGATTAACATATAGGTTGCAGGCCAGGGGGATTGGAAGGAAGGTCTTTTGTTCCACAGTAATGAGGAAGACAGAAAAAGAGGAGGAATGTGGGAAAAGATAATGAATTCAGTTTTGAAAATTTTGAATTTAAGATATCAGTAGGATATCCAGTTTGAAACATCTAAAAGGCAGTTCAGGTTGCAAGACTAGAAGTCCAGAGAAAGGACTGATCTGGAAAGAATATATGAGAATCATCTGCACAGAGATGATAATCGAAATCATGGGAGCTAATGAAACCACAAAGTGAAATGGAATAAAAGGAAAAAGAAGAAAGTTCAAGATTTTTTTTCTTTTATTATTTTTGGTGGGGAATAAGGGGATAGTTAGGGAGAGATTAAGGAAATAGTGACAGTGATATTAAAAATGTAGGAAAAGAACAAAAAAATAACATCAAAGTATCCTTTTAAAAATACAAAGAAAGTAGAAAGAGATTAAAAAGGGAACACATACAGCAATATATGTATATATTACACACGTACACACATAAATATGTATATATACATATACATACATACAATAAGTAGAAGAAATTCACTTTTTAATAATATCTGTAATCTACCTAGAAATTTCTATTCATTTGCAAAGAGAAATATTCATGCTTATTGATATATGAAAGTTCACAATAGAAAAGCAAAATTAAATTTTGGAGAGTATAATTATATGCCTATTTCAAATATTCATATTATTCAATTAATTAATTAATTAACGAGAATGATAATACTCTGATATAAGCCAGGCACTGGGGATAGATTTAGAAAGATAGATTTATTAAAAAAAGTTAAAATTCTAACTCCTCTGTAAGGGGATTACTTTTGAGAAAACAAAGTACACAAAAAAGATTTGAGGACCAGCAGATTTATCATTTTATCAGCTGAGTTATTTTGTCCAATAAAATCAATCATGATCCATCCCTGCCTGCCAATCTTGCAGGATTCTTGTCCATTTCCTGCCATAAATTTTTCTTAGGGGGCTGAAAGAACCTGCTTCAAGCTTTCCTTCATTGTTTTGTTTGTTTTCTTGAAATCTAATGAACAAAAACAACATTGCATAAAGTAGCAGTGACAATCTCAATGAATTCTGTGCTGATTAGATCACATTTTTGATTGTGTTCATTTCTCGTTCTCATATTTAAAGTATTTAAAGGTAGTGATTCAATTTTTTTGTTCTGTGAACCCCTTTTAACAACTACAGTAATAAAAATGTAATATGAAACCCCCAGATAATTTAATTCACTACTTAAAAGCTTATTAAGATTAAGTACTTAAAATAGCTAAAATTATAAATGTGTCCAATAAAGTTCCAAATATTATCTAATTACAATTATGAAATAAAAAAGATATTGTATCTATTATTATGAACATGGCATAAACTTTTAAATATCTAATTCCAAAATAGTTACAAATATTTTATTTAGGACATTCCATAGGAATTTTTTTAAGTTACTCTGGAAGATCTCTTATGGTTGCTATTATCTGCAGGACTTCATATTAAATTTCCTTTATTTTACAAATTGCATTGAATATAAATAAAATTTTAATGAAATAAGTAACAACTTG
Source organism: Phalanger gymnotis (assembly GCA_028646595.1). NCBI lineage: Eukaryota > Metazoa > Chordata > Mammalia > Diprotodontia > Phalangeridae > Phalanger > Phalanger gymnotis. Next base: position 17,528,614 of record CM053626.1, on the reverse strand, counting down.
GAAGACATAAATCTAATTTCACTGTTAGATTTTATTTGGATAAAAATTTGTGATATTTTGCTCAGCTACAAATACACAATATAGTTTTCCATACAGTTTATTTCCAAATTTTGATTTAAAACAAGGATAAAGTGAGCTCACCCTTACAAATATGTGGTAAAACATGGTAGAATCTTGCAGACTTTCTTGCTGATAGATGGAAATTCATATTATATTTTAATCTAACCAATAAATGAAAATGAAAATCTATTTATGATATAAAATATTTATAATTCTACTTACCAATTAATTACAAGTGCTATATTAAATGACAAATGTGTTTAAAATTCAATTGTATATATTACTTCTTTTCAACACTTTTATACATAAACTAACATTTGCAAGAAATATCTTCATATATGGCTTTCTTCTCTTTTGCTACTGGCTCATTTGTATATTTCAGAGAATTTTACTGAAAAAAAGAAAACATAGACCATGTTGCCAAAGAGTTCATTTTGAAGACCTGCTAGAGAGAAGAACATCATCAGTAGATCATAAGTTACAATCAGAGAAAAGACTTACAACTGCAATGAGAGGCAATACAATATTTCTGAAGAAAATTTGTAATCATCTGGAATGGTTTCAAGTTAGTTTATAATGGCTATTCCCAGCAACCCATAATTTTGAAGCATCAAGTTAGCCCTGCAAGAGCACAAATTTTGGTAACTTCTTACTTGTGGGATTACACAGTTGATAGAATACAATGACAGTAACAGAAGGGGATTGTGGAAGTACTTATTCAATGTAAAGAACATAAATGAAGGTATAGTATATATATACATATACACACATATGTATGTATATATGTGTATGTATATATATGTATGTGTGCATATCATATATAAATATATAAATATATAAATGTGTGTGCATATCATATATAAATATAAAAATCGTACATGTATACGATATATACATACACATATGCACACATATACACATACACATACATACATATATGTACACATATATCAATCTTTGGGGTATTAGACTTCGCTCTGATGTAGAGTGCCTGGGTTTGGAAACAATTTGAAGACAGGGTGAGAAATTGAAATAATATATTGCACTTAGAAATGACCATAATTGATGTAATCACTGCATAAACACTGGAATTAAAAAATAGTTAACATAGTGCTTACCATATGCCAGGTACTGTGTTAAGCTCTTTTCAATAATTATCTCTTTTGATCCCCATCATGACCCCTAGAATTTGGTTATACTGTTATCACCATTTTATAGATGTGTAATTGGAGTTAAATGACTTGCCCAGGGTAACATAAGTAGTAAGCATCTGAGGCTGGATTTGAACTCAGGTCTTCCTGACTCCAGGCCAAGCACACAGCATGTAGATCCTGGTATATACACAATCATAATTGTTGCAAATTGCTGAAGAAATAAACTTCTGATACTTTAAACATGCATATGTTGGTTGAAGTATTGAGCTTTTTCTCTAGAGATTGAAGTATCACTCTGTAGGGATATCAAAAAGAGGAGTCCTCATTTCCATTGAGATGTTGGACTTGATAACCTCATAGATCACATGGTCTCAGACATGGAAGGTGTCACTCTCAAAGAGCCAGACAACCTAGATGATATATATTTATATTGTTTATTCCCTTAAACTAGCAGAATTTACATGTACATGGAAGCCTGAAGATAATTCTGACTCAGAAATAACAAGTCGAGGAAGACCCTTTGTAGAGTTTGAGCAATCCAAGGATGTCTGTGTCATTCAAAAATTATAGCCTCCATGTGTTACACCATAGCATGAAAAAGGAATTTTCCCAGTTCAATAGGTTGTGAATACAGTAAGATAAGTGTCAAAGTATCAGTTGAAGTTATAATCCCAGTGTATTTTGTTTTCCCTATATAGAATATGTTCATAAAATACCAAGATAATAAAAGTCCCACTATTCAAGACAGTGCCTGGTCCCAGGCATCTGGTCCTTAGTGGTCATAAGCAGAAGAATGCTCTTGGTCACCTTCAATTGCTAACACAGGAAGGGGCATTTTGAGTTCACTCAAAGAGCAAAGCATAGCATGTCTTTTGCCAGGGTGCTTCTTCTGGTTGATTATTTCAGGCTTGGACCCTTGTTAGGGCTCATGTGATCTCAAATGATTATCAAAGGGAAGGTTGGTTTCATATATTCATACAAATATCTCATCAAGAATCCACCTGATGTTGTCGCTTCTAAATCATCACCAGGTGTTGTTCAAATATGTGCTTTGATGAAGAATCTACAATTTCTTGATGCAGCCTATTTCATTTTTGGATCAATTTATTGTTAGGAAAATTTTCTTTATAATAACTCAAAAACTTGTCTCTGAGAAACATTCTTCCTCCTCCCAACTCTAAAGTCTTCATTCTGCCCACTGGCATCAAGACTAGCTATGAAGTCCTCTTCTACATGACAGCCTGCTAAATACTTGGAGACGGTTATCATGTTACTTGTACTAAAGCTTTCCTTCCTCAGGCTTACTGTCACCAGTTTCTTAATCTGATCCCCCTATGGTATGATCTGCAATACCCTCATCATGTTGCTCTGATTCCTCTGAATACTGTCTACCCCACCAATATCCTTGTAAAATATAGTTCCAACAATTTTCCATAATATTTTGAATATTGCAGAATATAACAGGACCTTCACTTCCACTGTTGTGGATGCTATACTTTAGTGCTTTCAAGTCTCTGCATTAGTGTATTCTCAACTTACACATTTTTTAAAGTTATGTTATACTATTGACTCCAATCAAGGTCATAATCTCATAGTCCACTGAGACCTTAAGATCTTTTACACCAAAACTTCAATCCAGTCATCCCTTTCTTATCCTGTGTTTTCAGGTTTTTTGTTTACCAGGTTAGAAACTTACACTGTCCCCTACAAAATTCATCTAACTAGATATAATCATGATTTTTTTTGGTCTTAATTCTTTAGCTTAATTCATTAGCTATGCTTCCTAGGTGTGTATCATTTTCAAAAGTCAATAACATTCCACTCATTCTTATAAGGCACCTTCTGATGCTATGAGATACCCAAAGCAAAAATTAAAGTCATGGGAAAATACCTCTGTCATACACTCTCACTGAACAACAACAGGACCAAAAATAACAAGAATAAATAAGAACACAAACAAGAAAATAGCATTTGTATAATACTTTTATGTGTGCAATGAACTTTATGCATTTTATCTCATTTTACCTCACAAGTCTGGGAGATTGATGCTACTACTCTCCATATTTTAAAAATGGGAAAATTGATACAGTGAGAGGTTAAGTGAAAGATCAGGATCATAATCTGGTAAAGGTCTTAGAGGTTGAACTCAAGTCTTCCTGACATCAAGCGCAGCACTCTACTATCACCTAGCTTCTTAAGTGGGACCTTGAATAAGTTATTTAAAAGCTCTGAGGGTCTGTTTACACATTCACAAGATAAGGATAATTGGAATTTTACTATCTGTCTTGCATAGTTGTTTGAGGTTTAAACAAATAATTGACATAAAATAAATGCATGTATATAAAGTTATTAGTCTTTTTTGTTATTTTACTCTTTTTTCTCCATTCTTCTTAATGCTTGTAAGTTTATCTAGGGATGAGGTAAGTCATATCGTGTGTTTGCCAACATGGGTAAGAGTAGCCCACATAACAGAGGAAACCTGATTGTCAAGCTATCTAAATCTGTGTAGGCAGGATCAATGATATGAGCATGGCACCAATAAAAACTTTGTATGAAGCTTTGTAAAAAAATACATTTACACAAGGTTAAATAAACATCGAATTGTCTGATCGAAAGGACGCATTTATATGGCTTAAAACTCAGGTGCTATTTCTGTGGAGTACTAAAATAAAATTCATAGTACAAAGAATTTACAGCACAACCAGAGTTTCCATGTGGTGGTTATTAGTTAAGTATAAATCAGTTACTGATAGGAAAGTGGAAATTAGAGAAGACTAAGCATGACTGCGATTTGCAACGTTTTTCGCTAATATAAATATTGCAACATGCTGAGAATCCCCAAGCACATTCAACATAGTATAATTAAACTGGTCAGATACATTGAAAATAATATTTTTTTTACAAATAGACAACATGCAGTCAAGAAGTTAGAAGTATCTACAATACCGTGCAAACCAGAGCTATGTGCAATCTCATCTCCAATAGTGCAAAATGACACTTTCGTTTTAGTTGCATGAACTTACTGGACAAAAGGCATGTGATATAAGTAGCTTTATTGAGTCATCTTATGACTTTAATATGCTGAACAACCTCAGTTCTGGAGCCCATTGTATTGACTGGTGGTCATTTCATTAACTCATTCCATCTAAGCCAGGATTTCAAGCCATGCTTCACTTCCCGTAATTCTTGACTTATTCTCATCAGACACCATACTCCTAGTGTAGTCCTCTTTGCACTCCTTTCCATAATTAATCAATTCCTATCTCCTGGAAACATTCATTGATTTATTCCTCATATGGCTCCACTCACTATGCCAGTAACTATCTGAGCCACTCTATCACTTTCTCAACACCATTCCCCCATACAGGTTGTCTACCTCTATTAGAATATTTGTATCCTTACCAACTAAATCAGTGTCTGGCACATAATAGTAATAATACTCCCCCACCCCATTCACTCATTCATGCATTCATGAAACCAATGTGCTAAACCAATGTGTCCTTAATAAGGTAAGGCAAGTGGTGGATTATTAGGCACTTGCTAAATTCTGGAAACTATCCTAAATCCTTGGCAAATAAATATCAGTGAAAGAAAGACAATGCCAGCCCTTAAGGAGCTGATATTCTAATAAAAGAAGACAATATAAAAGGCAAATAGTAGGTTGTAAGCTAAGGTAAGCCACCTTCCTTTGAATTCTCCTTTTTCAAATACAAATTATTAACCCATTAAAGTCATAGTGAGTTAGGAGGTGCACTAAATGCTAAGTGATGCACACAGTCCATGTTCACACAGCTAATAGATGTCAAAGGCACAACTTGAACACAGGGTTCCCTGACATGGGCATCAATTCTTCATCCAGAGAGGCACTCTGAAACTCTATGTAGATCTTCAATTAAAGTTACTTGAACTGAATGGAGCATTGCTTCACTGGATCTGAGGAAAAAGAAATCAAGGAGTTATCATTCTTTTCCTTCCTTCCTTCCTTCCCTCCTTCCTTCCTTCCTTCCTTCCTTCCTTCTTTCCTTCCTTCCTTCCTTCCTTCCTTCCTTCCTTCCTTCCTTCCTTCCTTCCTTCCATCCTTAACTCCCTCCCTCTCTTCTTTGTCTCTTCTCTTCATCTCTCTCTGTCTCTGTTTCTGTCTCTCTGTTTCTGACTCTCCCCCCCTCTCTCTTTCTCTCTCTCCCTCTCATTCTCACTCTTTCTCCTGTTTTCTCACCCAGGAATGAGAGCTGAGAGCTCTAGGTGGACATCAGAAATCTCTCACAATCTAGTGGCCTTTAATCAAATTGATGTATAACATTTAAAAGTTTACAAGGCATTTTGCAACACCTTATATAGGTCTCACAACCACATTTAGAGTTAGAACCATTAATAAGATTTTTTTTTAAACCAAGAAGAAAGAAGACAAAGTTGTGGGGAGGGGATTGAGAAAGTTTCTCCCCTCCCCACTTCTTTTTTGGTAGGGAGAAGCTTTGCTACAGGAACTATTAACTAACTATAAGTGAAGGAATTTCTGAGTAAAATGTACATGAGATTGAGTTGATGTATATATGTTTTCCTTACATAATTAAAACAAATTTTCATTTTTAAAGAATTAAGTGGTACTCTTCCAATGTGGTCTATCCCCCTTTCCATATTAGAGTACTATATCCTCCCCACATTTGAAGAGTTTAGCTAGTCCTGGAATTGGAGTCAAGAATACCAGAATTCAAATCCCAGCTCTGATGTTTACTAGCTCCATGACAATGTCAAACTGCTTAATCACTCAAACAGAAAACATATCTATATTGTTACTTTCATACCCTTTTCCTCCAATAGAATGTGAAGTGGAATACAATGGTTGCTTTATTTTTGTCATTGTATTGTATAAAATAGACACTTAAAATATGTGCTCATTAAGTTGTTGAGATAGTTAATTTCTTCTTTTCATCTCTGAAGTTTATATGAACCTTATGATATCAGAAGTTCACCTTCAGTGAAATCACTCTATTTCCCCACTAGCCAAATTTTCTGACATCTGTTCTTTCTGTAGAGTCTTTGCCATTGATTAGCCAAGAATCAAATTATCTCTGCCCTATTTTCCCATCATCTGCTTAGTGAAGAGGGATAAGGAGCAAGAGAACGTGCTACTTTGTCAGGCACACAACTGCAACTTTGTGCCTCAGAACTGGGGCTATTGGCTGCTTCTGATACTATCCTGGGGTCTGTCAGATCCCATCAATTTCAAAGGAATTTGAGTGCTCCACAAAACATCTGAGTAGCTGAATAACATATTACACATTTAATTTAGAATATTTTCTGGAGATGGCCTGGCATAGTGGATAGTGTGCTGGGTATAGATTTAGAAATATCTAGCTTCAAATATAGGCTCTGATAATCACTAACTGTGAAACCCTTAGCAGTTCTCTCCATTTCTTTGTCCTTCAGATTACTCTGTAGTATATATTCACCGAACCATAGTTGGACTGTGACATTTTAGTGTAAAAGGAATTTCCACACTGGGAGTTATCTCAGCGGCTAAAATCTCAGATACTTCACAATTTATGAAATTCCAGATAGGACAAGCTTTTGTTCAAAAGAACAAAAGAAGTAGGAGAAATTGACCTAGTCCACAGAGAGCTGATATTTAAATGAAAAAAAAAGACACAAAACAAAATTAAGCAATAAAACACACAGATGGAAAACATGCATATTCCTTTACAAGGGCTATACAACAATCCACGCAACCATTGAACAATCAGAATTGCAGACAAAAAATATACCCAGATAATGTAGTATAAGGGAAGACAGGTGCATGTGGTAATAGATGACACATTGGATTCTCTGTGAGATCTTGAGCATGGCATAGTGGCTTTCAGTTGCTTACTTTCCTACTCTTCAAGTGAGAAGATTGTAATAGGTGACCTCTAACTGACTGTGCATGTGACCAAGACAGGGTTAGGCTGCGCCTCAAAGGGACAAAATCCAATAATAGTTTTAGAAAGATATCCGAAAGAGGTCACATCCAGATCTCTCTTTCTTATATAACTTAGCATGTAGTCTTATCTTCAGTTAAAAATGTACTCCTTTCAAGTTAAGGGCACCTTACCAGCACAGAAATATAGAGACAAATGATTGACATCTACAAAAGGTATATTAGCAATGTTAGTGGAGTGACAAAAAAAGATTTTCAAATGGGAAGACGCTCATATTAACTCATCCATCACTTCTATGTCTGTATTATCTGATTTTCTGCAGTTCTTTTCTGGTGCTATATTATAAAAAATAATTATTGCAAGAGTTCATTTTTACCTGGCTAGAGGACAGTTATTATGTGTGGCTATTTGCACACTATTTGGGGCTATTTATGCCTCTTAGTAGAGCACTAGCCCCACATGGATTGATATCTTTGAGGAGGGGAGGATGTAGGTGAGCAGGGTTGTGATGATAATGGAAGCCTGCAGACCCTAATCTTAAGCTATAGGAACTCTAATATAGCTACTTAATTCCAATATATAGTTGGATCAATGGGGAACCCAAGCTCCTGTAATTAGACAATAGAGCTCTATTATGTTCCCAAAGTCTGCTTGCAAAGCAGAAGCTCCCTATCCCGTGGCTCTATACCTTTGAAATTTAGGGTTGCTGGGGGCAGCTAGGTGGTGCAGTGAGTAGAGCACTGGCCCTGGAGTCAGGAGGATCTGAATTTAAATCTGAGCTCAGACACTTGACACACTCAATAGCTGTGTGACCTTGGGCAAGTCACTTAACCCCAATTGCCTTGCCTTCGCCCCTCCAAAAAAAAAAGAAATTTAGTGTTGCAGTTAACAATTAGGGATTGGAGACTCAGAATCATTTAAAAACCTTATGCTGGAATTTAAGACTGTTATTCTTCCAATAATTCTCATTTTGGTACCTCATCTGTAATCATTTCTTTTTTTTTAATCAGATTTGTGATCACACTGAATAGAGTAGTCCCAATGAAGAAACTCCCTCAGTGCATACAGACTTCAAAGTTTTCCACAATCTTTAGTTTTAAAGAGTTGTTTAGAAGACAGGTAAGTTAAATGACTTACCCAGGGTCTCATAGTCATTAGGTGACAGGGTCATGGCTTGAATCTGAGTATTCCTGCTTTTGAGGCCAAATATATTTAGGCTATAATATGTTGCTCTTCCCTGTAATTATGTAATAATTTTCTTAATCCCCTACAAAAAAAACAACTTTTTAAAACGGTTTCTGATTTGAAAAATTCTGTATTATTTTGTGTAATGTCAGCAGAAACCAAATTCCATTTTGCATCTGAGAAAACCAATTGGGTTTACTGTGTTAGGCATATTGTTGACATAAGTTTATTACATGTCTTCAAGCTTTCAGTTTCTAGTCTGGATAGGTATTTTTCTGATATTTAGGATGGGGTTTTAAAATCTTTTTTGTTCATTTTTTTCACATCTTAAAATGTTTATTTTATTGTAAAGCACCATCTACAAATATATATGTATATATATTTCTGTGCAAAAAACATGAAAGATGATTACATAAGAAACTGTAACCACTTTGTTCACAGTAATGTACAGTTTATTTTAAAGAAATACACATAGACATCTAAAGTTTAACAAGGAGATAAAGTTACTCTAACAATCTTCCCTCTTATACTTTTTAAAAATTTCTTTTGGAAAATTTTCTTTTTGTTTGCCTGTTATATCAGTTGCTGCCCAGTAAACTACCTAACTTCAACAACCTAACAAAACTCCCTTGGCCATGTCTGAGGGTAGATATCTCATTTTGTTTGTCTATTCCATATTTTCAAACCAGTTTTAAAGAATCAAAATGTTCTGCTTCATTTCAGCCAGTATTCAATAACCCATAAGAAAAAAAAGTGATCCTTTTTACATAGGATATCTCGCCTTTATAACTTGTTAATCTCCAGTAATGTGATCTAACATATTGATGTAACCAAAGGCCCTTTGTGACTTGTGATCAGGCTCATAGCTAAACTCAGGATTACCAGCCCTTTCCAACTTCTCCATACAGAAACATTCATTTACGTTCTGTCTTCTTCAATTAGAGCATGAACTCTTAGAAAGCAGGAATTGTCTTGCTTTTCCTGGGTATATCCCCCCAACTTCACACAGTGCTTAGAATCAGGGGTCTTCTCTCTCCTTTATGCCTTCATTAAACTCTTCACAACTCAAGTCCATCAAACAGATCATCCATACACATTTAGACAATTATTGTTCATCTTCTGTTTTGAGGAGGACCAATGACATCATGATGTTTGGCTGTGGCTGATCAGTCCAATCTGAGCTTAGAAGGCTCTACCACAGGTCAGGCACAGTAACATCTGGGATGGAGATGTCCCTGGATTTGCTACTGCAATTCTGTTTTACTAATGGAGTATAGCACTTTCTTTGATGTGGCATGATGTGCTGTGTCAATGTGTCCCATGTCTCACATTCAATACTAAAGTTCTTTGGAGGCACCTTGAGAATTTCCTTATACCACTTCTTCTGATGACGGTATGAAGAGTTGACTTGTGAGAGTTCTCCGTTAGATAGTCTTTTAGGTGAGCCTACTTTTGGCATTCGAACTACGTGACCCACCCATAAGAGGTGCAGATTCTGCAGCAGAGTTTGAATGCTTCTCAATTCAGATAGAGAAAGGACCTCAATGCCTGGTACCATATCTTGCCAACTGTAATGGCAAGCGAAGTGGGACTTTTTGCTTTGTTTTTGTTTGGAGTGCTTCTCAGCACTAAGGCAATCAAATGCTTTTGATTGAATCTTGCCTTTGTTTGAAACAAGAGTCTTTGATTGAATCAAGAGTACTTGATGGGAAACAGTATATACACTTTGAGGTTAGCGTATTGGTTTGGTGCTCACTCATTGGAAGAGTGTTATTTGTTATTTGTCCAGATGAGACTTTGAGTAGCCATTAAGGAGCCCCCCACCCCCAGCTTTGAAAACACAGATGTTGGTGCTTCTCTCTCTGGAAGTTATGTATGTATTGCTGTGGACAGACAGTTAAAAGCCCTATCTGCTGATTTGTGTCATTCGCTCCATTTATATAATTTCTGCTTGTAATTTCTTCTTGTATTTGTGAAATTCAGGGTGCTGACTTTTTCCCCTGAACTAAGTGACTAAATGAAATATATATATATATATATATATATATACACACATACATATATATACGTATATATGTACATAGATACATATCTATGTACATATATACG
>CM053626.1:17500498-17517691 GCA_028646595.1 Phalanger gymnotis | reverse complement strand
AAAGTAAGGGGAAGGGGATTTAAAAGGGGGGGGCAATAGGAGGGAGGGCAGATAGGGGGAAGAAGTAATCAAAAGCAAACACTTTTGAAAAGGGACAGGGTCAAGGGAGAAAATTGAATAAAGTGGGACAGGATAGGATGTAGAGAAATATAGTTAATCTTTCACAACATGACTATTTATGGGAGTGTTTTGCATAATGATACATTTGTGGCCTGTGTTGAATTGCTTTCCTTCTTAGGGAGATTGGGTGGGGAGGGAGGATGGGAAAGAATTTGCAACTCAAAGTTTTAAAAGCAGATTCTCAAAAAAAAGGTGTTTGGTTTTGTTTTGTTTTGTTGTTGTTGTTGTTGTTGTTTTTATGCAACAGGGAAATAAGGTTTACAGGCAATGGGGTATAGAAATCTACCTTGCCATACAAGAAATTAAGGGGAAAAGGGAAGGGGGAGGCAGGGAAGTGGGGTCATAGAAGGGAGGGCTGACTAAGGAATGGGGCAATCAGAATATATGCCATCTTGGAGTGGGGGGAGGGTAGAAATGGGGAGATAATTTGTTACTCAAAATCTTGTAGAAATCAATGCTGAAAACTAAAAAAAAATATATAAAGAAAAAATAATTTAAAAAAACCTTCATTTTGGTCTGCAAAGACATGTTTGTGTATGCTTTTGTTATTGTTGTTACCCAGCAATAAGCACAGCAGACTCTTGTATTTGCCAAAACTCAGTTGTGCGGCTATAAAGAAGAGATCTAATTTGGAGGAATATCTTTGAAAGACTCTTGATTTGTTATGTTTTTGTAGAGCATATTTGAGATGCTGTCCAGAGATTTGCTTCATGAAAATTTTGTAGAAATGAGAACATAAGTACAGGAATCAGTAGTTACTGATTTTGGCTGTATGGAAAGGAAAATCTGTCAATTTATTTTCTCACTGCCTTTCTCTTTTTCAGAGAGATCCTGTCAATGACAATCCTTAGGTGCTTTTAAAATTTATCTCCTCCAGATTGCTTTTTGTTTGTATTCCTTTGATCAGATATTGCTGAAAAGCCTATATTAACCTTCTTAAATTTTCTTTATTTTCCTAGTATAGTAATGGAATGGAAAGAGGGTTGGCCTGGGTGTCAAGAAGGTGAGTCTTTAAATTTTGCCATAGATACTTAGTGAGCCAGGGCTAGTCCCTTAATGTCTCAGTACCCAACATAAAATTAGAAGACTCTAATTCATAGCTACATTAATTTATCTTGGTGAAGAGAATTTCCGAACAATTAATTCTGTTCCACACCAAGGAAATCATGGGCTTTATTGCTCCAAAAATTCCCATGGCTATTACCTCACCAAGTATAAAAGGAGCTAAAGGATTGGAATCCAAATACTGTAATTCCCCTCTCATCGCATTTGAGGCTCAATTAAAATAGACATGTCACAATTATCTCTTCTATTTTACATAGGTTTCCTTCATGCTTCAATTTCATATCTCTCATTGATTTCCTACTCAGATAGTGAGAAAAGTATATCTAAATGCATTAACTTGGATTTCTCACCTCCTAGCACTTAAATAATAAAAGTCATCATGATTATAGATATTTATACAGTATTTTAATGTATAAAAAAGTATATTATATACATCATTTTAGCTGAGCCTCATAACACCTTTCTGAAGTATTTCTAACTTGGCAATGTGGTTTGTGACCTGATCATTCAGCTAAAATTCCTCTCTCCAAAGAAATTTATTTTAAAATATCCCATGGCGATTCCTCAGTCTTCATCATTTTTGATTTCTCTGTTGAATTTGACATCATTGACAATGCATTATTTTTTGATAATTTCCCTGTCTCCTTCCATCTCTTTTTTGTCTCTTTGTTTCTTTATCACTCTCTCTTTATGTCTCTCACTTCCCACCCTGTGTCTCTAACTTATTATCTCCTTCTGTTTCTGTCTCTCTGTATCATTGTCCTTCTGTCTCTGTCTCTCTGTATCAGTCTCTTTGTCTCTCAATCTTCCTCTATCTCTCTATTTCTCTCTCTGTCCATAAGATTAGACAATCAATAAATGTTTACAGAATGAGTTATTAATTGAATATGTGCTGATTAATGTATTCAGTCTATCTTTTCAAAAGTTATTTTTTGTCAAATATTACCTCCAATTGCAGTAAATTTTAGAGCCAAAAGCAGAACTGTATATGATGGTATCTATTTAACAAAAACATACCATTGGTAAGGTAACAATTTTCAATATTAAACTGGCTTTGAATTTCCTTACATAGTCCTGTTAAGATACCAGCATTGTGTAGTTTTTACATAACATTATATCAATAGCTTATAAATATAATAATAACAACATCAATAATAGCAAGACAAAGTGCCATTGGGCTGTGTACAGGATAGGCATCTTTAGAATTTACTTCATATTAATTTTTAAAATCTCTTAGAATACAAATGACTTTTTATGTTTTCATTCTTATTTCAAGTAAAAGCTAGAATAATGAAAATTAACATTTTTTTTCAAATATTTCCACTAACTTACACGGCGGACTCTATTCTTTCTAACTAGGGTAAACATTATCATGTATTACCAGACAATACTGATTTGAGAGAGAGAAGACAAAGAAGAAGACGAAGAAGATGAAGAAAACAAAGGAGGAGGAGGAGGAGGAGGAGGAAGAGGAAGAGATAAAGGAAGAGGAGGAGGAGGAGAAAAAAGAAAGGAAGGAAGGAAAGATGGAAGGAAAAAAGAAGAAAGATGGAAAGAAAGGAAGGAAGGAAGAAAAGAAGGAAAAAAGAAGAAAGGAAGAAGGAAAGGGAGAAAGGAAGGAAGAAAGAAAGAAGGAAAGAAAAAGAAAGGAAGGAAGGAAAACAGTAATACTTATCTGACAAATCATATAAATTTTGGAAGTGTTGAAATAATAGACTATGCTTTTCATGTGTTTCTCTTTTTGAGTTATGATTAATTAGTAATAGCTATTTCTGATATCAAAAGCCAATGGGTATTTTCATTGAAGTTTACTCTATTGTCTTCATTATATTCCCAATTTAAAAGGTACTGTTTCTTATTTTGCATATTAGTGAGGATTAAGTTTCCTTATTACATCAAACTGTCATACTTCAATAAACCTATGCTTTAAATTATTAAGTTACAGCACCCCGCTCCAACATAGCTATCCCGTTCAAATCCCATCTAATTTTTTGAGACTCTTGTCTATGACATCCTGTGCACATTCCACAGAGGGTTCCCAACCTCTGCTGGGGATCATCCTCTAAATTCTCAATATTGTTTTGATGCCAATAGACTATGCAAGTAAGCTATCCAGTCTCTTGTAATCATTCGACGACTACATGACTTCTTTTCTGTGATAAAATTCTTTGAGAAGCTTGTTTATATTCTCCTCCCATAAAATGACAGTATATGTTTTAAAATTAAGTAAAATTGACTTTATTACAACTGACTGCTCTAAAGAATTACATTTACATTCTTATTTCATTACATTGTCTCTTCTGTTCAATCCAATTAAAATAGAAATGAAGGAGACAGCAATATTCCTCAGAACAAAAGAGGAAATGTAAGTTGTCAAACATAATTATATTTAGAATTGCAGCAAGTATCATTGCCCTAAGATACCTTGTTGATAAATTAACATAACTGTTAGGATGCTAAAGTACAATGGTTTTCACTGCATTTTAATCATGAATCTTGCTGGCTTCATTGGTTTTCTCTATTTCCAACATATGCATAACTCTTTGCTGAGCTTCAGAGTCAAAAGCCACTCCTTGTTAGATGAAGTGTACCAGCTGTATAAGTAGGAACTAGGTTATCAGAAGCTTAAACTGGCTTGCAGTAACAAGAAGAAAAATTTAAAAACAGCATACTAAAAAGGGAACTCTACTTCACTAAACAATTTAGAAAAAAAGGTATTGGTTCTACTCCCAAAAATTATTATATAATCCACATTTAATGAATGATATATTTTTCAAATTTATTATTATGTAAGAGACAGTCTGGCATATGGGATAGAACATTAGGATTTGGATCAAGAAAAACTGTATTTTAATCCTCTCACACTAAGCCAAGATATGACCCTGGGAAGTGATTTCATTTTTTTTTTTTGCTTAAGTTTCATTATCTGTAAAATGAAATGAAAAATATTACCTTCTTTAGAGGGTTATTGTGAAAAATTAATGAGATAACATGTAAAATGTTTTACAAACATTCAAATGTAATACAAATATCATATGTGTATATATGTATATTCAAACACATGTAGAGAGATCGATCATGCTAAAGAGATAGATAAACAGATATTACCACTGCTCATTATCAGGTAGACTACAGAATCACTTGTTTTGTTGTCACAGCCAACACATGATGACCACAGACCAAGTAAAGAAGGATTTTAGCATTCTTAAAAGAATTGCCCCACAAATGCTGAACCTTAAAAAGGAAATTGTATTCATATTCCTAAATAAGAAAATAAACTTTATACATGAATGATTCTCCCCAAGAAAGCTATACATAAAGGAATTCTTCAGTTTGATACTCAATCATTTTCTGCTCTACTTTGTATATGGAAATGCCCATATTATGTGATATGTTCATTATGTTTGTTTCAAAAAATGAATGATCTTCCCCAAAAATAGAAAAATATTACAATAAAGTTAATAGAGATAGTAGCAAATTCCTTCATGTAACTTTCAAAAATCAAATTAGTCTCAGTTTTCTCTTTCCTGTGTTTTTGGAAGCTACTAATAATGCTGGAATGATGTTACTTCCTAATGTCCATAACCAGCGGGTATTTTCTGCTACATTTACTTCAAAATATTTCCAATTAAAAATAGTTTTGACTTCTCAGTCATATTATGTTACTGCTTTGGAGATGAAAGGACCTATAGACCTCATATAAAAACCTAACCTCTTGTTTTGCAGATGAAGAAACTGAGGGCTGCAGGTGGAAGGTCTTGATAATAACAAACAAATAACAATAACAACAAACTAATAAGCTATTGGCTAGCTAAGCAGTGAAGCTTAGAATTTCATGATGGTAAATGAGTAGAGTGTTCTAATATCACATTATTATACCAATATTATAGCATATTATTGTATTATAAAATATTATACTCTTTCCCTCTAGGAAACAAACAATGTTTAAGTATTTTTGATAATTATTTGATTCTAGGAGGGTAATATTTTAAATAAGAGAAAGTTAACAATCTCAGAAATTAATAAGTTAATTTAATCATTTGTAAAAATTTGAGAATGAACATTAATTTGAAGGGCTGGATCAGAAAAAAAAAACAGTTTATTCATTACCACGTAAAACATTTTGAAACTCATTGATGAATGGATGGAGTGAATGCAACCTGCCTCCTAGAACTTATTGGGATAGACAATGACACTTTAATGAGTGGAAATATATTTTAAATGGCATATTTGATTGTAATACATTATATGGTACCCACACGATAAGAAATAGAGTAAGGAAAAAGAGATAAAATCAGTAGTTGGAAATAGAGATTTTTCTTATTCTAATCACTTCCAATTCTGGATTATCTGTGCTGGCCTACCTTTTGTTCTCCTTTAAATACTAATGAAGAAGGAATACTCATCCAGCATATGAACAATTTCCTAGCTAATTAAGTGACATATACAGTCATCATTTTAAAAAATGACAAACATTCATTGAATGTGTACTGAAAGAGTGTCCATTGGAACATGCTTTTAAGAATGCAATCCTTTAAGTTCAAGGTTTTTTTTTTTAGTTTACCAAACTCCCAAATAGGCAGGAGTTTAGAATGAATAGTGTCATCTTAAATTAATTTATTTGTGTACGGTTTTCCCTAAATTTGCTCTTGTTTTAGAAATCCTAAAATTCATGACATAATCAAATATTTATAATTACCATCACAGGGAAATAAAATATCTTTGCCTTACAAAAAGGTGATAATACTTTAGTAAAATATAAAAACTTAAGAGAAGCCCAATACATATTTTTTTTTAAAAAATACTGAGTGCTTTAGAAACAAAATGTTATACAGTGTATAGAGAGCTACACTTAGGGTTAGGAAGATCTGAGTTCAAATCCTGATTCTCTTTGACAATGTCTAATAAGTCAGACCATAAGCAATTCACTTAAACTGTTGACCTCAAATTTCCCACTTGTGAAACAGAAATAAGTGATTACACAAAGGGGCTGTTGCGAGGTTAAGATGAGAAAATATATTTAAAATGTTTTTCAAATCTTAAAGCTTTGTCAGCTAATCTAGGCAAAAGGAATGAAGTCAAACACAATTGTAACTAAAAAAAAATCTTATAAAGCACAACCAAGTAGAAGTATTTTAATGAGTGGTTATTATTGTCACAAGTAGAAAAGAATTTTTAATTAGAATACCAAGTGTTTGCATGCCTTTTAACATGCTTAAAACATTTCCATTCTCCAATTAATTAAGAATTTTCCTTTTAATCTTGTTGGCACAATTAATTTTCCTCACAAATCTATTTTTTAAAACATAGATAGTATAAAATTTTACAACAATCCAGATCCAGTTCAAATTATCAAAGCTCCTTAATGAGTTCACTTCATTAGGGATCTCAATGTACTTCTTTTCGCCTTTTAATGATGTTTTAATTTTAATGGTTTCTCTTTTATGAGGAACTCTCAACTACAATAACTTTATATAACCTCATGTTTTTCTCCTAAGTTGCTTACAAAGAGTATTGGTATTTCAGTAGCCATTGATATCACTGAAAGTAATATCTTCTGCATTCCAGGTAAATGTAGGATACCAGCCAAGATTCTTGGCTATTACACATCCATTTGAAGGGACTTTTCTGATCAGTTGTTTCCTGTATATCATATATCCCTCTTTTTCCCACACTTTTCAGAGATCACTGTAAATTTTAAGGCTTGGGAAGTATTTGTTATGCTGGTTTTTTTCATTGCCCTCCCTAACTCACCCCCAAATGTAACCTTTAGGAAATTCATGCTCTGTGTACCAGTGTGATCATCTTAAAAATACACATTCCAATGAATGTAGCTGTGGCCCACTTTCAGGGAAGTTTGGTGAATAAGTTGTTCCACTTGTACTTCTTTCCATTATGCTAATATTTATTTAGTTTAGATTTTTTAATGTGTTTTAAATAAATGATAGATTTTTAGTCCCCAAACCATACTATGAAGTATCTATTACATGTATTATTACCCATGCTTTGTCAATGAGGAAAGTAAAGGTTCAGAGAGATTAAGATATTTGTGTAATATCACTCACTTAACAAGTAAATGTCAAAGGTAATATTATCATATCTCTATTGACAGATTTTCAGCTCTGCCTTCGAATGAACCAGTATGCATTAAATGTCTACTGTATGCCAAGCACTGGAGATACAAAGATAACAAGGAAGAGACAGTGCCATCAACCATCTTTTAAGTGATTGGTCAAATTGAAATTCAAATTAGTGAAGTCACTCTGCTGGCATCAATTTAAGGAGACCTAGAATTAAATCCAAATCCAACAGTTGAGTGCTACCTGTGTGATCTTAGCTAAGTCACTTCCCCTCTATGCCCATATCTTAGTTTGTTTGTTAAATGGAATAATTGTAGACATATGCAAATAATGTGACTAAAATGCTTGAAACTTTTTTTCCTAGATATTCCGTTGCTAGCTATACAGTCTAAGGAGGCAAATAATAAGAATAAAGATACCAAATACACACATATGTATATCTATATCTATCTATATAATCTATCTACATATATGCAGACATATATGCATTTTATATTCTCAAAGGAAAGGAAACAAATTAGCTAATCAGGAATGTTGGCCCCATGAGATCAAGGATAATTATGACCTTTCTTTATATCCATAGTATGTAGTAAAGTGCTTGGCACATTGTAATTATGCAATTAATACTTGCTAACTGACAATTAATTTTTGTTATTTTCATATTTTATTATTTAATACTTCCAGTTTTCAACATTGATTTCCCCAAGAACTTGAGTTACAAATTTTCTCTCCATTCCTACCCTCCCCCCATTCCAAAATGGCATATATTCTGCTTGCCCTGTTCCATAATCAGTTCTCACCTCTGTTACCCCACACCCCACCTTATCCTCCTTCCCCTTTCTTTCTTGCAGAGCAAGACAGATTTCTATACCCCATTGCTGCTTATATTATTTCCCAGTTGCATGCAAAAACAACATTTTTTGAGCATCCACCTTTAGAACTTTGAGTTCCAAATTCTCTCTTCTCTTCCCTCCCCACTCACACTCCCAAAGTTGGCAAGCAATTCAGCGTAAGCCATACATGTATCATTATGCACAACACTTACACAATACTCAAGTCATGAAAGACTATGTTTCCATCCATCCTATCCTATCCCCCTTTATTCAGTTTTCTCCCTTGACCCTGTCCGTTTTCAAAAGTGTTTGCTTTTGATAACCTCAGCCCCCAATCTGCTCTCCCTTCTATCATGCCCCTTTTCTCATCCTCTTCCCCCTACTTTCCTGTCTGGTGAGATACCCAATTGAGTATGTATGTTATTCCCTCCTCAAGTCAAATCTGATGAGAGCAAGATTCACTCATTCCCCCTCACCTGCCCCCTCTTCTCTTCCAACAGAATTGCTTTTTCTGGCTACTTTTATGTGAGATAATTTACCCCATTCTATCTTTCCCTTTCTTCCTCTCTCAATATAGTCTTATCTCATCCTTTAATTTTATTTTTAGATATCATCCTTTCATATTCAACCCACCCTGTGCCCCCTCTCTCTCTCTCTATATATATATATATACATATATATATATATGTATGTGTGTATGTATGTATGTATATACGTATATTCCATTCAACTACCCTAATACTGAGAAGGGTCTGATGAATTGAAAACATCATCTTTCCATGCAGGAATATAAACAAAATAATTTAACTTTAGTAAGTCTTGTATGATTTCTCTTTCTTGTTTACCTTTGCATGCTTCTCTTGATTCTTGTTTTTGAATGTCAAATTTTCTATTCAGCTGTGGTCTTTTCATCAAAAATGCTTGAAAGTCCTCTATTTTCTTGAAAATTCATATTTTGCCTTGGAGTATTATACTCAGTTTTGCTGAGTAGGTGATTCTTCATTTTAATCCTAGTTCCTTTGACCTCCAGAATATCATATTCCAAGCCCTTCAATCCCTCAATATAGAAGCTGCTATATCTTGTGTTATCCTGATTGCGTTTCCACAATACTCAATTTTTTTCTTTCTGGCTGCTTGCAGTATTTCCTCCCTGATGTGGGAACTCGGGAATTTCTTTTTGGGATCTTTGTCATGAGGTGATCATTGGATTCTTTCAATTTCTATTTTGTCCTCTGGTTCTAGAATATCAGGGAAGTTTTCCTTGATAATTTATTGGAAGATGATGTCTAGATTCCTTTTTTGATGATGGCTTTCAGGTAGTACAGTGATTTTTAAATTATCTCTCCTGGATCTATTGTCCAGGTCAGTGGTTTTTCCAATGAGATATTTCACATTGTCTTCCACTTTTTCATTCCTTTAGTTCTGTTTTATAATATCTTGATTTCTCATAAAGTCACTAGCTTCCAAATGCTCCAATCTAATTTTTAAGGTGGTATTTTCTTCAGTGGTCTTTGGGACCTCCTTTTCCATTTGGCTAATTCTGCCTTTCAAGGCATTCTTCTTCTCATTGGCTTTTTGGAGTTCTTTTGCCATTGGGGTGAGTCAATTTTTAAGGTGTTATTTTCTTCAGTATTTTTGGGGTCTCCTTTAGCAAGTCATTGACTTGTTTTCATGGTTTTCTTGCATCACTCTCATTTCTCTTCCCAATTTTTCCTCTACTTCTCTTACTTGCATTTCCAAATCCTTTTTCAGCTCTTCCATGACTTAAAACCAATTCATATTTTACTTGGAGGCTTTGGATGTAGGCTCTTTGCCTTTGTTGACTTCTTCTGGCTGTATGTTTTGATCTTCTTTGTCACCAAAAAAAGATTCTAGAGTCTGAATCTGTTTTCACTGCCTATTCATGTTATCAGCCAACTACTTAACCCTTTAGCTTTTTGTCAGGGTATGACTGCTTGTAGAGAGTACTTTGTCCCAAGCTTTAGGGGGTGCCTTGCTGTTTTCTACTGTTTCCACAAGCTCTGCCACACCAGTGCTCCTTCTCCCCCAACAACCACCAACCAGGACCGCCACCCAGATACTAACAAGGAAAGCAAGAGAACTCTGCACCAGCAAAACACTCCCTGCACTCCTGCTCTGATCCACATCTTGATTTCTGCCATAGGCGGACCTGGGGCTGGAAGGAACCTCTGCTGGGGCTCTGGAAGCAGCCACAGAAGCATCTTGCAGCTGTTGCTGCTGTGCTACCTCCACCAACCCTGGGGCCTAGGACCAGACTGCTTCCAGAGATCCGGCAGTTTTCCCACTAACCTGCTTCATTGTCTTTGTTGTTTGTGGGTTGAGAAGTCTGGTAACTGCCACAGCTCAGTAATTCATAGACCCAAAGCCAGCTCCACCCAACTCCCCATCTGGTTGGTCCTGGCCCACCATGGCTGCCCTCTGCTCCCAGCAATAGGCCCTTCCCAGTGACCATCCAGGCTGTTCTGGGCTGGAGACCTGCTTCTCTCTGCTATTTAGTGGGTTCCACAGTTCTAGAATTTGTTCAGAGCCATTTTTTACAGGTGTCTGGAAGGATTTGAGGGAGAGCTTAAGCAAGTCCCTGCTTTCCAGCTGCCATGTTGCCTCCACCGATGATTACTTTTTTCAGCTTTCTAGACTCAACAATTCTACTTTTAGGCAGATAGCCCAAAAAGGTTAAAAAATGGAAATACACTATATATACCAAAATATCCATAGGAACATGTTTTGTGGTTGTAGAAATAATGGAAACAAAGTAAGCACCCCTTGATTGAGAAAAGCTGAACAAGTGATAAATGAATATAATGAAATATTATTATGATATTAGAAACCATGATTATGAAGAGAGAACTGAAACTTGAGATTTAATTATCATGAACTAATCAGAGTTTGGTAAGACAGATTAGGACAACAAAATAATGTAAATTAATAACAACAAAAGTTGCCTGAACCCAGATTCATTATGACAGCCAAGGATATGAAGAATCATAATTAGAGAGTAGAGAGACAATGAGTAGAGGATATATTACATGCTACCAGCCATGGTCACCTTGTCAGTTGTCTTGGATAGCCTATGTTTTTGCTATAGGGGAGAATTCAATTGGTGTATAGTGGTAGAGAGAATAGATCTGAAAATGACTGTGATGTATAAACAATACTTGTATAAAACTGTATCTTCTGCCTTCTCTTCAGAGTCATTCTGTTCTTAAGATTGTAGCTCTCTTTTCTGTTTATTATAATGGCAGACAATAAATTGCAAGATTCTGTTTGATCATCTAACGCTTGATATTAATGCCGTCCATCCAAAAATACCAAGACTACATCATTAGCCCTTTAGTATCTCTCTGAGAGGCATCTCTAATCCAGGGTTTTCCTGGAGGGGAAAGATGAAAGGATTTTCAACATTAAAAGGTCATGACCCTGAAATTTTTGTCCTCAAGTTCCTTGATGTCAATATTCAGACCCTCCAAGAAAAGGCGCATCTTTCTGTTTGAACTTTTAAACGGCTTTGGGAGAGTGATTCTGATTGCCATAGGTGTGCGCAGAGCTTTTAACAATCTGATCTTCATTTCTTTCCCATTTTCTCTTACATGTTAAAGACTTGCATTTTTAATAAGGACCTAGGATGACATGCTTGCTAGACCATATACTGATAACTTGAATATTGATAAGTGATTTCTTTGGGCCTTAATTTTGTCATCTGTAGATGGAGGTTATACAACATAAGTTCTATGCTTTCTCTTGTCTCTAAATCTGGGAAATTTGAAACATATGTGTTTACAATTACATCCTATTTTATAATCATGATCCCCATCTATCCTCTCAGCAGCTAAAGAAGGAAGCTCATGTCAGAAACACCCTGCACATTTTATGCCTATGTACAAAACAGTTAGATTCTAAATCTAATTTCTTTTGGGTGACCTACCTGTGTGACTTTGAACTAGTCACTCAGCTACGCACACACACACACACACATACATGCACACACACACAGCTATATGCGTATTTTGTGTGTTTATGTATATATATATGTGTGTATATATATATATATATATATATATATATATATATACACACACACACAGAGGGTTTGGTTAGACTGATATGCATCTACAACCACATACTATTTATATATCTATATGCATTTTATGTTTGTGCATGTGAATTTGTACATATGAACATTTTTGTTTTCATCGTTGTTTTCCATAGAAAAAGGTGCATATTTCAAATATTTTAAGCATTGTACTTATATAGTTTGATATGAAATTGTATCACTTTATGACCTGAATATACAAAAACTAAGGTGTTGTTGTTTGATTTATCAGAAATTACACCAAATCCCTCTTTTCAATCATTTAAGGTGTGATTTTCCCTGTCCTTTACTCATAGTCTTCGAGTCTCTGAGTCTTCCCAGTTTCTTTACTTATTTTCTACTGCTATTATTTTCTT
Source organism: Phalanger gymnotis (assembly GCA_028646595.1). NCBI lineage: Eukaryota > Metazoa > Chordata > Mammalia > Diprotodontia > Phalangeridae > Phalanger > Phalanger gymnotis. Next base: position 17,505,126 of record CM053626.1, on the reverse strand, counting down.
TTTTTTTCTTTGTTCTTTTTTGAAACTAAGGTCAGGTGTGAGTCCTATGCTGGCTCACCAGAGAGTAAGAAATAGTTTCTGAGGGAAAAAAAGAATAACTCCTTTCGCTCTTCTCAGCTTCTGGGAACTAGAGACAGAGCTTAAAGGGAAACATCTCAAAGGTGGAAAGAAATCCAGAAGGTCCCAGAGGTTTCATGCAAAACCCTTTAAAATGTCATACAGATCCAGAAAGATGTATAACCTCCAACCACCTTTGATGGAATGTTCTTTCAGGACCCGAGAGAAACAAAGACTTCAAATGGAAGCAATTTGGAAAGTGTGCCAGCTTGTTGCAACATCAGTGTTGTATTGAATATTTTACAGCATGTATTCTCTCATCTACAAAATCATCAGCTTTGTCTCAGCTGGTGAAGTGAACAAAAATCAGTTCATTTATCCATTCACATTGAACAAGTGGCAAAAATTCAATTTTGATCATTAGGTACTTTTAAATATGGAAAAAAGGAAAGAAGTGAGAAGCACAGTCATTGGGGCAAAGAAGCTGACACTTTTTAAAAGAGAATTTCAAAGTGTTATTGACCACAGAGGGAGGGAGAAGTAACAAAAAATAATTTTGGGGAGTCAGACTGATGTGGGAATCAGTGCAGTTCAGTGGATATTGTGTTCAAGTGAATTCTGAAGGCATGTGTTAGGATTCCCCACACTGCTTTTTGCTATCATGTGACAATTCACCTCAAAGGACCCTGCTTTCTTCATCTCTAAAGTGAAAGCATTAAGATAAGACAAACTCTAGGGGGGCTTTTAGCTTTAAATCTATGATTACTTTTTCCTTCTATTCAAATCTCATAAAACCTTCATGCCTCAGCTCATTCGATTCAACTGTTTAATAAACATAGAATTGAATGTGTAGACATCCCACGTCTTTTACGAAGGTCCAGTCCTCGTTAATTTCCTCCCTGCACTTCCTAGAGCATTTATAGATTATCAGAAAAAAATTATGTTGTGGACATGTTTGGCAGGCCTGTGAAGTCCCCATCTCAGAATACTTTAAATTTAAAAATGTATAGCATAACAAAGAAAATCAATCACAATGAAATAGTTTTTCCCCCTTTCAAATAATGATTTGAATATATGTACTACGTTAAAAGATCCTGAACTATACGTAACAATTTAGGAAAGCATGGGAGAGGGGATAGAGAAGTGGTCTTAGAGTTAGGAAAACCAAGTGTCAAGTCCTTTCTCACAGATGAGCAACTCTGGGAAAATAGGCTAACATCTCAATGCTTTGCAGTGATTGAGGGAGTTTCTTCACCTGGATTTCTTCATAACAAAAAGAAAAATAAAGAACTCACAGGTTTATTCTGAAACAAAGAAAAATAAAACAAACAGAAAAATGGTTATCAAAATATATTATATATGTTAGACTATATTATATGAGTGAAAGACTACTAAGAAACCAAAATATGTTTCAGTTCACCAGACTATATTATATATTAGACTCTATATATTGTTATATTATTTCTCAATTTATTGTTCTTGCTTTTTTGAAAAATGGCTAATCTGGAAATATGTTGTGCATAATTTCACCCATGTCATTGAAATCACATTGCTTGCCTTCAGAGTGAGGGAATAGTGGGCAAAAGGGAAAACATTTGGAAATCAAAATTTAAAATGAAAGAATGAAAAAAGAAACAAAAATGTACTTCAGCTCATCAGTCAGACTATGCTGTATATGATTAAATATATTTGTATGCACACACACACATATATACATACACACTTACAACTGCATATACATATATGTCTGTGTATATACATACACAGAGTGATCCTTAATTGCTCTGCTATATGTAATCTTAGAAAATTTTCTAGGGGTACTGAGAAGTTAAACAACTTGCTAGTGGCTATCCAGTCAGTATGAATGAGAGATAGAGCTTAAATCTGGGTGTGTGAAATACTCTGCAAGTGGACTACGAGTAGTTCTCAGAATTGAATAGGAATAGTAAAGTTGGATCCACTTTAGAAAAGTGCAAATTTATTTTAATGACCCCCAAAGCTTCTTCATGAAACAGAGGTTTACCTTTTAATATCAATATTCTATCAGTTATATTGCAATTGAATATTGCTAACTCTGAATAATTTTAGTTAAGGATAAAGAATGGAATGATGGTAGATATGAGGAGGTTTTAACACAATAAAAAATAAAGGAATTGTAAAAGAAACCTCGTGTATAGAATGTCATCAAAGATATGGATGATGACAAAAGCAGTGATATTGGTCACATGGTGAAGTGTGAGTGAAAATCAATAGATGAATTGTGTGCTCCATTGTTGGTTTCATGGTTTCATGTTTGGCAGATTTCCTGTGGCCAACTTAGGAGAGAACGAGGGAGGACATGGAAGGAACTGTATGAGTTGGGTAGACACAGGTAGGTTGCAGTATTTGTTTTTTGTTTTTTTGTTTTTTTAAGATGGGCAGCACACATCAGTACGTGGATTGTTGGAATATTGGATTATCATTGGTCTTTGACTACTCATTACACTCCAAAGCAATTAATGGTGTGTATATTGCCTTCTCTTATTTTGATAGAATCACAGAATCTCAGTTTTGGGACTAACTTAAAGAAGCAATCTACTCTAACCTTTACCTGACCAAGTACTCACTCTATACCATGATCATCATGATTCAGGCTTTGACCACTGACACTTCATGAGTCATTATCTCCTACCAAGGCAATGTATTATTCTTTGGGATAGTTCTGTTTACTAAGAGTGTTTTCTCTCTCTCAAATATACCCTTTTGCCACTCCCAGCCATTGTTTACCTGTCTTCCATTTGGGGTCAAATAAATCAAATCCTTCTTTAATGTGATAAACTTTCGGACACTTGAATCAATCAGTTAATCAATCAACCAGCATTTAATAAGCAATTGCATTGAGCCAAGCCCTTTTGATGCAAAGAAAGCAAAAATTAAAACAATCTCTATCCTCAAGGGGCCAATATTCTAATTGGAGAAGATAAATAAAAAAGGTACAGGAAAGTGGGTGGAAGGGAGCCCAATGGGGGCAAGGTAGTAAGGGGGCAAATCAAAAGCAGAGCCAATAGAATAATGAAGAATGGCTACATTGGTGCCTTTTATAAAAGGGAGGCCCTGGGACAAATTCACCAATAGGAGAAAGGAGACAAATAGACAGGAGGATTTTCCAGTACAAGAAGGTGCTTGAGGCATGGTAGCCAAGTCTAAGGGATTAGAAGCAGGTATAAGAGGAAGCAATATTTCAGTATCATTTTGCCTCCTCCTCAAGAGCATTTCATGTACTGTTCTCAAAGATGGTAAGTCACAAAGAATATTTGATTAACCAACTCAAAGAAAAATAAAAGCCTGACACTAAAGTCAATGTGTGTGTTGGTGTGTGTATGAGTGTGTAGGTATGTGTATTTGTGTGTGTGTTTAAATGTGACATTCAGAATCTTTTTGAAAAGAGTAGAATATCATATATTTGGAATGTTCCAAATCATTAAAAAAATCTCTTTTTAATAAATTGCTTTTCCCTATGACATTATTTCCTTTTCTTTTTTTTAAGCAGCATGTTTTGGGAAACATTAAATAAATATCTGTAAGTTTTATCTGCTGTGCTCTTTGGAGAAGTTTTAGTAATAGATTTGTTGCATATTTGCTTAAATATCAATTATTGGTTTTCTTTCTTCAACTCATTTTTTTCATTTTTTATTTAAGTAATGTTTTTAGATTTCAGCATTGATTTTCCCAAGAGTTAGAATTAAAAATTTTCTCCTCATTTCTATCCTTCCCCCACACTCCAAGATGGTATTTATTCTGGTTGCCCCATTCCCCAGTTAGCCCTCCCTTCTGTCAGCCCACTCCCCACCATCCCCTTTTCCCTTACTTTGTTGTAGGGCAAGATAAATTTCTATGCCGCATTGCCTGCATATCTTATTTCCTAGTTGCATGCAAAAACTTTTTTTTTGAACATCTATTGATAAAACTTTGACTTCCAAATTCTCTCCCCTCTTCCCTCCCTACCCACCCACCCTAAGAATGCAAGCAATTCAACATAGGCCACATGTGTATCATTATGTAAAATCCTTCCACAATACTCATGTTGCAAAAGACTAATTATATTTTGCTTCTTCCTATCCTATCCCACTTTATTCAGTTTTCTCATTGATCCTGTCCCTTTTGAAAATGTTTGATTTTTTATTACCTCCTCCCCCTATCTGCCCTCCCCCCTTTTTTATCTCCTTCCTCCTTCTTTCCTGTGGGGTAAGATACCAAATTGAGTATGTATGTTATTCCCTCCTCAGGTCAAATCTTATGAGAGCAAGATTCACTCATTCCCCCTCAACCTCCTCCTCTTCCCTTCTAATGAAGTGCTTTTTCTTGTCACTTTTATGTGAAATAATTTAACCCATTCTATCTCTCCTTTTCTCCCTCTCTCAATATATTCCTCTCTCATCCCTTAATTTGATTTTACTTTTTTAGATATTTTTTAGATTTTTATTCCTTCATATTCAACTCACCCTGTGCCCTCTGTATGTGTGTGTGTGTGTATGTGTATATATATATATATATATATATATATATATATATATATATATATATATACATAC
>CM053626.1:17474346-17499998 GCA_028646595.1 Phalanger gymnotis | reverse complement strand
AGAAGAAATTTCTAATTTACTTTAAATTTTTAGAAGAAAACTTTTTGTGACAGTAAAGAATTAAGAAAAATAGATGTCCATCAAATTGGGAATATCTAAAATAATTGCTGTAAATGAATGTAATGGAATGACATTATTTTCTAAGAAATAATATGTAGTGCAAAAAGAGATACATGCAAAGATGTACATGAACTGATGCAGATTGAAGTAAGCAGAACCAAGAAAATTATACACATAAATCCTCCAACAATATATCTGGAAAGAATAACTATGTACAACCCCCCCCAAATTATTAAAAGATATGAGTCATTACTAAACTGCCCTTTCATGGAGGTAGAAGGTCCACAGGTTTTACATATTACACGTTTTTGGACTTTTTCAATGTGTCTATCAGCTATGATGTTTTATTTTCCTCTCTTAAAAATATTATTTATCATATGGGGTGGCTCTTTGGGAGGGGGAATGGAAGGATACCTAAGATGACAATGGTACTAATAAGACAGAAAATATCAATAAAATTTATTTTAAAAAATACAATATATAAAATATGCAAGGAAGATCACTTGTTTTAAGTATGTTTAATTTTGCTTCAAAAAGTTTAACTGATAAATTTGTGTTTTTACACAGTAATTCTGGATATACTACCTCTTTCTGTTCTTCCCCTCCCCCTCACACACACACACACACACACACACACACATACACATACATTCACACTCTATGAACATTCCTTTGTGACAAAGGAAAGAAAAAGTTCAGCAAAATCAAAACAAATTGAAATTGCCTGTGTCTGCCCATTGACCATCCCATCCACTTAACCTCTGATCTCTCCAACACCAACAACAGCAAAAGATTCAGGTAGATTGATTGGCTCATATTGTCTTTGGACCCAGATCCGTCATTGTAATTAAGACAGTTTCTACTGAGAGTATTTCATCACATGACTATAGACTCTTGGGAGTTGTGCTGTTAGCATTAGTATCTGCTGGGTATAGGCCAATGAAGCAGTAAATTCCAAGCTTCTCTCATCAACCAGCTGCAAGGTAACAGGCAGATAACAATCACTTCAGGAGGTAAGAAGTAGTGGTCACAGATGGACTCTTCAAAAACAAAGATTCTATTGTTTATGCAGATCTCCTTAGAAATGAAGAGTGGAGAGAACATATGATGTCAGTGATATACCTGCAGATTGGTTTCAAGGTAAGGTCTTCCCAGATTCTTGCTGGAGCTGGCAGGATCTGCTTTTGGAGGATGAGTGACTACTTTCAATAAGCCACCATAGAAATTAGTTTCTGGTATATTGACACTATAGTCAAATTTTCCATTGGGAATGAAGCCAAGGGAATGGCAAAGTAAAATGTGTTCAACATTTCTCAGAACAAGATTTTAAGTTTTGTTCTTCATATTGTTCTCTATGAAGTTTTGCCACATCTGGTCTGAGGGATAGATATAGCGACAGTCTTGTCTACACCAGGTAGACCATCAAGGGTGTAGCAGTCAGCGTGTGGTTTGTCCACTTTATGAGAGCATTAAGCAGCCTGCTATAGAGAAGGTTTACCCCAAGGGCAAACTCTTAAAATTGGTGCTTAGCCTCTTACTGGGAATGCTCACTCATGATTATAGGATCCAGTGCTGGAAAAGGCCTTAGAGAATCCTAGTATAACATTGTTTTTTTCCTAATGAAGACACTGAAATTAGAGAGGTTAAGTGAATTGACCAAGGTTAAAGAAGGTCCAGACGTGTCATTTGACACAATTTCAAATGGGTGTGCATGTTCACCCTGTCAATTAATGAAGTTTAATCTTTCAGTGCATTCTGAAATTCTGGTCTTTCTAGCATATACACAATAGAGTAAGTGTTTGAATCTTGGACCTTTGATTAAAATCAAATAGTATCATGCAGAGCCATGCTATTTTTCCTTCTTCTGCCACATATTTCTCAATCCATAATTCTCATCAAGTTTTATGCAAAGCATAAAACATGGAGCTGGAAAGGATATTGGAGGCCATTGAATGCAAGTTATATAAAGTCATCTCTCTATTATAAACTAAATCATTATCCTGCCTATGCTTGGAAATATCTGCAGAAGGAGAAATGCACTACCTCCCAAGGTAGCTCATGTCATTTAAAAATAACTGGTATTAAGCTAATTTTTTCTATACAGTTCTTTTAGCTATTTTCCCAAAGGGTAAAAAGAACAAGTCTAAACTTTCTTCCAATTTACAACCCTTCAAATACTTATGGTCATCTATCATGTTTTCTCTGAGGCTCTTCTCCAAGTAAAATATCTCCTTCAATTCAGTTCCTTCAATTGACCCTCCCATGGAATGAACTTGAGATACTTCACCATCTTTCCTTCTCTCCCTCCTTGCTTTCCTATGGGCACAATGACATGACTTTCTTTAATCAATCCAACCTACCTGACTCTCTACCTTTTTTTCAACAATAGTGCAATGTATCATGCAACTGAAGGAATCAACTTTATCCTTTCTTATGTTATTCTCTTGCTGTTTACACACTTACGTTCCCCTTCCTTGCTTAGAATGTGTGGTCCCTAAAGGTATGAGTGTGTGTTGGGGGGATTGAGTAGAAAAAATATGTCTTTTCTGTATTCTGGATGTTCTGCAGAACATTTCTGCAGTGGTACATGCCATTAACATTTAATGAATCATTTTTAATTAGGAAGATGTAGAATAGAAGAGAAAAAAAGTTATTGAACATTTTATGTGGAGAGCTAGGGTGAACACATAATCATTTCCTCCTCCAACTACAGTAGTTACACATTATTTGAGAAGTCTGGTCAACTAACAGTAGACATACTTCCCACCATCTGCCACGTGCTTGGGTAAAGCAATTCCAGATCCAGACAACTCACCACATTTCGTTTTCTCTTGACATAGCTTTCTAGAACCAAGGATAGCAACATTTCTAGAATGAGAAGTGACAGGAGAATTTTAATAGACAGGTTATGCATTGATAAATATGAAATAGCTTGTATATGCCATCACTCTGCTAGGTGCTAGGCAGACAAAAGGAAAAATAATGCAATACCTACCCTCAAGGGACTTACATTCCACTGGATGAGACTCTCTGTATGAATATGTATATATGTACATGCACACACTCACACATGTACAATATATGTGCGTATATATATGTATATGTGTATATACATACATATATATATATAGATAGATACATAGACAGATAGATATGTGTATGTAATAGGAATATGATAACCGTTATTTTCTTTGAAGGAGGCACCAGTAGTTGAGGGATCTAAAAAGGATTCCTTTAGAAAAGAAATATATGGCTCATAAAATTATCAATTAAGTATAGTTTTCACAATCATTTAAGTTGATAGATATATCAAGCTGTCTACTTTGCTTTTATTTCTTATTCTCTTCTTTTTACAAGTTTGTCAACAATTTATGCCTTTATATATACATATATATAATATATTTGTGTGTGTGTTACATATATGTACACATGTATATGTATATGTGTGTGTGTACGTGTATAATAGTTTAACTCTTTTTTCTCTGCCTCCCAGACAAAGCATTCACATTGTTTGGCAGACCCTTTTTACATCACTTTCCATTATCCTTCTTTCCCATTCCTGCTATTCTTGTGATTAAACCCTTCTCATCCAATGAACATCTCACTCTGATAATAAATTTGAATTGAAATATACTTATTTTTTTCTTCCTAAAATATAGGAATTGGAAGTGGATTTAAGATAGCAATCATAATCACAGCAGCAGCAAAAACAATGAAGACAGTTTGGAAGTAATGACTAAGGTAGAAGTGTTCCAGTCAGTTATGCTCCCTATATCTTCCTTCTGTGCTAATCAACAAGGTGGGCCATTTAAATGGACCCATACTGAGTTATATAAGCTGAAATTGGCTTCATTAAAGACCATGGACAAATTTCTCAAAATACAAGAAGGGCCCAACAAAGTGGCTTGCACGCTTTCAGCCTTTAATAATAGTATTATCTTCCTATAATTCTAAAAAAATAGACTTAAAAAAGATGACTCTGCATGGTTCCATATAAATAGCTCACCTTATACATCTTCAGAGGAAATGCATTTCCTCACACACTGGATAATGAGCTTTCTTTCAAAGACTCTTTATAAAATGGCCAATCCAATTTTTAGAGTATCATATGAGAGGCAAAACTAACTCAGCTGGGGGAGGTGTAAAAAGTTTGTTTACCTCATGTCAAGGCAAAACCATTAAGGCATCCATAAAAAGATTATAGAATTTATAATGGGAAAATATGCTCATTACCTCAAGTGTCATAGACAGGGAACGATGCAACCTAATAGGTGTTCTGATGGAACCTGGGGAATCTGAGCGTCGAGGCTTGATTGCCAAGAGTTACTGTGTGATGATCATGTACTTTTCTTAATTTGAACTCTCTGAGCATAATTGTTTGCACAGTTTGTATATTACAGTTTTAAGATTCTCTGCTCTGGGCAGGTTTAAAAGAACTCCCCATGAATGCCCTGAGAACTCCAAACCCACAGTGATGGAATGTAAGTTGTACCATTTGTTAAGGAAAAAGAAATGGAGCTGAAAAATATAAAAAGCCTAAAATACACTACTGCAGCTTCATTGTCCCTTCTTTAAAGGTTAAATAGTTTTAAAGCTATGAAATCTCAGATTTTGATTAGCTCAATGTTTAAAATTTCTCCCCCTCTCTCATGTTGACCATTACTTTAAAAAAAAAAAAAGAAAGCTTCCATATCATGAAACAAGGTAATGAGCTGCATCTCTGAATCTCAAAACCCCTCCCATTGGGAACATATATGCTAATATGCCTATAAAGGTTTGTTGATGGAATGCCACACTTTAGCAAATAACAAGTCAGTATAAATATTTAAAAAGACCTGTATGTTCACATGTTTACTCATATATGAGTTCCCATGAAAGTGTTTATACTCATTTGCCAATGCTAGAGGTATGCAGACTAATTAAGAGTCCGTTGCATAAATAATCTTTTGGTTTAAGGTCCCATTAATCAGAGATCTATCTACATGCTAGAGATATGGAACAATATGCTTTGTTTTTCCTGGGCCCAGAGGATAGAACCAGGAGCAGTTTGGTGACCCCACCTCCCATTGATTTATCCTTTCATTCTCCAGTGGTCCACGATAATTATGTTTTGCTAATGTTGTTTCAGTGAGTTCCACTAAAAAACAATCTCTGAATACATTCTCTCATGTGTTCCCCATATTCAATAAGCTGCTCCCATTTATTATGACCAAAATCAAGTTTTGTGACTTGTTATTTTTTTCCCTTGTTCTTTAGTATTTCAGAGCAGAGAACAAGATTGAGCTATACTGAAAAAAAAGCCAGGTGAGGTCAAATTGCAGAAGGGATGATGACCCTCTCTCAAATTACCAGTAATTAGACCTAAGTGCAATGGGATACTTTGAAGCACAAGTTCGCATACTAGAAATCTTCAAGCCAAAGTTCCATGAGCAGTTGTTTAACATGGTGTGGATAGTATTCTTGGCCATTTACATGTAAAAAAAAAGATTATTTTTTTCTGAGGTCCCCTTCTACTTTATCTATACATTATGAATATTCTGATATCTATACTTGTTATCAACCCCCATTCCATTTGGATGCAAATGCCCTTGAGGGCAGAAAATGTTTTTGTAACTGGATCTTACCAGGTCTTCCTCTCTCCATCCTTGCTTGGCAGCCCTTATAATTTTCTTACATATAATTCTGTTCATAGTGCTGCTTTGCATAAAAAAATTCAGGCCCTCTCCATCATATTCTTATTTGTTCCTTATATGCTTTTGGTTTTATACCTCTATGTACCTCATGTGTTTTACGTTCATGTGTACTTTTCCATTTGCATCTGCCTGTAATTCTCTGAAGGCAATGATCATGCAATATCTAAGCTATTGATATCCTCTAGCACCTCACATTTCTTTGTAAAAAGAAGCCAACTGACAAGTGCTGTTTGATTATGTTATTGCTGCTTTGATCCAATTTTAGTAATTTCCATTTTTATAATGTTATAATGTATTGTATTTTATTACATGTAATATTGCATTATATTTTATACTACTTTTTATGCAGTTCTTTATTTACCCATTAAGTTATTTATTTCTCACAGAATACAAGCCATGGAAGTAAGAGGAGCTGACTTTAAATCCAGTCTCTATAACTCAATAACTGTGTAATTTTGGACAAACCCCTTGGTCTCGGATTCCTCATCCATAAAATGAAGGGTTAGAATTAGATAACTTCTGAGATGCTCACAAGCTCTAATTCTATGTTCCTATATAAAATAAAGCAACATAAATCTTCTATCAAGTTAATTAAATACTTTTTAAAACTAAATCCCATTTAACTTTGAAAGGAGTTGAGAAAAGCCCACAGAAAATATTGAAACACCTGGGGTTTAATCAGTGTTGAGAATGCTAATTTGGGAATTCTGTAAAGAAATCTTTGGAAGATGCTTGGTACACAAAGAGGTAGAAAGTCAGGTCCAGTATTTTAGAACTACTAAATGTCAGAGACAATTCTTGAACCCAGGTCTCCCAGAGGGCAAGCCCCCACTCTTTCCATGACAGCTGGGTTTTTCTGACTCCATGACCAGCTCTCTGCTGTGTTCCATTGCTTCTATAACATCTTGTGTCATGAAATCCTCCATCAAATACAAAAAAAACATTCCCAAGGAATTTCTTATCATCAAAAGAATAGACAAGCTGATTCATTTCACTTACTTAGTCACTACGTCTAATATGAATAGTTAGGGAAAGCAGAAGTAACGTGCTGCAGCTAAGGCAGCCTGTTGTTGATGGTCTACAGAATGGTGAGTAGGCTGATCATGGAATGTTCATTGATTTTCCCCTTTATACTAACTGCGTTGTAGAGGAAATAAAGAAGTACTGAATACAGTCCTTTACTCTCTTTTGTTCTAAAACTGTTTGGGATGAGGGCATACTTTAACGGAAATAAGAAGTCTGTATTTCCTTGTAAAAAGTTTAAAAATGTAGTGAATAGTAGCTTAGTGAAAAGAACCTTTCTGTCTGCAATATCTATCAATGGAGTCAAGCTAAGAACAAAATCAAAGAGATGACAGTCCTTCAGGATTATGCTATTGACAACATAACCTATATTTTATAAGAATAGAGTGCAGTATCTGATGATAAAATTTCTTTTTGGAAAAATGCTAAGATGTAGCAGATAAAGAAAGGAAAAAAAAACAAAGTAATACCGAGTAAGACTAGGTCTCTGCTGCCATGGCACAACTGCTGTGCATGAAAGATAACAAGATTTGGAAATCATTTTTTATGCAAAAAGAGTGCTTTTTTATTTCCTTTAGCAGATCTATCATTAATATTCATACAGTAGTGGCACAATGGATAAGGTGTTGAGCCTAAAGTCAGGAAGATGCATCTTGCCTGAGATGTCTGGCCTTAGATACTCATGTGACCCTGGTCAAGTCGCTCAACCCTGTTTGCCTCAGTTTCCTCATATGTAAAATGAGCTGGAGAAGGAAATGGCAAACCACTCTAGTATCTTTGACAAGAAAACCCCGAATGGGGTCACTAAGAGTTGGATGTGACTGAAATGACTGAACAACCACAATGATTAGGCAGGTAGGTAGTGGAGTGGATAGAGCTCTGTAATTGAATTTCAAATCTAGCCTCAGATACTTACTAGCTATGTGACCTTGGGCAAGTAACTACACCCTGTTTGCCTCAGTTTCCTCATCTGTAAAAATGAACTGAAGAAAGAAATGACAAAGCCCTCCAGCATCTTTGCCAAGAAACCCCCAAATGGGTTCAAGAAGTGATGGATGTGACTGAACTACAACAACCTACTGGAAGCACGGATTCATTCAAGGGATTTCTATTTTTCTGACATGTATTTGAAGATGCAAACTCTTAAAGCGATGCATTTCAGAAAGCCAAAGAGGCTAGTCATCTCTCAAGTTCCTGTGCCAGTGAGGCAAAATGGGCTTAGTTTAACGGGTGCCCTTGAGGAGTTTGGCTTTTGTATACCTTGAGTAAAAGTACTTTCACCTGTTAAATGCTAAGCCCCAGGCCCAAAGCCCTATCAGGTGTGAAACCTGTGTGGGTGTAGATTAAGGACTTAAAAGGGGCCAATTCGGGAACCATTTGGTCTCTGGACTCTGGTTTCTGGTTGTTGAGGTGGGGCTTGAGAACGCCAGAGGCTTGGCTTCGAGAAGAGGAGAGAAACTACAGCTGAAAAAAGCCGAAGCAGAGCCACATGGACCCAGGAGTTCTAGCGAGGACTTGAGGCCAGTGAATATGATTTATGCCATCTTATTTTTCTGTGGCCTCCTGGCTATTCTTGTGAGGCGGGCCTACTGGGCCTGGAGGCTTGTGTTCGCAGTACTGGAATGGGGAGGTTGGTTCGCTAATTTGTTGCTCTGGGCCCTGAATAAATTTTTTGATGCCTTCTGCTTGGAGAATTCTGTATACCCAACGATTTCCAACCATTCAGATATATACACATATATATATGATCCTTTTTGAGATCATAAATTTGGCCTTCCTACTACGGTTCCCCATCTGTGAATGGGTGGCATTCTATTTTATTTCCACAGTGATGAAACTGAGAGTAGGAAGGTAAGCAAACCATATCACAATCCAGTCCTGGAAGAGCAATGGCCTATTTCACCTGGCATATACCTGTCCTGATGTATGTATGCTTGGATTGCCTTTAAGACACATAGGTCACAAATGCAATAGTGATGAAAGAAAAAAAAAATTACTTTGAATATCTTAAATAAGCAGGAAGGAGATAACAAAAGGAGGCTAATTTTAAGTAAATGCTAATGGCTTTCAATTGAGAAAAGTAATGGGTTTTGTGTCTATTGCTTTGCATTTAAACAATTTAAGGGGATCAGGGACAGAATATAATCATACCAAAGTAGAACATTGTACTGAAATAAAAAACTGTATAATTGCTTACATAGAAATTAAAAGGTAGAGTTTTAATTTAAAATTTAATTTGAAATATGTATTTATTCATTTTTGGTCCAGACCCATGATTTCATTGTGTAGAACTCCTCGTCTAGAAAGTCCTTCCTTTTACCTGTTACAGATTACTCATCTGCAATTTGGGGTCTTATCGAGTTGCCTGGGACAAAATGAATTTAAATAACTTGCGCATGGTGACTCAGCTCACATGCTGCCTAGGAAATCCCCCTCCTCTACCAAGGAGTCAAAGATCCAGGAATGACTGTCAAAGAATCCCCCTGCCTAGCCACTTGGGAAAGTTCTTATATACTTCTGCTCAAAATTTTACAACTACTCAAGTTGTTGTCAGCTCAACAGATAGAGAGGCCAACTCTCTCATCTCTAGTCTTTGTCATATGATTAGAAAGAGATGGAGGGAAGCAAAAGTTTGCCAGGAATTTTCCTCATAGGCCTTATGTACTTGGGTCAGTATGTGCAGCACCCATGATGTTTCCATCCCACGGTAGAAATTACTGGTGAAATTCCATGGATTCCTGTGATTTTTTTCCCTTTTAAAACAAAGAAGAAGTGGGGAAAAAGATGAAAACCAGCACAAAAAGGAATAAAGACCAAAGTAGATCTGTTTGCTCAGTTAGCTAGGTCCACACAAATGGTGTGGACCACCCCTACCCTCACTCCCCAGTGTTCATTCTACCAAATATCTGGGCCAACCAATTCATTTTGAGGGCCACTCTAGTCACTGAAATTCATCCCCTGAAAGATACCAAAGTATGATTCCAAACCAATGACTAAGAAATTCGGGTTGCATTCTCAGCTTGTTCATCATTCCCTAGAAACTTTTTCATTCAGCCCTAGAGTCCACACTTATGTAGGCCCTTCCTTTAATTAGATGCCTTTTCCTACAACCTCCATTCAAGGAGGTCTCTCAGGTCACAAATCTTAATTTTTCATCAGGCTGTGCTTGGGACTTTTCATGATCCAGCACAGGGCATCTTCCTTCTCTCCTTCCCAATCTCATCATTTTCCTTTTCCTTTTTATGTCTTGTCTTCCCCCATTAGAATGTTAGTTCCTTTAGGATAGGGGCTGTTTTTATCTATGCAAAATTCCCAGAACATAGAACAGTACTTGGCACACAGTATAAAGCTTGATAAATGCTTGTTGATGAACTGACAACTTAATATTGGGGTAGCCCAATAGTTTTTCTTTTCTCTACCCTCTGTGGGGAGAGCTCTAGGTACACTCACCAAATTAATCAGGCAGTTCCCTTGATCAACCTCTTAAATGGCAAAGCTCAAAGTGGTACCAGTGTTGAAGTAGCAACTGACTACCAGATGAAAATGTTCAGTTTGTAGCTTTGCCTAGGGTTTTATTTATTTGTTCATGTAAAGAGTACGAGAAATGTAGGTAAAACAAAATAACAAACAACACCCAAACGTATTTTTGTTCCTGTGATCTTAGAGCCAGGGGTGGGGAAGCTGTGGGCTCAAGACCACATATGGCCCTCCTGTTCCTCAAGTGTGGCCCTTTTACTGAATGCAAACTTCGCAGAACAGATCCCCTTAACAAAAAGATTTGTTTAAAATTCAGATTCAGTCAAAAAACTGCACCCAAGGACCTAGATCTAGACTAGATATTCAGAGTCCCAGTCTTGTTTCCCTTCTATGAGAAAAAAGAAATTATTCAATCAATATTCAATCAACATGAAAAACAAAATGGAGTTTAACAGCGTTAACACTGAAAGAAGTGAGCTCAAGATGTTGCCCCTGTTCGTGACAGAAACTTAGTCCTTAGCTCTACCCACAGAGTCTCTCTCACCTTGAATACATTCTTTTACCCTTCCTGTTGAAGATTCTGCCTGCCAGACTCAACTTAGTTCTATGTCCTAAATCAAGGCTCCCCTAAGTCATTCTGTTAAAAGTGATTTATCTTTCAAATTCATCATAGCACAGGGATTGAATATTTACTACTTTATACTTATATTCTCCCTTTGATCTTTGTTTGCATGTAATAATAATCATAGGTGTCATGTATCTAGTATTTTAAGGTTTAGAAAGTGTTTTAGACAACATGAGTATTGTGGAAGGGTTTTGCATGATACACATGTGGCCTATGTTGAATTGCTTGCCTTCTTAGGGAGGATGGGTGGGGAAAGAAGAGGAGAGAATATTTGGAACTCAAAGTTTTAAATAAAGATGTTCAAAAATAAAAGGTTTTGCATGCAACTAGGAAATAAGATATATAGGCAATGGGGCAGAAAAATCTATCTTGCCCTACAAGAAAGGAAGGGAAAAGGGGATGGGGGGAAGTGGGGTGACAAAAGTGAGGGTTGACTGGGGAACACGGCAATCAAAATATATGTCATCTTGGAGTGGGAGGGAGGGTAGAAATGGGGAGAAAATTTGTAATTCAAACTTGTGGAAATTAATGCTGAAAACTAAACATATTAAATAAATAAATAATGATTAAAAAAACCCAAATATTTTAGATAAGTTAGTGATCGCAGCAACTTAGTGAGGTAAACACAACAGTTTTTGTTATTGCCATTTCACCTATAATTAAAGTGAAGCACAGTCACCTGACTGGGCATCCCTAAGTATCAGGGATGAGATTTGAAAACAGGTGTCTTTGCCACCAACACCACTGCTTTTTTTAGTTATAGGACATTGCTTCTTCTGTACTTGTCACTGTTTCTACTTATTAATTTATAAGCCCATTGAAAGCAGAGTCCATAGGATTTTCATCTTATTTTTCTGGATAATATTTTTAATCTAATCCCTATATGTAGAATTTAATTGAATGCAAAAGGAAAGTCAAAGAGAGTAAAACTCATGGGATATCATTTCTGGAAGATGATGACCATTAAAGTATTCAACAACCATGAGAAAATTGAAATGGAATCTGAATTTACGGAAAGGTTTGATGAATTGGAATTCAATTTTGGATATGTATAATTTCAGTATTCAGGAGGATACTTGAAGAACCATGGCAGATACTAGATTAGAGAAATCATTAGAAATGAGGAATGGAAACATATGATTGGCAGACATAAATATGTAGGTTGTAGTTGCCATATTTAAAGTGGGTGAGCTGTCCTATAATTCAAGGATAAGTTTAAGGAGCCAAGAGTCAGTCCTGATGTAAAGGTGCTGAGAAAGAGGAACCCAAAAAACAACAAAAACATCACTCACTCAACCAGTCAACACCTACTAGGTGAGTTTCAGAGTGAAGGATCTTATAATCTTTGAGGAGATACAGCCTGCACAATATAAATCTATGTTGAATAAATATAAAATATCAGTGGCTTTGTGAGGAAGAGAGGGCAACAACAGCTGGAGCAAAACTAAAAGCCTCATGTAGAAGTAGGTTCATGAGCTAAGCTCGGATGAAACCTGAGAAATCTGAGAGACTGAGGTAAAAAGGCAGAGCATTCCAGGAATGAGTGCTGCCAGTTCAAAGGCAGACACAAGAGGAGAAGTTTTACATGTAAATGGACAGAAGTAATCAGACATGAGCAGTGCTCTGATTTGTTTTTAACATTGCTTATCCATTCTACTGAATTCATACAGGATAAAGTTGGGCAAGTGGCAGCTATTTAATCGTATTCTTCGACTAATGCATGGAGGAAATTATTTCATGCTCGAGCCACACTGCCATCCTCTGAAACTTCTGCTGTTATTCAGTGTCTCTATCTACTTTTTCCTTGGTTGAGCTTGTATTCTTAGTGACAGTAGGTTTGTACATCACTGCATTCTATGAGATGGACAACCACACTTGTCCACCTGTGTATGACTGCCTTGTCAGTCACATAATGAGGTGGTTCATCTTTAGTTGTAATGGAAGGAATATGGACATCTCACAAGAAAATTATCCAGTGCCTATAGGGATATAATACACTCCTCACTCCCACCCCCAATTCAAAACTTAGGATTTTTCTTTTTGGTTGAGGGAATCCTTGGTTAATTGGCTATTGTCAAAATGGTTTATTCTCCAGCAGTGGGTCATACCTGACCTGTAAAGTATCTGCCTGTATAGGGAAAGGAACCTCAACCCTAGAATCCAAAAGCAAATGTGCTATAGCTTGAGCTACAGAAAATCCAAATCAAAATTACAAAAAGGATTTAAGGATTGATTTACCTTTAAAATTCTTATTTTTAAGGATTTCTTTATACAATCAAAATTAAAAAAAAAAACCCTCACATTGCAAGTTGTCAGATTAATACCTAAAAATCAGTTTACAAATTTTGTTGATCTCTTTCAGCCAAATCATCCCTCACAATCTTCCCGTTCATTATGTGATAAAAAAGTGGCCCTTCTTGCAATGGCTAATCCTTACAGACGTGTACCATTGATTTAATTACATGGTAGCTTCTCCAGCAGATTGCTCCAGACTATTAGTCCCCTCCCTCATTTTAAGGTCAACTGCTACTACCACCACTACTACCACTGCTACTACCAGTACTATTAGCACACTACTATTACCATTAATAATAATAGCAACAATAACAGCAATAATAGAAACAATACTATTATTAGTGACCATAATACCTAGTATTTATATTTGCCTTAAGGTTTTCAAACCATTATTCTATCGTATTTGATTCCCACAGAAACACCGTGAAATAGATGTTATTATTTTTACAGATGTGGAAACTAAGGCAGACTAAGGTTAAGTGAATTACTCAAGGGTCACCCATCTTGCAGATATCTGAGGCAGGATTTGAACTCATGTCTTCCTGACTCTATATCTAGTGAGGTATCCAAAGTGCCACTTCTATCAATGTTAGCTATTACTATTTCCTTGATTCAGAGACCACACCTTCAGTAGTTCTAAAATCTCTCCCTCCCAAACTCTCATCCAGGTTGTTTGTTTGTTTGTTTGTTTTTTATGTTGCTTTATCTTAGTATTAGTATAATTAAAGTCAAGGGATGACAGAGTGCTAACACATGTTTCTTTTAAGTAGAGCACAACTAGGCAAATTTCCTATTAGGGAAAAGCATAAAGAGGTGAATAAAAATATAGTTTGGGAGCCCAGGTATAACATTCCTATCTTCCATTTGGGGATTATTTGAGGTGAGGGATACAGGAATTTCAAACTAAAAGCCATCTAGCCACAACTAGTATCCCTACTCCTCCATGAAGTAGACAGATGCAAAAGCCCGTGTGAGAGGTAAGGAGGATCTGAACAAGGTGTGTAGTAGGGGAGCAGTGTGATGGGGAGATAGGGAGGGACATGAGAAATGTAGTGGAGGAGGATAACCAAAGAACACTTAGTGCCCTATTGAATATGGGATGGCAGGAGGAAGCCAGGAAAAGCATGAGCTTAGATAAAAACCTACAGAAAATGACCCAGGCCTAACCATTCACATGATGTAATTTAAACAGAATTCTATTTAGGGTCTGTGGACCTGAATGCAAATGGCTTTCCTACTTAACTAGTTGTGTGATTTCAGGAAAGTCACTGAAACTCTCTGGTTCACTTATAAAATTAAGGGGTTGTACCAAAAGATCTCAAAGGTCCTTTTCAATTCTAAATGCTATGAATTTTGTGATTTAGATTCTCTCATGGATGAAAAGAGCAATCCATCCTGATCTCAGTGTACAGGTTTTGTGAGTTACTGTGGGGAAAAAAATCATCCTGTGACTGACAACCTTAAGCTTCTGGTGATGAGACTCTCAGCAGTGATAATATAGTTCTGAAGATGACAGATTCATGGTCTCTACGGTCACCAAACCTGTGCTCACATCCTTTCTAACATGATTTGACTTAATATTCTACTGGCATAGCCTTTGAGAACCTAGGGTCACCTCTGCAGCACCATGAGACATCAGAATACAATTTTATAATAAAAATTGGTAGTCAAGCATGGTAATACAATGTCAGTTAAACAATCAAAACTATAAACTTAACAATAACTCACACTTGACCTAGGTGTGTATTATGAAAGTCAGTTGTGTGGATGAGGGGTTAGATTTGTTCTATTTTGCCCCATAATGTAGAACAAGAAACAAGGGGTGGAAGTGAGAGATTAAAACTTGCAGAGAGGTACATTTTGAGTTCTTGTCAGGAAAACAAAACTTACTAATGATTATGGCTCACTCAATATGGAATGAGCTGCCCTAGGAAGTAGTGGGAGTATGATCATCTATAGCTACCAGTAGGAATGATGGCTGAGTATTAGAAGGGAGCAAATAGAAGCCTGATGCTAGGGGACAAATTCCTAATAATCAGAACTTTTACAGATGTGAAATGGGCTAATTGGGAAAGTATTACAGCTTCCATTTGGCATTGGTGGTCTTTAAGCCAAGGGGTAATGTGCTTTTGCTCAAGATGAATTTCCAGGTATTGCTTTCAGGGCTCAGCTGGACTCAATGGCTGCTGATGAACCTCCTCATTCTAGTTCTGTGATTCTTCACTTTAGTTAGTTTGATTCAGTTCATGCCATTGCTGGAGAGGGGAGAAAGGGCAACATGCCTCGAGAAAGGATCAAGGAAGTAATTCCTTCAAAAGTCTATATTTGGAAATAAAAGACAACAGAAAGATTACTCTGAATCTCTCTCTAGGGCATTCTAGGTGTGAGGGGCAGTGGAGGATTCATTTTTTAAGTTACCAGAATAATCTCTTTCAAATCAGCCTGCCTTTAGAATACACACCTGAAGAGGCTGATCCTCCTCTCAAGGCTAGGCTTTAAAAGGATTTGCTCACTGTTCAGCGTTCAGAATAAAACCAAAGTGAAGGTGGTTGTTGTTGAGCTTTTCAGGAGGAATACAGTTGTATCCTTGCTAGGTCATCACTTCCTGTGATTGAAACACCTTAAGGCCTATGATAAGATACAAATACCTAGAGAATTGAAGATGCCTTCTGTGACTCCACAAGGAAAGGATGGTATCATAAAATATATTTGATTCATCCAAAAACACATTTACTAAGGGTTAGTCGATTGAGAATACTTTGGTAACCATTAGGGAAAATTCAGTGGTTAGTCAGGAGTGACGAACCCGAGGCCCCAAACACATATGTGGTCATCTAGGTCCTTAAGTCAAAGGGCAGCACTTGAGGACCTAGAAGGCCACATAAGGCCTCAAGGCTGCAGGTTCCCCATTCTTGGTTTAGGTTATAACCACTTGAATTTCTGTATGGTCTTAAATTATTCCTCATAAGTCAATACTATTACTATCACCAATTTACATTTGAGTAAACTGATAACCATAGAGGTTAAATTACATGCTCAGAGTTAGCCAGTTAGCAAGGTCTGTTGAAGGATTGAACCCGAGATAAACTTCACTCCCTCTAGCACTTTATCACCTGTGCTGTCTACCCTCCCACCTTCATAGACTTTACAATTTGTCAGGGAGATACAGACCACAAGCAAATAATTCTAATACAAAGTAGTCTAAGAACAATGTATAAGAAAGGAGACTAATAACATGTGCTGTCAAGTCTGAGAAAGCACATATCATTACCTCATGGCACTGGATGGGTATGCATGTGCGGAAAAGGGAATTCAAGGAATCTCTTCATTGAGAAAGAGGGCAATGTGCTATTATTTAATGATTGTGTAAAATCTCAAAAGGCAGAAAATAAGGAAGAGAATATTCCATCTATAAGAAATAAGGTGAGGCACCAATGCTGGAAAATACACAATTTGTACTAAGAATAGCAAGACTTCTATTTTGGTATAAGTATAGAAAATAAGGAGGGAAATAATATAAGATTAGAAAATCTGGACAGCACCACTCTAGCAGAGGGGCTTTGATATGTCTTAAAGGTTTTCTTTTTACTTCATAGGCAGTAGGGAGATATTGAATTATTATTCTATTTTGCCAAATTATTATGGCCAGATTCATGTTTAAGGAAGTTTTATTTGTAAGGTATATGATTGGATAATAGGATGGAGTGGATAGAGAAAAAGCATAGGAAGACTGAGGAGATGTCTATAATAGACTACAGACCTCTGAAACACAGGAAGTTTGTTAACAACAATTAACTTTTTCTCATATATATATATATATATATATATGTATATATAAGAATAAAATGTTTGTTGCTCTTCAGTTCCATTTAAATGAGGAGATATAAGTTTTTAATCACAAAGTCGTAGGATTTTTTCCCTCTCCCTTTTTTTGTAACTGACCTAAAAAAAGCTTTGTTTATGGGGAAGATGAAGATTCACAGGACAATCTTCAGTTAGAGAGGACAAGTACCTTTCTTTTTATTATTTTTTTCTTTAACCAAAATAAATGTATGAAGAAACAAGGTAGTCAACTGAAATATCACTTGAGTTTTTAAACAAAATTAACTTTTTTTTTTTGCTTGTGTGTTTTTGAAGGAAATAGACTTTGCCCAATCTCTGGGCATCTCTTTGCCTAAGAAACAGCCTTACCCTTTCCCCATCCTTCTCCCTCTCCCTTCACCTGTTGCCGTCTCAGCTATTCCGTGTCAGTTTTTGTGAAGCTACAGATGTGTAGAGTGAGCTGTGATACAGTGGTGTTGTTTTTTGGCACGTAATAAAGATGATACAGTGGGGTTTGGGATTTGTTTTTGGTTTTCGGTGGGAGGAGGAGAGAAGAGTAAAAAGATGACCCAGAGGAACCACAGAGGTCAAAATAAAAAGAAAAATGACAGAATATCTCTTATAGATTTTTGTCATGGTAAAAGCCAAGAAATTGAGTTGATGCCAATCAGCTGGGGATTGGCTAAACAAATTGGGCATAAAGAGTAATGGAATATTCAGTGTGTTGTTACTTCTGCTAATTAGTTCACAGAAACACTAATTAGCCTTATCATTCCCAGTGCATGTAAGCAAACTATTAAAGCATCCAAACAATGCTCTTTAAAAATATTCCACCACCACCCTGATGTTTTAGAGGTCCTTATAGACATCCTTCTTGGCCAACTAGACTAGGTTCGCATTCTACCCAGTCAAAGCTCTGTGTCTCTTTCCAGGTTGGTCTTCTGTCATATCTCTGAATCCCCATTAACTGAACAACAATGTCCTAGAGCCACAGAGAATTTAGGAGGCTCGAATGTGGCAAAGGGTTCAGAACTGCTTTGGAAGAGGCTGAAGATTGGGATCTCCGTTGAGTTTTTTTCTATTTTTTGCCAAAGCTATTTACCACATAATTTGTTAATTTACTTCAAAATTACAGATAAAAGGTGTTTATTATATTTTGCCTTTGGTGGTCTGTTATATTGAAAGGCAAAAATATGTTTGTCAAGTGTTTTTTTTTCATTTTTTTAATTTTGTTTTAGAATACATACATGTTATTTACTAGATCATACACCACAGGTGCTTCTCTTACTGTTAAAAAACAACTTGTGGGGAAAAATGGAAAAAAAAAAACAACTTAAGACTGCTCTGGAGGTTTAAATGGAATCAGTTGGCAAACTATACTATTCAGGTATCTAGTCCCAGTATATTATCAGTTATACTAAATTTATAAACATTCGCGTTATCTTATTATTAAAACTTACTCATTACAGCAATATGAAAAGACTATGAAAAACTCAGAAGAACATGGACAAATGTGTGAAATGACACAGAGTCAAATATTCAGAAACAAGAGAGTAATATATATCTAGGGAGGGACAGGTCAATAAGCCCAGGCTTTTTGAGACTGCTCAGACTGCATCAGTTTTTTTGGGTGACGAAATTGGCCATGTTCACGTGGGTAGAGAACTAGCTTTCAGGACAACTGTTATGGTATGCGATGGACATATTTTGAAGAGACCTGAAACATGTGTGGACATTTTATGGTTCCAGCTTGAAAATGACATAGTGGACAATGGCCTTTTTGATTGATTTCAAAACCAGAACTAGAGGCATCCGCAAAACTTATTGGTAGACTTCAGCCTTTTTTTTCTTATTGAGTTTTGTTTGCTGATGCATGCTGTAAGAGGAAAGGCATTGGCCCTCTTCTGAGAATGATCTGTGGCCCCAAAAGATAGGATTTGGTCTTTTGTCTTGGCCTTCGTTCTTTCATTTTGGGTGAAGGAGATCAATCTTGATCTCCACATCCTTATGAATTCCCAAAGGTCAGGAGACTAAACCGATTGAGATCTTGGATTCTGGAAGTGTTGCCCCGTGCTGGATTTTGCTGAAAATAAAGGAGTGATAACTCCAGACAAACAAACAACCAGCATTGGGACCTAATCTAGTGGTAGCTGGTATGAAGATTAGTCTGGCAGCAGTACAACATTTAGCTATAGACTCAGTGGGGCTAACACTATATAGAAACTATGTAAAGCTTAGCCAACTTCCCCCAAACACCAACGTGGTCAAGGGGATGGTTTGTCTCATCTGTGTTGGGGAGAAATGTTTCTACTTCTGTTCTTGCCATAACTTTTAACTAGATATCCCTATGTAAAGACTAAAATTTAAGAAAAATCAAATTGGGAACTAGTCACAGGTAGCTAACAGTGGTTGTAGGAGGGAAACGTTTGGAATAGATGCTCAACCAGATAATAACAGAGAAAGAAAACCCCGATTTCTCAGGAGGTCACCTATAATACTGAGGGAGAGATGTATTCAGCTTAGCTCTGGGATACTAATCTAGAGATTGTTCACTGTAATGTGAGTAATGTAATTTACTATAAGAACAAAAAAATGGGAGAATGGATCTGAATTCTCATTGGATCTAATATCCAGTCTTGGTCCCAGGGAATAAATGAAAGAACATACTTTCTGATTTTTGTAGACATTTAGACAGTTGCAGGCTTGGCATGATGCTTATGATATCCATTGAAACAGAGTTTCAGTTGGTTTTGTTCAAAAGTTGTTTTTTCCTTCTTTTTGTTACAAATTATTTTTTCTCCTCATTTGGTAGTGGAAGAGGGGTATATACAAGGAAGTCTATAGTATAAAAAGAAAAAAAAATCATCGATAAAACATTTTATTTATTCATTTCTACTTATTCATTTATAGAATAAACATGAGATCCAAGCTTTAACTTGGGTCTCTTAAAAAATAGTTTCCTTTGTGGAACTTGACTGACAACATTATTATCATCCAAAATTCTCAAATAAATCCATTCCTCTAATGCTCCTTTGGTCTCATCTGCTGACACTGACCCAATGTGTTAGAAAATGTGTGTAATAATCCTATGTTTCTATGTGCATTCCCAGAGATTTTTTTGTCCCAGCTAATGGCTCTGTTTTTTTTAGCTTGACCATCATCCAAAGTTACTGTACACAATCATAGCCGACAATCCGTCTATCCCCCTGACTAACTCCTGTTTGAGCCTTTCTCTTCCTCAGACGGATGGTATTAGGAAGCTCATTAATTACCTCACACCAGGAAATGGATTCTATGTTGCATTTAATATCAGAGCAGCTATATGTGGCCATTCAGGTTTATGTTAGTTGCATGATAAGTATGAGGTGATGTAATGTCCAGTCCCAGAAGGAAAGTGGATGCATCTTTTATCCTGAGAACATTTACAATCACATTTTGCAGTGATGAAATATTCTATCCAGGAATGGATGCTAATGAAATATATGATCATTCCACCTGTATGTCTGACTGTTTATCCATAGTCTTTATAGAGGAGACTTGACTATTTAGAAGTGAATGCTGCATGTCCACCAGGCAAATAACTTTGTAGGTAACAGGTGTAGGTGCCTTAGTGTAGTTAGCAGATTTTAAGTTTGACCATAGAACCAGATTATGTTGCCCATTTCTGGTTAAGCTTCCAGAGAGACTCATTTTATCTTGGAAAAACAAACAAACAACAACCAAAAAAAATCTTTCATTTCCTTGTTTGATATGCAAGTCATCCTGGCTCCTCAAAAGCATAGCTGGAGAATTAAGAGCTAAAAGCACAGTTACCTGAGCATGAGCTATAGCAGATTTTTCCAAGCTGGAAAGATGCACAATCTATTTTTTTGCAAA
Organism: Phalanger gymnotis; assembly: GCA_028646595.1. Taxonomy (NCBI): domain Eukaryota; kingdom Metazoa; phylum Chordata; class Mammalia; order Diprotodontia; family Phalangeridae; genus Phalanger; species Phalanger gymnotis. The sequence goes on along the minus strand of CM053626.1, from coordinate 17,479,127 downwards.
TGATAGATTCTCAATCCTTCTGATTCTTTATCTCTCTTTAGCCTTTGGTAGTGTTGATCACCTCCCTCTACTTAATACTCTCTTCTAAGCTTTCCTGACAATACTCTTTCCTGCTTCCCCCCTGACCTGTCTGACCCCTGCTCCTCAGGCTACTTTGCGAAGATCTTTATCCAGGCCTTGACCACTAACTTGGATGTTTTCCCAGGCTCTTTTATGGCCCTTCTTCTCTTCTCACTTTATATTATTTCACCTGGGAATCTCATCAGTTCCCACGGATTTAATTATTATCACCATGCAGACTCATCCAGGACCAAACTCTCTGCCTATTTGATATCCTGAACTTCATGTCCAATTATGTTAAACATGTCCAAAACTGAGCTAATTTACCTGTTTTTTTTCCCTCAACCCTCACCTCTTCCTTACTTCCCTTTTACTGTCAAGGGTTCCATCATCCTCCCTGTCACCCAGGCTCATAACCCATGTCTTTCAATTCCTCACTCTTTCAAGACCCCTGTACCTTGCACTGCCAAGCAATAGAGGTTCTCATCACTTCATGCCTGGATTGTTGCAATAAGCTTCTGACTGGCCTGCTTGCCTGAAGTCTCTATCCACTCTACTCCCTTCTCACATAGCTCTCAAACTGATCTCCCTAAAGCTCACTTCCGATCACTTTTTTTCCTATTCAATAAAATCCAGTGGTTCCTAATAGCTTCCAGGAGCAAATACAAAATCTGCTTCCTTTTAAAATTCTTCATAAGTAACTCCCTTCCCATTATTCTGCCTTTTATACCTTAGCCCTCTGAGTACTCTGTAATACAGTCCCTCTGACATCCTTACTATGCCTAATCTCAAGTTCTTCATCTCCCAAGTCCAGGGATTTTCACTGACTAACTTCAATTATCTGGAACTCTCTAACTCCTCACATTTGCCTCCTGCCTTCAGGTCTTATTCAAATTTTCCCCTTTTGCAAGAAAGCTTTCCTGGCCCTCTTTCAGGTTAATCTGTTCCCTCTGAGATTATCTTCACTTTATCCTGTGTCTGTCTTGTTTGTACATATTTGTTTCTGTGTAGTCTCCCGGACTACATTCTGAGCGCTTTGAGGGGTAAACACTTTCTTTTGTCTTTCTTTACATCCTCCGCATTGAGTAGAGTGCTTGGCACATAGTAGGTGCTGAATAGACACTTGTTGACTTGACAAACCTAGATAATGGTGGAGATGCTGCTTTCTAGAAGACTAGCCTCCAGGTGGCAAATTTATTAACTAATTTATTAAATCATAAAGGGACTGTAATATAGATTAGTAGAGGATATATGCAAATAGATAAAATCTTCTATCTATCTTTGAAGTATTAAATATCATGCATTTGTACACTGATGCCTCAGAGATAACTGAAATGATTTGGTAGCTTCTGAACACGAAATTCTTTAAATCACAAGCGATATAATACTAATCTAAAGCTAGCACCAAAGATGGGCAGTGGATGTGCCAAGACTTTATCTATAGGAAATAAGGATTGTAAATAATGCTCCCCTCTGGGTTACCTCTGAAAAGAAAACTACATGAAATAAAGAGGTAAATATCTCATCAAATTCATCTGTCACCTTCACAATATAGCTGTAAAAAGCAGGACCTGGAATAAATTTTGGGAAAAGGAGAAGAGAGGATTTAAAGTATGTGTCCAGCCAAGGAACGAGCTTATTGATTCTCAATGCTTATTTTCACACTAGTGATGAACATACTTGCCAGAAGTGAAAGAGATTATATCCCCTTTAACTTATTCTAACCTTTTATATCACTTTTATATTGGTCTCAACCTATGTTCCCAGCTTCTTTACAAGTAATTTCCCTTCTTGTACTTTATGGTCCAGCCAAACTGGCTATCTCTTCTTTTCTTCCATACAGTTCTCCACTTTCCATTTCCATGTGTTTCCACTGGCCATCTTCCATTCCTGGGATGCTGTCCCTCTTCACCTCATAAAATCTTTTTTTTTCTTTATAAAATTTATTTATTTATTTTTAGTTTACAACATTCAGTTCCACAAGCTTTTGAGTTTTCAATTTTCTCCCACTTCCTCCTCCCCAAGATGGCATACAATCTGATATAGGCTCTACATATACATAGAATCCCTTTCTTTCTTCAAGGCACAACTTAAACACAAGTTTATAGACATAATTTCCCAAGAGTAGTGCCCTCCCTACCTAGCAACCTGATATTTGACTTCCTTGAACTTATTTGGTAATATATACAGTATTTATTTTGTTTATAAATATATGGTATTGTTCTGGGTTGGGCCTGATTCAGTAATTAGTAATTTAGGTTTAACATTATAATAGAATGAGACATTCTTAGAAATTCGGTCTTTAACAAAAGGAAATTAACATAGCCATAGCAGAATAAAAAGATATTCAAGAAGTCTTCACATTTAGAGCCTATTCAGTTCCTTCAACTGAGCAAAGCTTCCATGGTGATTCACAGACAAATCATCTGAGAATCCTTCCTGCTCCTTGTGGCTGCTTTGTGCCCAGGAGATGATGCAGTCATATTAACATTCTGAGCCTTTAGACACTGGAGTCTACCAAGTCATGAGGCAAGTCTCAGTACCTTTTAAGGGAAAAAATGTCTTAACCTGAATGTTGTGGAAGTATTATGGTTCGGATATTGTTCTTCCCACACCCCACTCCTGAGTCTTAACATCTTTTACCAGACCTTCCAAATGAAATAATATTGTAAGGAGCTTATTCCAGTGCTTGGCATACAGTAGATGCTCAGTAAATTCTTATTTGCTTCCCATTTCCCCTTCCATCACTGAAATGACTGTAAGGCTGTTACTGGTGAAACCTGACCTCTAATATTCAAGAAGTCTGATACAGGAGGCACTAAAGGAGAAAAAGGAAACTAAAACAACAGAAAAATAATAAAATGGAAACGAACAATGTAACAATTTCTCCAAGGAGTTACTAAATCTGGGAAAGCCCCAGGAAGGACCAAGAGCTGGGGCTAAATGATGAGATCCATGTGTAGATGATTTGAAACCTTTGCAGCTCATAGTAGTGATCTCAATATAGAAAGGTGACCATACGTTTGACCAGCAACAAGAAAATCAGAAATGATTGATAGCAAAACTGATAATGTTTCCTTGAAAGTCTCTGATCCTAATCACAGGTCAGAGAGAAAGACCTTGCACCATCAACAACTTTGCATACTCTGGTCCACCAGCCACGACTTCCCTCTCTTTGGGATTACTGTAGCAGGAATGGTATACAAAGTCTTTGTTTTGTGACTGTCCTCTGAAGGAATGCCCTTCCTTTGTGGAGCGTGGTCACAAACTTCTGCTTCCCCTTTGTTGCTGTGAAGCAAGTTCCCTGCCAAAGATATCTTTCTTTGGTCTTCTTTTTATTATTTAGTTATGTAATATTTTTAGTTTTCAGCATTGATTTCCATAAGATTTTGACTTACAAATTTTCTTCCCATTTCTACCCTCCGCCCCACTCAAAGATGGCATATATTCTGATTGCCCCATTCCCCAGTCAGCAGCCCTCCCTTCTGTCACCCTACTCCCTCCCATCCCCTTTTCCCTTTCTTTCTTGTAGGGCAAGATAGATTTCTATGCCCCATTGCCTGTGTATCTTATTTCCCAGTTGCATGAAAAAACAAGTTTTTTTTGAACATCTGTTTTTAAAACTTTGAGTTCCAAATTCTCTCCCCTCTTCCCTCCCCATCCACCCTCCCTAAGAAGGCAAGCAATTCAGTGTATCATTATGCCAAACCCTTCCACAATATTCATGTTGTGAAAGACTAACTGTATATTGCCTCCTCCTATCCTGCCCCACTTTCTTCAGTTTTCTCCCTTGACCCTGTCCCTTGCCAAGTGTTTGCTTTGGATTACCTCCTCCCCCTGTCTGCCTTCCCTTCTATCATCCTGCCTTTTTATCCCCTTCCTCCTTCTTTCCTGTGGGGTAAGATTCCCAATTGAGTGTGTGTGTTATTAGTTCCTCAAGTCAAATCCAATGACGGCAAGATTCATTCATTCTGCCTCACCTGCCCCCTCTTCCCTTCCAACAGGACTGCTTTTTCTTGCCGTTTTTATGTGAGATAATTTACCCAATTCTACCTCTCCCTTTCTTGTTCTCTCTATATGTTCCTCTCTCATCCTTTAATTTGATTGTTTTTAGATATCATCCCTTCTATTTAACTAACCCTGTGCCCTCTGTCTATATATATGTATATTCCCTTCAGCCACCCTAATACTGAGGTCTCATGAATTACACACATCATCTTTCCAGGTAGGAATGTAAATAAAATAGTTCAAGTTTAGTAAGTGCTTTATGATTTCTCTTGTTTATCTTTTCATGCTTCTCTTGATTCTTGTGTTTGAAAGTCAAATTTTCTATTCATCTCTGGTCTTTTCGCTAAGAAAGCTTGAAAGTCCTCTCTTTTATTGAAAATCCATATTTTGCCTTGGAGCATTATACTCAGTTTTTTTTTTTTACTTTTGAACATCTATTTTTTTTAAAACCTTGAGTTGCAAATTCTCTCCCCTCTTCCCTTCCCATCCACCCTCCCCAAGAAGTCAAGCAATTCAACATGGGCCACATGCGTATCACCATGTATAACCCTTCCACAATACTCATGCTGTGGAAGAGTAACTATATTTTGCTTCTTCCTAACCTATCCCCCTTTATTGAACCTTCTCCCTTGACCCTGTCTCTTTTCGAAAGTGTTTGTTTTTGATTATCTTCATCCCTATCTGCCCTCCCTTCCATCATCCCCCATTTTTTT
>CM053626.1:17442046-17473846 GCA_028646595.1 Phalanger gymnotis | reverse complement strand
GTCTCCTTTAGCAAGTCATTGACTTGTTTTTCATGGTTTTCTTGAATCTCTCTCATTTCTCTTCCCAATTTTTCCTCTGCTTCTCTTACTTGCTTTTCCAAATCCTTTTTGAGCTCTTCTTTGGCCTGAGACCAATTTTTCTTGGAGGCTTTTAATGTAAGCTCTTTGACTTTGTTGACTTCTTCTGCCCGTATGTTTTGGTCTTCTTTGTCACCAAAAACGATTCTAGAGTCTGAGTCTGCATCCTTTTTCTCTGCCTAGACATATTCTCAGGCAACTACTTGACCTTTGAGCTTTTTGTCAGGGTATGACTGCTTGTAGAGTAGGGAGTGCTTTGTCCCAAGCTTTAGGGTCCAAGCACTGCTGTTTTCAGAGCTACTTCTACTTTACGGTCACCACAGACTCTGCCACAGCAGCACTCTTCTTCCCGCAAGAACCCTCAACCAGGATTGTGACCCTGATCCAAACAGGGCAAAATAAGCCCAGCATTCCCACTCTGGTCTGCCACTTGATTCCTCCTACTGTGTGAGCCAGGGACTCTGGAAGCAGATGATGCTGGAGCTCTGGAAGTAGCCATAGGAGCTTCATGCTGTTGCCACTGCCACTACTGCACTGCCTCTGCCACCCCAGGGCTGGGGCCAGACCACTTTCTAACCCGATCTAGCAGTTTTCCCACTAACCTGCTCCACGGTCTTTGGCGTTTGTGGTTTGATGAGTCTGGTAACTGCCACAGCTCAATGATTCATGGCCCAAAGGCCTGCCTAGGCTGACTGTGGGTCTGGTCTGTCCTGGTGCAGCCCATGCAGGGCTATACTTTGCTCCCAGCACTGTGCAATAAACCCTTCCCCGTGACCATACAGGCCATCTTGGGCTGGAGACGTGCTTCTGTCTGCTATTTCATGGGTTCTGCAGCTCTAGAATTTGTTCAGAGCCATTTTTGACAGGTGTTTGGAGGGATTTAGGAGAGAACTTAAGCAAGTCCCTGCTTTTCAGCCCCCATCTTGGTTCACCCTCTCTTGAACTGTAAATCTTGCTTTACTTCCTACTGTGTGTCATATTATCTCTCTGGGTTCCAGTTTTGTCATCTATAAAAATGAGGTCTTTAGGTTATATGCACTCTGAGGTCCCTCCTAGCTAATTATTATTATTTGTAAAATCAGTATAGGATTAGATGGCCTCTGAGGTCCTTTCCTGTGTTCTATGTTCTGCGTTCTATGATCCCTACACTCCCTCTTGGCCACATCTGAAGTGTCAGGCTGTTCTTTAACCACATTGGTGACAGTTACATAGTACAGCAGACTGAATAATGAACCTCCGGTCAGGAAGATGTGAGATCAAATCTAGCTTCAGACAGCTTTTAGCTGTGTGACCTCGAGCAACCTTCACCTGCATCTTCCTTTGTTTCCTCATCTGTGAAATGGGGATAATAATAGGGCCTACCTCACAGGGTTTTGCTGAGGTTAAAGTGAGGTAATTGTAAAGCACTTTGTAAACCTGAAAGCACTATTTATAAAGGCTATTGTTGTTTTGCTATTTCTGCTTTTATTATTAGCAACTTTTATTTAAGGAAAACACTGAAAAGTATAGCATGGCTCTAGATGATTACTAAAATTATAATTCATCTGGAAATCATGTCACATAAGGAACAAAGTATCTGAGTATATGAAGTTTTGAATAGAGTAAACTTATTTGGCAGATGAGGTAAAGAGGGGATAATTACAACAGTCTTCTAATAGCTGAAGTTCTGTTAGACAGATGAAGCAATCTTGTATATATCGAAAAAAAGCAATGGATTTGGAGTCAAGTACACTGGGTTCGAACTTTTGCTCTGTTAATTAGCACCTGTTAGATCTTTGGCAACTTTTTAACTTCTCTGGGCCTTAATTTCCTCATCAATTAAATGAAAGGGTTGAACTAAATGCTTCCAGATCTCCTTTTGATGTCTGACATTCTGCAATTTTGACTAACAAAGAAGCAAATTTGAGCTCAATATAGAAAGAACATAACAATTAGACTTGTTCCAAAAATAGGATGGGCTGTCTTTTGAGATGGTGATCTCCATGTTATTAGAAATGTTCAATCAGAAAGTATATGATCATCTGTCATGGAGAATATAGAGGTGATTTTTGCTTTCAGAAAGGTAGGGGGTAGGTAACCATGACATTAATGTGCCCTTCTAACTAAAGAAGGTCTATGAATCTTATCTTAAATCAATTTCAAGTAATTATGGAATATGTAGTACAATGAATAATGATATTGATGAAAGTTTTAGCATGAAGCCAAATAGAATATTTGATAAGCTATCCATAGAACACTGAAAGGTTAGAAGTTTGTTCTGTAGTACAGATATAACTGTAGGCAAGATTATTGCTGTGATATAAGTAACATTTTCTTCTATTTTCCAAAACTAATGATCAACAGTAGAATATAGATACCAAAAGAAATATATTAAGTATTTCTATGAAAAACCACAATGGAGGAAGATTTATTTTCTTCAGGAAGTAGTATTGTTTTATCTAAGTGTCATTTCTAATGTTTGAAGAGATTCAAATAGTACTTGCAGATGTATCTATTTCTCTGTCTATCTATGCATGGGTCAGCTAGGTGGCACAATAGGTAAAGCACTGGTACTAGAATCAGGAAGACGTGAGTTCAAATCCAGCCTCAGATGTTTATAGCTGTGTGACCCTGGCCAAGTCACTTAATCCTGTTTATCTCAATTTCTTCATCTGTAAAATGAGCGGGAGAAGGGAATGACAAATTACTTCAGTATCTTTGCCAAGAAAATCCCAAATAGAGTCATGAAGAGTTGGACACAACTGAACAACATATGTGTGTGTGTATACACAAATACAAACACACACACATATATACATATATATATATATACACACACACATATTTACACATAAATATATATACATATTCTATCTATACACACACATATGTACATAGTGTGTTTATATATACACACATTGTGTGTGTATGTATGTATGTATGTATACATATACACACCCAGAACAGCAGGCCAATTTTGAGAACGCATGGCCCTAGCACAAGAAGGTCCAGACGGTGCTTCCTCAACCACAGGAGCAGAGACCAACTTAAAAAGTCACAAAATAATCTGGAAGATGAGCAAAACAAATGCACAAAAAGAACAGAGAAAGTTACTATGGTGATAGAGAAAATCAAACACGAACTCAGGCAAGGACAATATCAAAACACCTATATGCAAACCATCAAGAAAAAATGAAAAATGTCTCACTCCCCAAAAAAAGAACTCTGGGAGAACTCAAAAAGGATTTTAAAATCAAATAAGAGAGAGAAGAAAAATTGGGAAAAGAAATGAGAGTGGTACAAAATAATATGAAAAAAAGAGTCAACAGCATGGTAAAAGAAATGCGAAAAATGGAAGAAAAAAAAAGATGTACCAAAATTCACTGAAGAAAACAACTGCTTAAAATGTAGAATTCGCCAAATGGAAAAGGAGGTACACTGAAGAAAATAATTTTTTAAAAATTAGAATTAGATAAGTGTAAACTAATGACTTCATGAGCCATCAAGAAACAAGAAAATAAAATCAACAATTTGTGAGAGAGAGACAAAGACAGAGACAGACGGGGACAGATAAACCTTGTCTGCTTCAGCTTCCTCATCTGTAAAATGAGCTGGAGAAGGAAATGGCAAACCACTTCAGTATCTTTGCAAAGAAAACCCCAAATGGGGCCGTGAAAAGTTGGATACAACTGAAACCACTGAACATGGATAACAATGTCCTTGTGACAGGAATAATCAGGGAAGGCTTAATACAAATACCACATATTAATTATCAATTGGGTATTAGGAGAAAAAGTAGACATGATTCTAAGGCCTCTTCCTCCTGTTGAGCTTACTTAAATACATACTGATCAGCTGTAGGATGCAAGGCCTCTATTCTTGCCCTTTACACTGCACAAAGCATTTGGAGGAAAGAAAAAATGGAGCTTTTGCTAGGCAGGATGCAATAGGAGTAAAGACTATGGCAAAAATAAGGCTGGTGATGTGGTGGACTGAGAAAGTCAGAGACTGGTCACAGAGAAAGGTCACATTGAAGATGTATGATTAAGAGAATCTTTCATGAAGGAGGACTATTACCTTCATTCTTGTAGGGAGCCAAGTAGAACAAACAGGGATTGATTCACTCGAAAAAGATTAAGAAAAGAAACCTAGAGTAAAAAGAAAAAATGAAATTTAAAGGAGAATTATAGTGAAAATGTGTTTTGCACATACTTATATGTGAATGCTGTCTTACCAATTAAAATTTAATGACCCTACTTGAGGGTAAGGGCTGCTTCAATTTTGCTTTTGTATCTATACCCAGGTCCTGGCCCATATTAGGCACTGAATAAGTACTTAATTTCTAAGTAATTTTTTGTTTAGCCATATATTTGTATTATGATGCCCTTTATAGAAAGTCTCCTAAGCATTTCACTGGTTATGTGTAGCAGCCTGCTCATGCCTACCATGACCTTATCCACTACTTTTTGGTTATTCCTTCACTGCAGTTCTTCTAAGATGGAGCATCGAAAAACTTTTCTTAACAAGGTAGGAAAAAAAAGTATTCGTGATATTTTTGTTATTTGAGATTTTATTCAACATTGATAAAGTTATAGGACTCCATTCCATATGAGTATGATTTTCTGAGTTTCTTGATCCATTTGGGATTACATTCTTCATTTCACTCTCTCTGCTCTGTTGTCAAGATATATAGTTCTCTAGCCAGTGGGAGAAGGAAAGCATGAGCTCAATACTTCAGCACACCACATGAAGAGTTTTCTCAAAGTTGTCAAAATAATGTATCAACTCTAACCTCAAAGGACTTGGTTTAGCCAAAAGAGTTTAGTCTAAATGGCAAGGCTTTATAGCTGAGACTACAAAGTAAGTTGCTTAACGGGACCTTGGTGGCTTGAAAGGTTTCAGTTGCTCCAGAGGTGTCTAACTTAAAATCATTCTGGGTACATGGAGGAAATGACAAAAAAAGGATTTTCTGTTGCCTTAAATGGCCTTAGCTCTGGCTCTCAAAGGCAACCTCCAACTTTCTCTCTCTCTCTCTCTCTCTCTCTCTCTCTCTCTCTCTCTCTCTCTCTCTCTGTCTCTCTCTCTGGAGTAGTTAGCAGATATTTGGATCCTACATACCTTGTTATGGTCATATCCATACAAGGAGCAAAAAATTTGAAAATATTAGTGATTATTTGAGTTCTAGAGTTACTGGCTGATTAGCAATAGGATATTCATAGCTAGAGCAATAAAGGGAATGTTCCTAGGTCATAGTCTTATAGATTTAGAGCTTGAATCAAACTTAGAAGCCAACTAGCTCAATTCTTTCATTTCATGAAAAAAAAAACAAAGGCTAGAGAGGTATGATGATTTGCCCAGATTAATGGAAAAATGAAAATTAGAATGGAAATAAAATACTCCAAACTCAGTTGGTCAGTTAATAAACATTTATAAAATACTCACTCACCATTCTAAGCCATTTACATAGAGCTGAGTATGAGGAAAGGCAAAGCAGGGAGCCCTCCCTCAAGGAGCTGTTTCAACAATCTGGCTAGCAGCTGTTGTGGGAGTGAAAGACCAACACAAGCCCAACAACAAGAACACTACCAGCACGCTGTAAAAGCACATGTTCTTTTGATCTGCTTCACTAAGGAAAGCTACGTGAAGGGGTTGGCAAGCTTACTTTAATTCAGCATACAAATACAATTCACTTAGTTTTGGGGAAAAAGCCAGCACCCTGAGCTTCAGAACAAATACAAATAAATTACAAACAACAACAGACAGACCTTGTCTGATTCAAATCCCAATACATAGTTACCAGAGTTTAACAAAGTCCCAACATCCAGGTTTACAAGCTGGAGGGCTCTTAGCTACAGCTGCCCAGGAGTCTCCAAACGCCACCAAGAATGAGAGCCCTGTGCAAATGGCTCTGTCTCCTCTTCTTAAAGTATTTCAGGTGTCATCAAATGACATCTGAATGACCAGAACTTAGGCTCTTATGATTGGCTCTGGAGTTAGCACCTCCCCTTAGTTAGCCCCACCTTGGGCCCTACCTTTGTTACCAATCCACACCCACATAGGTGTTACATCTAATAGGGGTTTAGGCCTAGGGCTTAGCACCTAGCAAGACTCAATGAAATACACTGAATTACTCAAAGGAAACAAAAGCCAAACTCTTCAAGGGCACTTGGTTGAACTAAGTGCTAAGATCCCATTTCGCCTATCAACACATGAACTCACAATCTAATGGAGGAAGACAACACATAAAAAGAAGCTAAAAAGTGAGAATGGGGGATGAGGTGGGAATGTGAATGATCACAACCTTACTTTAAGGTTGTGCCCTTCCAACTCAGTCTCTGATTATTGACCTCTTTTAATTTAATGCAATACTTAAATATGTATTACAAAGAGTAATGTTACTTGATGAAAAATTTACCATGAAGTCAATAGATGAGGAGCTTTCATCATCTATTGGGGGTGGGGAAGAGGAGAGTAAGTGTGCCCAGCACAGCAGGGCATGATGAAGTCCAAAGGAGTATAGCTGTGTAAGAAATGAAGAAATGACTATCCTGGGCACCCTCCTTAAATTAGAGATGGCTGCCAACATTCTTTCAACATTTCCAATGTTCTTTCCTCAGGACCATGCTACAGATAATATGGCCTGGAGAAAAGCACTCCTAACTTAGGAGACTTAGTCTCATAGCCTACCTCTTAGCTCAATTATTTTGGTCATTTGCATAAAATCTCTACTTGTTGGACAAGTTGTTTAATCTTTCTGCACCTCAGTTTTCCCATGTGTAAGAAGGATTATCAAATATACTTATATGAGCTATAGATAAATAGATAATTAGCACTGATCCTGAAACAGCCATGTTCAAGCCTTACTCCTTATGCATTCTTGGTGTGTGGTCATGGGCAAGTCACTTGTTATTTCAGAGAACCATAGGACTTCCTAAAACTCTATGTTGGAGAACTGATGAAGATCTGAATTAGTAGAGGATATTTCCACACCAGGAATTTGCAATAATTGTGAAATAATGCTCCAGCCACATTCTCTGCTCCATACCTGGAAAAACAAAACAAAATAAACCTTTCGGGGTTGCTGTGCTGATCCAATGAAACAACACATATAAAGAAATCTTTAGAATTCAATGAGTCCTGATAGACAACAGGAAGCAAACAGGAATCATCTGAGTGTGTTCTAAAGGAAAGGGGAATCTCAATCACACATCCCTAAGGGGATTCTACCAAATGCTGCTGCTAAATCATGAACTTGAGAAATAGACCCTTCCAATCCTGGTGGCTCCCTTAGGAGCTTGAGAAGTCTGGCATTCCCGATACTGCTCATAGTCCACCCAGTGGGACACACTTCCTCCAACTCTTCCCTTACTCAGAAAGGACTCATTAACACCACAAAGACACAGTAGCTGAAAGAAATAAGAAAGCTAAGGGCATAATAAAGTCATTTGCCCAGAGATCTGTACTTTTGATTACAGGTCAGATGAGAAAGTTTAATATGCTTAATGATTCTACAAAATCTGTGTGACTTTAAGTGTGATGTAAAAGGTGTGATGGGTCATTGTTCTGTTATTAGTCTTGATTAATGAATGCTCTTTTTATTTTGTTGTTGCAGTTGCTTTTAAAATTTAATTTATACTGGAGGAAATAAATAAGCATAGGATAACTATGAAAGGAAAAAAGAAACAAAAACTGGCATGTTCGTTGTTTTCCTTCATTCTCAAAGAAGACCAAAACGTTGACCTCATTATGTTGAGGTCAAAGTACAGTTTGTCTGACTGGGTGATTAGACCAATATAGTGAAGCAAGACTGTGTGATTGTTCCCATACCATCTACCATGATGTTTTTAGCCATGCTGTCAGATATCTTCAAGGAGGATGAAAGCAACATGAAGTCAGCTACCACACTGAAGGTAAATTCTTTAACTTGAAAAGACTATAAGTCAAGACTAAAGCGGAAGGAGGGTTGATTCATGATTTTTAGTTCAGAGATGATTATGTATTCAATGCAGCCTCTGAAGCTGAGATGCAACAAAGTATGGATTGATTTTCTGCCACTTGTGCTAATTTTGGCCTAACAACTAGCACCAAAAAAAAAAAAAATAGAGGCTCTCCACCAGCCAGCCACACACCATCCATATATGGAACCATCAGTTACAGCAAATGGAAAAATGTTGAATACTAGGAATAAATTTACTTATCTTAGCAGTATACTTTGCAGGGATGTACACATAGATGTTAATGACAATTATATCTGATCAAAATCGTATATCCAACACAAATGAGTGATCGTTCCAAATGTATAAGAACATTTCTCCAATTCATAAGTGGTAAAACAAAATTTTAAAAAAAAGAGTTTTCAAAAGAAGAAACACAAACTATTAGCAACCATATGAAAGATGTTCCAAATCGCTAATATCACAACACATTCAAATTAAAGAGCTCCTCAATTTCCCTTCATATCAATCATATTAGAAAAGATGACAAAAGACAATTGCAAATGCTGAAAGAATGGAGACAGGCTTAGTAAGTCATTACTGATAGAACTGTGAGCTACCTTAATAATTTTGGAAAACAAATTGGAATTATATCCCTAAAATCACTAACATTGATTCCCTTCAACCAATCTTTACCATTATTTTTTTTTCCACGGGGGTCAATGAGAAAATATTTGTATTAGTACTTTTTGTGGTAACAAAGCCAAATGGACCATAAGTTGTTGAATATCAGGAAAAAAAATCTTGCAATATAAACATAATTAAATATTATTGTACTGTTAAAAATAACAATACTAATCATTCAAAGAAATGTGGGAAAATCTGTATGGAATGATACAGAGTGAAATAAACAGAAGTAGTAAAGATTATGTACACGATAGACACAATATCTCTCCCAATTTTCCAGGACTGGTGGTAAAGTCAAGATGCTCACTTCTCCTGGCAGAAAAATGGCTACTAGTATGTGTGGTATGAAGTATGTATTATCATATTTTTCTGGTGCATTGATTTGTTTTCCTTAGCTAGACTCCTTTGTTACAAGCAAACATTCTTTTATAGGGAGACAACTGCAAGTGGTAGTAAGGAAGTTTTTGTTGGTGTAGTGTGTGTGTGTGTGTGTGTGTGTGTGTGTGTGTGTGCGTGTAGAAAATGTCCAGTTACTGTATTTTGGCCAAATAAGAGCTATATGATGGCCTCCTCTCCTATATTTCTGCCTCTTTGCACATGAGAAAAAGAAAATATACAAAATCTTGAAGGGTGCTGGATTTTTTGTTTGTTTGTTTCTGAGATCCAGTTGAAAGCACTTTCATTCTCAGAGATCCCCAGAAAAGCCTTCTATCATAGGGAGGGATAAGAGAACAAATATTTTATGAACATGTTTATTAACAAATATAGTGGATAAGTTGCTGGACTTGGCATTAAGAAGGCCTGAGTTTGATTCCTGCCTCAAATGCTCAGTAGCTGTTTTACATTAGGCAAAACATTTAACATCTTTCAACTTCAGTTTCTTCATCTGTAAAATAGAAAGATGGAGAGTACTGGCATCCTAGCATTTTTGTGAGAAACAGAGGAAGAAATATAGGTAAAGCACTTTGTAAACTTTCAAATATTACTTGTCTCCATTAAGATTGTTAATATATGCCAGAGAATTATAATATCCCTAAGGGAAATGAAAGTGTTTCAGAATGCTAAATATGTCATGAACTTCAAGAAAGAAAATTATGTCCTTCAACTTGATTCAGCTAATAAATGTTTAATCTTGAAGGGGCTCATCTAGGACACTGAAGAGAGAAGACAAGTTGATTTCCTTCCTCCTATATTGATATGGTGGAATGTTACTCAGAGTTCCTGGAGAGTACTAGGTATAGCCCCAGGCTAGGCTTTTGGTCACTCTACAAGAGCAAGATGACTGGTTTCTTTCTCTCCCAATTCTCTTTAAGTGCTCTTTCCAATGCAAGAAACAACAAAAACGACAAAAACTCTGTTGACAACTTTCACAAAACAATAGTGAATACTGATAAAAGCATTTGAACAATTAGAAAACACTTGAGGTAGGTTATATTATTTCCACCTCATTGATGAGGACCCTGAATTTCTACAAGGTTTTATGACTTAATAGTGGTCAGATAGTTTTCAAGTGTCTGAGAGGCTCCAAACCCACTTTTTCTTGATCACAAAGCAAGCATATTGAGAGTTATATTGACTCAGTAACCCATTGTTCCCAACTCTTCTTGTCAATAAGTGTTGGGGAAGGCGACACCAAGTCTTCAGCTTTTTGCATTACTGGGTCTTTGTCCCCAACCCTTAACTAGACCTTTGTGCCCCAACCTGCACATTATCATGTTCTTGCTACCTTGGGGAGGAACTGAGATGCAAAGCCCAGCCTCTTTTGCTGAGATGGACCTATCTGAATTGTCTTAAAGTTACCTATAAAAGCAGGCTCCACTTTGAAGTCTTTTCTGATCCTCAGTGATGAAGTAATCAATATGCTGCTACCTTGATGTACTTATGATAAATTCCTTTTAGTTCTCTTTTTCCCTGAGTTTTTGCCTTGCTGATTGGGTGAAAGCCCAAATGAAAAATTTTCCTTTCAATAAGTACCCCATCCGTTATGCATGCTTTAGTATACCTGTGTGTGAGAGATGGTGGACCAATTATCTAACCCGAGCTGCAGTTCACACAAAAGTAGTTAAAATGATGTGCAAAGTATAGCTAAGTGGATAATGCATGAGACCTTCTTTTGAGAGTTGGGCATTTACAAAATCTGGTCATTTTAAACTGTTTCCACTCCTCTCTTTTCCCCCGGACTAGAAGTACTGAGTAGAAGCATATTTGTGCTACATAGAAATTAATGAGCTAAATCATAAACTTGCAGGCAGTAGGAATTAGAAATGATGTTTTCCAGACAGTCCACCCTGTTTAGGGAGTGTTGGCTGCTTGATGAGCTCTCTACTAAACTAGACAAAACAAAGGAAACCATGGGCAGAAACCTTGCCCTCCAGCTAACAATCTGCTGGGTGACAGAGCCTGGATACTCTAAAAGACTAAAGATCATTCACAGAGCAACGTTTCAGCAAATGCAAATCGGAAGAGTCCAAATTGAGTGAGCCTAGTGCATAAATACTGAAGAGTGAAAGGGAAAAGTGATCAGAGTGAAAAGGATTCATTCAGAGAAAGCTTGTTAGTAAGATTAGATTTAGATTCATGTTTAGAAAAGAGACAGAAATAAAGGATAATTAATATGATGATGATGATGATGATGATGATGATGATGCCCACCTCAAAATCTTAGAACATCCCACCACCCTCGGTGGTGTACACTACCCTTTGCTTCTCTGATTACAGACTGGAGCTGTGAACTATACAACATCTTTTTAAGGAGGGAGTTCAGTTTCAACATTTCATTTCTCACCTGGCTGCATTACTCTGAGAATTCAGACTTCCGTTGCCCCTCCACCACTACTTCCTTTCTGTAGCATAACCTCTTACCTTTGCAACCTTTTGTGTGTTGTCTTCCCTCATTAGATTGTAAGCTCAGTGAGGACAGGGATTGTCCTTATTTTTTCATGCCTATAGGTGCAATATTTACCAAAGGGTCTGTCAAACTGTTGTTGCTATTCAGTTGTTCAGTCTTGTCTGAGTCTTTGTAACCCTGTGGACCATAGTGTGCCAATAGAGTCTTCTTGGACAAGATATTTGAGTGGTTTGCTATTTTTTCCTTCTGTGGATTAAGGCAAACAAAGGCTAAGTGACTTGCACAGGTCACACAGCTACTAAGTGTCCGAGGCTAGATTTGAACTCAGGTATTCTGAGTTCTCTATTTAGGGTTTTTTTTGGCAAAGATACCAGACTGGTTTGCCTTTTCCTTCTCCAGCTCATTTTATAGATGAGGCATTAAGAAATATTTATTGACTATTGACTATATAATTCACAATTCTATAACACTTCAAAGTTTACAAATGTTTTCTTACAACTTCCCTGTGAGGCAAATCATATAAATGTTACCATCCCATTATCAAAAGTGAAGAAACTGAGTCTCAGACAAATTCAATGATTTGTGTAAGAGCACACATTTCATGAGTTAGATCTAAGAATTAGATCCAGCTCTTCTCAGGCCGTAACTTTTCCTGCTATACCTTACTGATTCTTTAATAGGAGTCAATTTACTTTCTGTATTTTACATTTCGGCATTTTAAAAGCATTAGAATAGTGCATCATCTAAATTCTAGTGCCCTGGAGTAATGCCCCAACCATGTTCCCCTAATGCTGCTGCCAAAGACCATGACTTTGATTTTCAGTACATGTCTGGAATATAATGACACTGACCCCACCATAATCCAGGTGCAGACCCTCTTCCCCTCATGTCTAGAAGATTGCAGTAGGCTGCTGGTTGATTTCCTTGCCATAAGTCTCTCCTCACCCCAGTTCAACCCCCATACAGCTGTCCAAGTAACCTTCGTAAAGCACAGGTCTGCCTATGTCTCTTCTATACTCAAGAAATTCCATCAACTTACTTTTACTTCCAGGAGCTAATATTATATTTTATGTTTTAGATATCATCTCTTCATGTTCTACTTACCCTGTACCCTCTGTCTACATATATGTATACTCCCTTCAACTACCCTACTACTGAGAAAAGTCTCACGAGTTACACACATCATCTTTCCATGTAGGAATGTAAACAAAACAGTTCAACTTCAGTAAGTCCCTTATGAATTCTCTTTCTTGTTTACCTTTTCATTTTTCTCTTGATTTTTGTGTTTGAAAGTCAAATTTTTGATTCAGCTCTGATCTTTTCATTGAGAAAGCTTGGAAGTCCTCTATTTTATTGAAAACCCATAGTTTTTCTTCAAGCATTATACTCATTTTTGCTGGGTAGGTAATTCTTGGTTTTAATCCTAGCTCCTTTGACCTCCAGAATATCATATTCCAAGCTCTTCGATCCCTTAATGTAGAAGCTGCTAGATCTTGTGTAGTCCTGATTGTGTTTCCACAATATTCAAATTGTTTCTTTCTAGCTGTTTGCAATATTTTCTCCTCAACCTGGAAACTCAGGAATTTGCCAACAATATCCCTAGGAGTTTTATTTTTGGGATATTTTTCAAGAGATGATCAGGGATTCTTTCCATTTCTATTTTACCTTCTAGTTCTAGCATATCAGAGAAGTTTTCCTTGATAATTTCTTGAAAGATGATATCTAGGCTATTTTTTTGATCATGGCTTTCAAGTAGTCCAATAATTTTTAAATTATCTCTCCTGGATCTATTTTCCAGGTCAGTGGTTTTTCCAATGAGAAATTTCACATTGTCTTCTATTTTTTTCATTCCTTTGGTTCTGTTTTATAATATCTTGATGTCTCATCAAGTCACTAGCTTCCACTAGCTCCAATTCGAATTAAGGTGGTATTTTCTTCAGTGGTCTTTTGGACCTCCTTTTCCATTTGGCTAATTCTGCCTTTCAAGGCATTCTTCTCCTCATTGGCTTTTTGGAGCTCTTTTGACATTTGGGTCTGTTCTTTAAGGTGTTATTTTCTTCGACTTTTTGGGGTCTCTTTAAGCAAGTCATTGACTTGTTTTTCATGGTTTTCTTGCTTCACTCTCATTTCTCTTCCCAAATTTTTCCTGCACTTCTCTTACTTGCCTTTCCAAATCCTTTTGAGCTCTTCCATGGCATGAGATAAGTTCATGTTTTTCTTGGAGGCTTTTGATGTAAGCTCTTTGACTTTGTTGACTTCTTCTGGCTATATGTTTTGATCTTCTTTATCACCAAAAAAGGAATCTAGAATTTGAGTTTGAGTCTGAGTTCATTTTTGCTGCCTATTCATGTTCCCAGCCAACTACTTGACCCTTGAGGTTTTTGTCAGGGTATGACTGGTTGTGGAGTAGAGAGTACTTTATCCCAAGCTTTAGGGTCCAAGCACCGCTGTTTTCAGAGCTACTTCTACTCCACCATCTACTACCACCATCACCACAGACTCTGTCACAGCAGCACTCCTCCTCTCCCAAGAACCACCAACCAGGACCTCAATCCTGATCCAAGCAGGGCACAGTGGGAGAAACTGCCTTTGTGCCCACAAAGCACTCCTTGCACTCCCACTCTGATGGGCTCCTAGATTCCTCTCACCATGTGAGCCAGGGTCTCAGGAAGCAGCTGACAGTGGAGCTCTGGAAGCAGCCTCAGGAGCTTCCTGCTGCTGCCACCACACTACAGCACCGCTACCATACCACCTCCACCACCCCGAGGGCTGGTGGCCAGAGACTGCTCTGAACTAGATCTCGCTGTTTCCCACTAACCTACTCGTTGGCATTTGTGGGTTGAGAGGTCTGATAACTGCCACAGCTCAATGATTTATAGCCCTAAGGACTTTTCCTGGACAGTTGATGCCAGGTCTGGTCTCTCCTGGAGTGGGCCATGTTGGGTTGCGCTCTGCTCCCACCACTGTGCAAAAGACCCTTCCAGAGACCATCCAGGCTCTCCTGGGCTGGAGACCTGTTTCCCTCTGCTTTTTTGTGAGTTTTGCAGCTCTAGAATTTGTTCAGAGCCATTTTTTACAGGTGTTTGGAATAATTTGGGGGGGAGCTTAAGGAAATCCCTGCTTTCCAGCCACCATCTTGGCTCAGCCCCCCAGGATCAAATATAAAATCCATGATAACATCATCCCCACCCTCACCTCTCCAGTCTTGCTACACTTACCAAACCACTTGTTCCCCTTACTCTGCCATCCAATGACACTGAAATCCTTGCTATCCCTCAAACAATTTACTCCATCTTTTGGCTCCTGGCCTGTCCATTCCTCTGTGCCTGGCATGTTCTCCCTCCTCATCTCTGCCTCATTGCTTCCCTGGCTCCCTTCGAGTCCTAACTCAAATCCCATTTTCTATAGAAAGTCTTTCCTGATCTTGATAATCTCAGTGACTTCTCTATGTGATCATCTCCAATTTATCCTTTGTCTAGCTTGTTTGCACATAGTTGTCTGCATGTTCTTTTCCATGACACCATGAGCTCCTTGAGGGCAAAGACTGCCTTGTGTTCCCAGTGCTTACTATAGTGCCTGGCACATAGTAGGCACTTAATGAACATTTCTTGATTAGTGGACTGACTTGGAAATAATCACCCTCCCTTCAACCATGTTATATACCCTTTGAGGGACTTAAAAATAAATAGCATGGAATGAATGTGAAAATAAATGATATTCTGTTGTTGTTCAGTCATGTCCTACTCTTCATGACCCCATTAGGGATTTTCTTAGCAGAGATACTGGAGCAGTTTGCCATTTCCTTCTCTAGCTCATTTTACAAATGAGTAAATGAGACAAATAGGGTTAAGTGACATGCCCAGGGTCACACAGCTAGTAAGTGTCTGAGGATAGATTTGAATTCAGGAAGAGGAATCTTCCTGACTCCAGGCCTGACACTCTATTCACTGTGCCACCTACCTACCAAAGTGGTACCCTAGAGATTATGTTTCTCATTTGGGAAACTAAAAACATGAGTATATCAATATCAGAGGTAATCTAAAGCAAACCTCTCTTTTGATAGGTGAGAAAACTGGCCCAGAGAATAAAGTATCTTGTCAACAGGGAATAAAGAGCAGGGCTGTGATGGGAGGAAGAATATTATCACTTGAAAGATGTGATAATTGTAGAAAAGAGCTGATTTTGGAGAAAACAACTTGGAAATTTTGAGTTTTAATTTATGAAAGCATATGGTTATATTTTGTGGAAATTAGAAACTCTCTGCTGAAATAGGAAAAAGATACGACTGCAAATGGGCATTCCAGAGGCATCTGCAACACTTCAGCACACATGGGATTGAGTAGCTAACCATGGGAGTGAGTGTAGAAAAGGAAGAACAGAAAAGGACAGATCCTTTAAGAACATACCTTGGGAGTGAGAATTAACCTAGGAGAGAAGGCAGGAGAGAGATCTATAGGAATGAGAGGCAGCAGGTATAGAGTACATTTTACATGATAGTTGACACATATATGGGTCAAGTTTTCAAATTTATCAGGTTTCTTTGCCTTCTTTTTTTCTAGTCTTTGTTTTCTATGGTTTGATAGGGGCAATGATGGAAATGTAGACAATGAAGATGATACAGAGTTGAAGAGCGTCATGAAAGCAATGGAGAAAGGTCCAGATCACAATGAAATATAGTAAAACATCAAGAGGAAGCATGAAATGTGTTAACCATAGATTCAAGAATGGGAGAGAGGCTAGCATTAGGATGAATCTGAAAAGATTAAATGTAGTTTGTTATTAGAAATTTTTCTACTGTAGATGAGAAGATTTAAATTAAATTCAGCAATACATCTAATTGGGAGTTCTGCAGTGCCTCCATTGAAAATTCTCGATGTCCTATTATTTAAATGGTGTAACTAAATAATTATTTTTATTTAAATTAAGAAAAATTGCTTGTTTTGACAACTAAATAACTAACTCTCATATTTCCAAAAGAGTAAGATGTAGAGTGCAAGAAATCACCAATAATTCTATATTTGGTTAAAAGCTAACATTATTTTAAGCAAATCATCTATTAATTAGATGAATAACATATTCAAAATGTATATTTCTGAAGCATTCATTCTCATAATTAGACTAACCAGCACTATTCATTCTATGTTTAAGAAAGGAAAATGCTTGGGGTTATTTTCTTAAAATACGTTTGCTTAATTTTGCTTTAATTTCTGTAGATTTTTCCTTTACCAGTTCAGTATACAATGTCTCTGCCATGGCATTTTTCTCATGTATTTCTTGTCCATCTTGCCATCATTACTCCATACAGGGTGCACCCAATGTTACTGAGACTTTTTTTCAGCTTCTTTTAATATTCTGGGGACACCAGTGCTTCATTTTGGTAATGGTTATCGAGTATAGCTGTGAAATAGAGACTCCCCTGTAACTTCATTGCTGTCAGAAACTCCCTTTCAATTAATTTATTGTGTGTACTTCATGCCACGAAGTGTGCTAAGGTCTAACTATAAAAAAGAGGCAAAAGACAGGTGTTGTTCTCAAGAAACTTACACTCTAACGGGGGAGGGGGGGAGACAAGGGTATATGAAAAGCTGGCTATACACAGAATAAATAGGGAATAATTAACAGAGGGGAGGAACAAGAGTTGAGTGGATGTGAAATTTTGGAGTAAAAGATGAGATTTAGTTGGCAAATAGAGAAATCCTGGGAAAATAGTAGGCAGAAGGGAGAGTAGAGAGTATTCCAGGCATGACTGATAGCCAGAGAAAATGTCTGGGTCTTGTCCATGGAACAGATAGGAGGCCGGTGTCACTGGATCAGAGTATATTGCAGGGAGTAAACTGTAAGAAGAGAGGAAAGGTAGGAGACCAGCAGGTCTCTTCACCTAATGAATGAGCAGTCCTCTCAGATTCTATGAGTTAGATATCATGTGGGGTCTTTGTTGTATTATTTATACTCCTTTATGTCCTTGTAAGTGTAGCAGGTATGGCAAAGAGGGATTGGGGTTAAGAAAACCAAGATATGTCTTTCCTAGAGATTCTTCTTTTATCAGAGAGCTTCCTACATCTCAGAAATGGTACAGATAAGCAGTTCAATGGTAGAACTTTAATTATGTATTGTGTAACCACTTTTATTACTCCTTTGATGAATAAGTCTCATATACTCTTAATTATATTGTCTCTTTTCCTGTAGGAAGTTGTCTGTATTATGCCACAGTTACATAAGTTAGGCTCAATAAAAAAAAAAAGAAAAAAAACATGTTTAGAGAATAGATGCTGAGATTTACCAGTAGAGTGGAGATGCAATGGCTGGTTTTGATTGGTCAAAATCCTAATAACCATACCCTTTAGACTGTAGTGGAAGCTTGAATACCCAGAGAGAAGTGGAGCTGGAAGAAAAAAAGCCCAATCCTTCTTTGAAAACCACATGGGACTTCTATCAATGCAATATAGTGCCATAATTCCCATTAAAAGAATGGGACATCAGCACATATGATTTTTCCTATGGAAAACTATCATGTTATTGGCCAGCAATGCCATGTGATGGTTAAAATTTTATTTCATTTAGCAAATAGGTTTTTAAAGAAGTTTACAATTTTTGCTTCCCTCTTCATCAAGAATAACATAAAGCTATGGAAGATGTGGACTATTGTAGAAAATATTTGTAAAAACCTTCCTATTCCCTTTTTCAAGTTTTATGAAAGAAATGCATGATATATACTTAATTATTTTTATTGTGTGCTGATGAGAAAACAGGAACATGTATCAGAAGTGTCTAAAAGCATCTCAAGTACGTTTTTCTCCTGCTCCCCAGTAGCCTTTTAGACTAATTTGTTATTGGAAGCACAGATATAAAATCAATTTTGTGGAATTTATTTGCTCATTTTTTAATGTGTATGCTTAACCTTGAAGATATTAGAGAAACATTCTACCCTGAAGTAACACATGTATCCACATGTTTGTATTTATGCTTTACTAAAGGAACATTTCAACATGGAAATATTTCTGTGGTATAGAAATGTTGCTAAATCAATTATAATAAAAACTTTTGGAGCCATTTATTTCTGTTTCTGCTACTCAAAGAAACCAAACTCAGAATTTCTGGTCCATTTCTCTTATGAACTTAAGCAAGTTCTAAACTAATTGGAAAGGTTTATTCTTTTTTCTTATGTCCAATTGTTTCACACTCAGTTTCACAAGAAAATGGTGCTGATGCAATAAACAGAGCCTACAATCACAGCTTTGTTACTTTTTAAGACCTGGGAAAGACTCTAATTTAGAAAGGCCAAGGTCACCCACTGTGTCCTGAGCCATCCTGGGCCAGTCATCCTGTCTTTTGTCAGGCCACTGGACTTTGATGACTCTAGAGGAGAGAGTGAGGCTAATGACTGAGCAATTGTGCCTCACTGAAATCCAATTCACAAGCAAGTCAAGGCATCATCCTCGTGATGTCATTGGTTCTTCTGTAGAAGGAAGGAGAAACAAGTGTAAGAAACAATCGTCTTACCAAGAACTCCATGTAGCCATTAGTGAATCAGGAAAAGATTTTTATTTAACTTTCTTTCAAAAGGTGACCCACAAGTAGACACAGCCCCAACCCAGGATTCTTTGGCTCATTGTTTAGACTTAGATGGCTTAGAATGAGTGTAAATAGCAATTATTTTCTGTTCTGGACAGAAATTCTGAGGTTCTTCCCCTCTCAGACTATATCTTTGTGATGGTAAACTGGGCCTTCTTTTGTCTCAACTCTTGCCTAACCCATAGTCATTGAATGGGCAATGGCCTCAGACAAACTGGGAAAGCCCTTAATTTAGAAAGATAGTATCCTTATCCTCTGGCATCATCAGTTGTCTTGACCTTTGTCTTTTCACTGGAATTCAATGACTGTGGACGAGAAAGTAAGATGGAGGACTTAGGGCAGCTCTGCCTAACTTAAATCTAGTTCACATGTGAGTCAAGTCATCATTTGTGATGTCTTTGGTCATGTTCAAGACAAAAGGACAAACCAAAAAAACTGGCCTATTAAACTTGAAGAGACACAATTTGGCCCAGTAGAAAGAGCACTGGATTACAAGTTAGAAGACTTAAATTCAACTCCAAACTAAAAACAAAACACTACTCCTCAGCCTCAGTTTCCTCATCTGCAAAATGTGTGAATTGGATTAGATGACCTTTAAATTTCCTCCAGATTCAGATTCTGTGATTCAATAAGCTAGATCTTTCAGCATCTGTGCCCTCCAATTCTAGCTTTTCCTTCTTTCCATCTTTCCATTTGTCTTTCTTTCCTCCCTTCTTTCCTTTTTTATTTTTGGTTTTACCCCAAAGGTTCTATTATACTAACAAAAATTTTAGGGGATTCAGAGCACCCTGAATTATCCCTTATATAAAAGAATTCCTGCACTGGATTTGATGACACAAATTCTAGACTTTTTCTGTGTTGATAGTGAAAGCCAGTCTTGTGTATTTCTGTCAGTCACAGAGTTAAATTCAGAAGACAATATTTAGTTTAGTCTTATCCTAAAGCTGAAGAAAATTATGCCCAAGAAGAGAAATTGACTTGCCCAAGTTTTATGGGATTAAAACCCCATACTCTGGAAAGCCAGGCCACTGTATCATTTTCCAGAAGTGTAATTCAACTCCTAAATTTACTATTTGTACATTTCCAAAATATCTGCAAGTAAATTTTAAAAGTAGAAATTAATCTGGGAATTTTGACAATAAATATGCTGTCTTACTCAGTTTATTCATTGGAAGAATTAAAGATGGGGAAAACAGTATTCCCTGAATCCTACCATGGTTTTCCTGTGCTTTTCTTTCACAAAGTGTAATATCTTGGTTGTCAGGCATCCACATATTGCCAGGAATTCCTAGAAGGCCTCTCAAAAACTATTACTCTTCCACCTGTGACAGTGGAAGTTTAACAAGTAATCTGACAACTACTGTGTCTGTATGCCCAGTAGTTACCACAGTCTTAGACATTTCAGTGGGTAATTATTCCTTGTTGGCTTACGTTAATGTGATAATTGCATTCAGAAGTGATGAGTCACAAGCTTTGAATGATCTGGAGCTTCTGAATAGTCATTTTTGAAATTTGGAAGTTTATTAGAACACAAATATTCCACACTAAGCAATACTAAAAATAAGCCCTCTTTTTCACATTGTTGACAACAACATGCCATTATCCCGCATGTTCCTGTTACGACTTTTACCAGATGAAGCAGTTGTGATGTAACAACTGGGTCACAATCTTAACAGCTTTATTATATGGTAGTTCATGTGTTGTGCTTTCTTTTTTTCCCTTTCCTTGTTGACAGATTTAGAGCACTTCATGAAAGCAATAATTGGTCTGGGAGTAAAGCTGGCAGGCTTTCCTGGTAATGGGCAAGAATCAGGTTGCTGTGGGCCTTTTAGCTGTTCAGAAGCAAACAGAGCAGCCAATGTAATGTAGTTTCATTAGAAAAGCACTGACCCAGTCATCACAGCCCATTACAACTCTTTTGGCTCTCCAAGTGTGGAGTCCTCTCTATTACTCCTCTAGGTATAAGTACAGGGATACAATGGAAACAAGATTTGGCTTACCAGTGTCACTGAGATGCTAGAGAACAAAACATTGTACTGTAAGTAGAATGACCGAGGGCATGATTTTAGGCATTGAGAGCTTACAGAGAGCAAAGGTACAAATAGTCAACACTCTTAAAAAGGAGATAAGAAAGTGAAATTGAACTTGAGAATATGAATTTATCTTCCCCACCTCCACCCCCATCATCCTGGGCAAACTCTGTTAACACCAATAGAAGGAAAACTACAACACATTAATAACATATAGGCAAAATTCATGGTAGTTAATATGTTTTGTTCACGAATACCAAGATAGACTTCCCTATCTACCACCACCAAGGATGGCCCTGCCTTCCTTTTTTTACCCACAAACTTCTTTATTCTCCAAGTTCTTTTAATAAAGGATAAGCTTTTTTCCTAAGAAGAGCAGTGGTATTTTTTTCATCTAACAAAGATTTACTAAATATCTATTATGTCAAGCACTCTACTACTACAAGGTACAGTGCATAGAAAGATTAAAAAATGCCCCTACTCTCAAGGAGGGCAAAATATATAGATTTATGTCGTTAGTCATTTTCAGTCCCATCCAACTCTTTGTGACCTCATTTGGGGTTTCCTTGGCGAAGATACTGGAATGGTTTTCCTTTACTTTCTCCAGCTCATTTTATAGATAAGGAAACTGAAGCAAACAGGATTAAGTGGCTTACCCAAGGTCACACAGCTATGAAGTATCTGAGGGCAAAAATCTGAACTCAGATCTTCCTGAGTCCAGTCTTGGCATTCTAACCTCTGTGCCACCTAACTGCCCAATATACAAATATGGGTAAATAGAAAATATACAGAAAGTAATTTCAGGTAAAAGGTCACAAAAATTGGGAGAATCAGAAAAGGCCTCAAACATAAGGTGGTATTTGGCCTAAGCTTTGAAAGAAGCTTGTGCTGCTAAGAATCAAGGTTGAGGGAAGAGTGAATTCCAGGCATGGAGGACATCCCATCTGAAAGGCACAGGGATAGGAAAGGGAATGCCCTTTATCAGGAGAAAAAGTTGACTAAGAGGGCTTAAACATGAATATTTCTAGAAGCAATAACCCAGCTTTATAATGACTGATTTAATATCTATTTTTCAAGTCTGGGTTTAGAGAGAGGAATGGCCACTGGATACTTGAAAGATAGATGCACCATCAAGCAAAGAAAGGGTGCCAAGGGACAAATTGGGGCCAGTTTAGATAAACTTAGCCAATTCTCTCATTTATATGTCAGACGTTATTGTTTCTAGATTAGAATTCTAGCTCCTTGATGGCAAGTGATGATTTTATTTTAGGTTTCTAACTTTGTTATCCCAGCATCTAATAGGAATGGTTATCGTAGTGATTGTTTAATGCCCGCGTAGACATTTAATTGAATTTAATACTGATTGAACATCATTTAATTCTATTGATTCACAGGAAAAATGGTAAAATAGGTTAGAATAGGGTTGGAGAGTGGGTTAGTTATGGTTAACCTATTTTCTGGAAGGACTAGACTTGAAATTGGGAAAACTTACATTCACATTCTCTGTCTTTAATGCTAACTATCTGTGTGACCATTGAATAGCCACCTGAACTCATTCCTCAGTTCTATTTACAGTAAAATAGAGAAAAGAGCATTCATAGAACCTTTTCCACAAGATTTTCATGGAACTCAAACAAAATGCCTGTAAAAAAATCTTTGAAACATTAAAATACAATAAAAATGAGATACATAATTACTTCTTCAGTAGAATAACTTTTGAGAGCAAGGTACTGTTTTGTTTTAATTTTTTTAAAAAAATTCTGTTCCCTTAATACCCAACATGAGGCCTTGACCATGGGGCCAAACATCATGATGGACTTCACAAATATGTGTATAAAATACTGGAATGATTTTTGATAAGCATAACCCCTTTTGATTATTTCAAAAGGTAAAAGGAAATTTATTCTACCAGCCTGCAAGCAGTATAATCAGAGCAATTTTTCATCAAAGGTTATTTAACATAGATCCTTACTCTCCTGGGATTAGAGGGATATTCACAAGAATAAGTGAAAATCATATGACCTTAGATATTTGCACATTTCACTCCTACCGAAGTAGAATCATGTGATTCTATATGAAAGAGAGAAAACTTGAGGAGAAATCAAAGATCTTCCCCTCATTCTCATTTCCCTTCAGGCCTCACTCACAGCACCATATTAACTAACATGAGGCACTCCACAGATAACATTCTCATGTAAGTTTCAGCCAACTAAAGTGGAATCCACAGGAACTCCAGTCCAACTGCGCAGTTTGGTTTGAAGATCAGGCAATAGGGATGATTCCTTGAATAAAGAGTGAATCTCTTTGTCTTTTCAGGAGAAAAGAGGCATCTACTACTTGGAAAGGAGCCTTCACTCTAAAAAAAATAAAAGCAGACTTTTTATCTCACATGAGAGACACAATTCCTTCTTGTAACATCAAAAACACAACTTCTGAAACTTATTAAGACGACACTGAGAAGGTAGAAAAATAAGAAGCCAGTTTATTGCCTCTAGTCCTAGCTTTGCAAACAAGAATACTTTTTTAGAATAAAAAAGGGGGAGCACAGGAAGCAGAGTTTTAAGTACTTTCTAAAGGAGAAAGAACACTGTAACAGACTGGAAAAGTATGGGTTTTCCACAATTTTGCAGTTGGCTGCATTCAACAATCCATTTACATTTTAAAATTGTTTCTTCCCGTGACTTTCACTTGCATGATATGAACATTATTTATAATAACATGAGCAATGGGATTGCCAAAAACTTCAGAATTCAATTATACCTCATATATAATATGAAGGTGTAGAGGTGGAGGACCTCTAAATTCTTTTGTATTTTTAGCTCTCTATTTCTACAATGTTATGACTAGGCGACCTCTAAGCTCCTTAAACTAATATCTCTGTTCCATTTACTATTGTAGCTTACAAAAGGAGACTTATAAATGAGTAGTCATATAGGTCATGTGACAGATTATTTTCTAGGGGATGACCAGGCTAAGTCGATTCAGAGAGAATCATCAACAGATTGACAAATACAGTAGTGAAATTTTCAGCTACATGAGAACTCTTAATGAATATCAACTACGCCCTGACGAGATCAGTGATTGTTACCAATGATGGGGATATTTCCATATGTCAAAGTATTGAAGTAAAGGTCACACATATGTAGTGCAAAACTCAATCAAAGGGAAAAAAACAAGCATTTGTTTTGTGCTTAGCCCATACCATACACTAAAAGATCGAGCTGCAAAAAGAAACAAAATGAACCTGACTTCAAGGAGTTTACATTAAAATGAAATGACCTATACAATAATTGATTTATATAATTTCTGTATACATTAGATGAAATTTAGACATAAATACACATTATGTCAATTAAAAGTTTCCCTAATAGTGTTTACGAAGTTAACATGATCAGGTGATGAAGATCAGAAAATTAAGTATCTCCAATGCTTAGAAACACATATTTACAAATCATTCATTCTACAAATATCTTTACAATGCCTACTGTATATAGAAAATCATATTGAATCTTGCAGGGTGGACCCTTAAGTTTGGTTATTAAACACACACACATACACACACACGAACACAAACACACACCCTCATGGATCCTGTAGGCTAGCAGAGGATTAAGATACAAATGCAAATAAAAGTAACGTACAATATGAATGTGCCTATGTAAGATCTGATTGTCTGCATGCATTATCTAAGTCTGTAAGTACAGTGTTGGTAGTTTGCTGTAGAATCTGGCTCTTTCCTCTTCAAGAGAAATGGTGATCTCCTTGAGAGGAACATAAGAAGGGTAATGGTTGGATGCTTGTTCCTTCCCTCACCTCTCTCTAAGGGATTAGCAAGTATATCTAACTTCCCTCTCAGTTATTGGTAGTTTAGGGCAGAAGTGGCAAATTTGTTCCACACTAGATTAAAATGTAATTGGGAAAATCTTCAAAAATAAATAAAAATACAATAAAATTTATAACATTATATTTTAAAACTAAGGCAATAACTGTCTCATAAGGTTCCTTATTATGGAATAATAACCCCCATTTCAATTTGAGTTTAACAACACTGGTCTAGAGGTATGATTTTAAGGGTTCAAATCAAAAGACATTTCCCAGATCTCTTGTTGAGGACACATCCCAAAGCTTATATTTGCCGGTTTGGCCCCTTTGCTCCAAACACTGGTAACACAAGTGATAATCACAAATAGTAATTAAATAGTAATAATACTTAAACCCATTTATCTGAGTGAAAAAAGCAAATAAAAATGGAAGTAGTACAGATCAGTATATGGCAGAGATTACGTGAGTGAAGATGACTGCTAGTTGAGATATCAGCTCAAATCCAAAGAGAATCCCCAATGTCACATTAGAATTCCACTCTCTGAGGTCTCTAGGTGAACAAGCTAGAAAACAGGGATGTGTTCAAAAGCAAGCTTCACTTTCATGCCTGAAGTTAACAAAATTTTTTCCTTTCTCCCTGTCTCTCTTGAATAATCTCTGGAAACATTCATGTTTGTTAAAACATTCTAGCACCAACTCTGACCCTTCCTCAGTTATCAGCCTTGTCTCAGAATTTTACTGATTAATTTAGGAGTTATGTCTGTTTCTACAGATGCAGCAGCACGCAAAATTCCAAAGGCTTGAACAATTACTCTAGTATACATTTGCTCAAGATAAAATTAATGAGGGATAGCAAAAATGTTGTGTGGAATCCTAAGAGAGAGGTGGGTATAAATTGAGGGACCGGTGAAATCTTCCTGAAGAAGGCAAACGTTGAGTTAGTCACTAAAGGATTAAAGTAAATATTATAATTCCTACTTAAAAACTTAGCTGAATGTAGCACCAAAATGCTGGCAAAATGCATATTACAAATTTTTATTATTGATAAAAATAAAAACTATATTGGTATAGGGCTCTATAGTTTGTAGAGTGCTTTTCTGGCTTGTTTAGTTGCCATGTTCTTTTCCTCCTCAACAAATTAATAATTGTAACCTTATCTATGTTCATATTATGCCTTTTCATTAGAATGGAAGGAATGCTTCAGGGAAGAGATTGTTTTTATACTTTTTAGCCCAATATAGTTGGCACTTAATGAATGAGTATAGGATTGGACAAGATGCCTTGCAATGATCCTGTGAGGTAAGTTATATATTCCTAATATACAGATGAGGAAATGGAGGCTTGGAGACCAGAACTGATTTTCCCAAGTCATATGGTTAATAAATAATGGAGCCAAAACTTGAGCTCTGGTCTTTGATTCCAAGAATATTGCTTATTTTAACATTCCATACTGTCATTCAATCAATTAAAATATAATTTTCTTTAGATAATACTTTGTGAGGCTCTTTATACATGAAAGTGATTAAACATCTAAAGATATAAAATTATAATAAAATTTATAATTCAGAAATTTCTCTAATTTTAGTATAAAAGAAATCAAAAGCAGCATAGAATAGCAGAGAAAAAACAGACGTCAAAGCCATGAGATCTGGATTCAAGCTTGTTTCACTCATGCACCCTGTGCAACATTGAAGAAGTCAGTTAGTTTATCCTTTTACTTAGCAGGCAAGTCTCCAAGACCATAAGTTTTAGAGAAGGGGCAGTACCGGAATTGGTACCTGGAATTTCCTTATCTTGGAAGAGATCACCAGACCAGTCAAACGACAGGTTTAGACTCCCTTCTGAGAAAGAGTGACATTTGCATCCCTCTCCATATCTCCCATGATTCCTTCACTGCCCAGCCTCTCAATTGAATTCTTTGCCTCATATATTCCAGAAAAAAGTAGAGGCTGTTTACCCTTTCTTCTTGCCTCTTCTTCTCCTATCACTCTATCTTCTATCACTCAGATGCCTTCTGTGGCTTCTGCCACCATTTCCTCCTTCACCTTTTTTTTTACATGATACAGTGGCCTTACTCTCTCCCAAAGTTACCTGTACCAGAAATCCCATTCCATCCCACCTCCTTCAGCAGATTGCCCCCTCTGCCATCCCCTCCCCTATCACTTACTTTTAATCTCTCTCTTTATACTGGTTTATTCCTTACCTCTTCCAAACACACCCATGTTTTGCCTATCCTGAAGAAAACAAAACAAAACAAACCTCACGTGATCCCCATAACTATCCCTTCTGTACTCCTTCTGTCCTTTGGGGCTTAACTTGAAAAGATCATCTGCAACAAGGATCTCTACTTTCTTCTCACTTTCTTCCTAACCTCTTACAATCTGGCTTCTGACCTTATCATTCCAATGAATTTACTCTCTCCAAAGTTACCAGTGATCTTCATTACTAAATGCAAAGACAGTTTTTCACTCCTCATTCTCTTGAGAGACTGTGTGCCTCAAGTCTCTCTCCATTTCAGTCTATCTTCCATTTAGGCAAAGAAGTGATTTTCCTAAAGTGTGAGTCTGACCATGTCACCCCACTGGCTCTACTCAGTAACTCTGTTGACTTCCTAAACCTTGCTTCCAGGCTCAAATACAAAATGATGTTTGGTGTTCAAAGCCCTTCAAAACCTAGCTCCCTCTTACCTTTCTGGCCTTTTCACACCATAATCCCCACAGTGTACTCTTCATTATAATGACAGTGATCTCCTGGTTCTTCCATGAATAAGATACTGCATTTCTCAGCTCTGAGCATGTTCTCTGGTTATCCCCCATAATGGGAATATCCTCTCTCCTCAACTTTACCTACTAATTTCCAGGTTTTCTTTAAATCCCAATGAATCTCATGTTTTACAGAGTACCTTTCCCAAACCTTAATTCTACTTCCTTCCCTCACTTAGTTATTTTCTATTCATCCTACATATTACTTGATTTACATAGATTTGTTTTCATGTTATCTGCCCCATCAGATCATAAGGGCAATGACTGTCTTTTACCTTTTTTTGTATCTCCAGGTCAATGCCTGACATATAGCAGTCACTTAATGCATGTATATTGATTGAGAGACAGACAGACAAACAAAGAGAGAAACAAAAAGATTTCCCAAAATCCAAAAATGAATTGTTGAGTTTACACAGACAAAGTTAAATCTGGAAAGGCTTTCCACAAATTATTTTCTTCCCTTATAACCAACAGATCTTCCCTTCAGAAATCAGAATTTTTTTTTCATTTTGCCAATACCAAGCTCACTTCCAGGAAAATCTGAATACAGGTAATGTTTATATGCATGCGTATATGGGGTGGGGGGCAGTGCATTGGAGCTAGGTGGGAGTTAAAAAGGCTTCATTTCCCATGCAAGCACTAAGATTGATAATGTATATACAATTTGAAGAAGTTTTTATTTTACCTGATAAGAAACTAAAAACACAAAGGACTTGTGCCTTGGCCCATAGACTATAAAGGCATTTCTCCTTTCCTGTGAACACCACTATTCTTAAAGACCTGTACAGTGCTCTAGACTTATGATACCACTCTAAGCTTGAGGCTCTGTGGATATTTAAAAAAGGTAAAGTATCGAAACAATTACAGAATTGCCTATTCACCCTCCATCATGTCCCCTACCCCAATACACACACCTTGGTCTGGACCCATTCAGATCATAAAACTTACAGTTAATGGAGGATGGGAAGATCATGGTTTGCTGACCCACCCTGTGACTGTCTCTTGCTGCTCATTGTCTCTGGCTCATACATGGTTTAAGGATTTGGATTTAGAATTTTTCAGTTTCTTTTCAAGAGGCTGCGTTCCAGGATTCCTCCATTTGTCTAGGATCTCATAATTTCTCCATTACTGCTACCTCTGGACATTGCTATTTCCATGGTCATGTGGTCCCTACTTTCATGAGACCATACAGTTTTCTGCAGTGCATTGTACTCTAGTTGTTCTAAGTGGGCAAGCAGGCTGCTCTCTAGAGAAAATCCTGTGGAGATGAGTCAAAAATCAGAGAATCAGAGACTCTAGGGAGCTGCCTAGCTTCCCCCATTCTAGCCCAGCCTTAGTTGGCCCCATCTCTCTGCTTTGTGTCTATTTATCATGTTTAATGGCCAAGTTAAAGGTAGTGACTTAGGGGAATGGCTGGCATTGATTCAGCAAATTATATGTAATGTGGAGGTTCTAGAGCAACAGTGCTTGCTCACACTCCACCAAGGAGACATGATCTATTCCACAATAAAGTCTTCATAGTGGTGTTACTTGGGATATTTATATAATTTGTAGGGGTCCATCTTCAAGGCCAGAATAAAGTCTGTGCACTTCAACCTTATTAGTAATGACTGGACTCCTCTGCATCAGGGGATCTTAAACTGGGGCCAAGAACTGTTTGTTGTTATTGTTGATAGCTTTAGTACAATATAATTGCTTCCATTCATAATACTATTTATTTCATTATATACATTTAAAAACAGTATTCTGAGAAGGGGCATAAGCTTCACCAGACTAACTGACTGACAAATTGGCCAAGGACACAAAAAGACTAGTAACCACAGTTTTCAATATGTATGCCTCTATGTTTTTCATGTAAACATGGAAACATACATTGATATATGTGTATTCACATATGCATGAGTTTATATATTCTTATCCAGCATTTCAATAGGTCTTTGATTTCAAGTGTTTTTATCATCAAAGACAATACATATGTCTCTGTGTGCATATGTATATATTTGTATGTGTAGAGAGATTGTGTGTATGTAATATATATATATGTATATATATATATATATGCATTTCTCATTAGAAATATATAATATACATGCTATATTGACCATAATCTTGTCACTTAAATTCTACTAAAAATTCTGGAATTTCTTAGACAATTAATTTTACTATATATGTTTAAATGTGTGATGCTTTGCATAAATACAGCATGGAAAACTGCAATGCATATTTATGACCTCCAAGGGAGTCCTGCTCCATCTTTATCATTTCACCTCACAGAGATTTTAAAATTTGCATGAAATACACATTTGTACAATGAAAATTACTTCTTGGATAAAATGCTTAGAGTGATTGCAGTGACACAATTTTCCTAATTTTTCAGCATGCTTGTTACTTACTGAAAGCTCAGTGAACTTACTGGCCTAGCCTGGATACCTAAATCACAGATTCTGCAATGGTCAAATGAATTTGACACACTTTTTTTTTGACTGTTTTCTTATGAAATCATAAACCATTCCATATACTTGGTGATGTGTGTCTTTGAATGTTCCATTACTTTTCTTCTTTCTTTTTTATTAATTAATTTAATTTTAGGTTTCAACATTCGCCTCAACAAGATTTTGAGTTCCAAATTTATTCCCCATCACCGCCCTCCCCAACCTAAGGCTGCATCATTCTCATTACCCCTTCCCCCATATGCCCTCCTTCTATCACATCCCCACCCACCTTCTCTTATCCCCTTCCCCTTATATTTTCTTGTAGGGCAAGATAGATTTCTATACCTCATTGCCTATCTATCTTAGTTCACAGTTGCATGTAAAAACAATTTTACATTCATTTTTAAAACTTTGAGATCTAAATTCTTCCCTTTCCTCCCTCCCTATCCACCCTCACTGAGAAGGCAAGCAATTCGATACAGGTTATACACATGTAGTCATGCAAAACACCTCCATAATATTCATGTTGTGAAAGACTAACTATATTTCCCTCCACCCTATTCAGGCCCCCATTTATTCTATTCTCTCCTTTTACCTTCTCCCTCTTCAAAAGTGCTTGCTTCTAATTACCTTTTCCCACAATTTGCCCTCCCTTCTATCATCTCCTCCTCTCTTATCCCCTTCACCCCTACTTTCCTGTAGGGTAAGATAGATTTCCATACCAATTGATTATGAACGTTATTCCCTCCATAAGCCAAATGCAATAAGAGTAAGGTTCACTCATTCCCTCTTACCTCCCCCTCTTCCTCTCCACTGTAAAGGTTTTTTCTTGCCTCTTTCATGTGAGATACTTTACCTCATTCTACCTCTCCCTTTCTTCTTCTCTCAATACATTCCTCTCTCAACCCATAATTTCATATTTTAGATATCATCCCTTCATATTCAACTCAATCTGTGCCTGCTGTATATATGTGAATATATGCATACATGTATGTGTGCATATATATATGTATGTGTATATACATACACATATACATATATATACATACATGCATACATATATACATACACATGCACACACACATATACCCTTCAACTACTCTAATAATGAGAAAGGTCTCATGAGTTACAAATATCTTATTCCATGTAGGAATGTA
The DNA here is from genome assembly GCA_028646595.1 of Phalanger gymnotis. Classification (NCBI taxonomy): domain Eukaryota; kingdom Metazoa; phylum Chordata; class Mammalia; order Diprotodontia; family Phalangeridae; genus Phalanger; species Phalanger gymnotis. Next base: position 17,442,545 of record CM053626.1, on the reverse strand, counting down.
AACAGTTCAACTTCAATAAGTCCCATATGATTTCTCTTTCCTGTTTATCTATTCATGCTTCTCTTAAATCTTTTATTTGAAAGTCCAATTTTTTATTCCACTGGGGCAGAGACAAGACGGCAGCTGGAAAACAGGAATTTGACTAGGGGTCTCCCCCAGGACCCTCCAAACACCAATAAAAATTGGCTCTGAACAAATTCTAGAACTGCAGAACCCACAAAATAACAGAGGGAACCAGGCCTCCAGGCCAGGACAGCCTGGATGGTTACTGGGTAAGGTCTTTCATGCATGGAGCTGGGAAAAGAGCAGAGCCCAGCGTGGGCTGTGCCTGGAGTCTGGGAGCTGGGCAGAAGAGGCCCTAGTGCCCTGAATCAGTGGGCTGTAGCAGTTACCAGACTTCTGTAGTAGGAAGGCTGAATTTATAATCTCAAATATAATCATGTATATGTTTGAATGGTTTGAAATCACAAGGTATAAGAGATTCTCTAAGTAGAACGCA
>CM053626.1:17425771-17441546 GCA_028646595.1 Phalanger gymnotis | reverse complement strand
CATGCACTGCCAAAGGCATGCCTATGGTATGTACCAGAAAACAATGCAAATCTATATATGAATATGAATCTAATTCCAGTATTCTATCCATTAATAAAAATAGCTAAAAATTAGAGTAATTTAATGTCGCTCAAATACTTTGCATATCTGATAATAGCTAATGTGTATATTGTTTTAGATCCGTAAAATATTTTCTATCACTTACTTCACTTATTCCTCACAGCCACCCTCTGAGAGGAGTGCTATTACTTTGTCTTTTTAATAGATGAGGAAACTGAGTCTGCATAAAGTAAAATAACTTGCCTAGGGTCACATAGCTAGTGTTGAAAACAAGAATCCACCTTGGATTCTCCTAACTTCAAATCCAGTGCCCTATCCACTATGCAACATAGCTGCTTAATATGAAATTATTTATTTTTATCACTACATGCACTCAAATATCCATGTCAAACTGATTCATGAGACTCCCACAGACTTTAGCCCTCATAGAAGCCTGTTGGGTGAGTAAAAGAGAAATGACAGAATATCCACTGCGTGATGAGCACTTAACACCAACAACTTCCTAGCAAAGGAAATCAAAGGCAGGGAGCCTGGAGACAGCTCAGCTCAGCTAGATGAGCATCCAGCCATAGGGACTTCACCAAAGAATCATACCTTATGATATTCAAGGCTTACAATCTTAGAGGGGGATGAGACCTCTGAGACCGTTTTGTCCAATCCCTTTATTTTACCAATGAGGAAGTTGAGACCCTAGAGGCAAAGTGACTTTTCCACGGTAACAATGTTAGCTTAGGTTAATGATCCATTTGTCCATTAACCTAGGATGTGCCAAACACTATGCATGCTAGGTGCTAGGGATATGATATAAGTACAAAGTACAGCATGATCCCTACATGTAAGAAGCATGTAGTCTAAAGGGAAAGCCAAGTACATGTGCAATTACATAGAGAAGAAACACAAAAAGGAAATGGTAACGCTTTGGATACAAGGAACTTGAATTTGGGATAATCGGAAAATATTTCAATAGAAGGTGGTGTTTGATCTGAATCTTGACAAAAGAGAGAAATTCTATGAGATGGAGATGAGGATAGAGTCTGTTCCAGGAAAGTGAGATTCAAGACAAAGAGAGAAAGACATAACTGAGGAGAAAGAGAAAAGAAAAGGCCAGTTTGGATAAATATAGGTCTGGGAGGTGGGGTGATAGTGTACAGTGAGGCTTCTGAGGTAAATTACATTCTGGTTTCATAAGAAACTAAAAGCTTAACTAAATGTTTTCCTTTTGTTTGTTTTATTTTTAATCCTAGAGATAATAGGGATCAAGTGATGTTTATTGGGTAGGATGTTGACATTGTCAGATCTGCTCTTATGGAAAATTCCTTTGATAGCTTTCTAGTTTTATGAATGGTGACATGTCTAGGTTATGGTCTGGACAGCTTCTGTCCTTGTTCAGTCATTTCTATCGACTTTTACTCTTTGTAATTGTCAGAAGTTGCATTCGAACTCAGGTCTTGCTGACTCCAGGCCTGGTTTTCAAATTCTATGTACGGTTATCCATTGCACATGCAGAAGTTAGGGGCACAGCCCCCCTGTGACCTGGAAAATCTGTGTAAAAATTTTTGGCCCTCCCTTCATACCAGAGAAAAAGTCTGATTTTTTTTTCCTTTCATGGGGTTTTTACAGTACCTTATTATAAAATTTGGGTTATATATTTGATCATAGGCTATGTTATATAATACTATACATATAGTTCATGCATTTATGAGTTTCTAAACTCTTTCTATGTCATCTACTCACCTTTGTGTGTTATCTGGGGCTTCTACAAAACTCCCCCAAAATTCCCATTTATTTTTCAAACTCGCGCAAGGGGAAAAATTGCATTGTGTAAGGGATACCCATATCTGTAATATGGTGTTCATTTCTAAGTGTCATGGCTCAGGAACCACACTGATGAACTTACTAGAACTCACTCAGAGGAGACTAAAGACAGTGATAAGAACTTCATGCCACATGAGAATCAATGGGAAGAATAACGAGGTCATTGGTCTTAAAAAAAAGAAGACCCACGGGAAAAATAAACCTGCTTCGAGTGTTGGAAGGACATCGCACGGCCTGTCTGCTCTTAGAGACCAGAAGCTGGGACAACACATTTAAGTTGCAAAGAAACACATTTAATCTTTATGTCATTAAATACAACATATAAACAAAGTCAAAGAAGCTTCATTGTAATCAGAAATTCCCCCAAACAAAACGGCCATCTTGGGAAAGCTTCAGACATAGGTTAGAGGAACACCTCTATTTTTATAATAACAAGGATTTTTTTTCATGGACCTGTTAAATTAGATACCCTATGACTTCCATTATGATTCCAAAATTTGGTGATTCTATGAGACTAAAAGCAATGAAATTGGACATTGGCATTGAAGAATTCAAACATTGATTTAATTTTCAATATCCATTATAATTTATCAAATTGAAATTCATCTACACAGGACTCTGTGTCAATTCAGGAGGCTTCTGCTAGAGAAAGAGAATTTGCTTATATATTTAATTTATGTAAAGCAGATACATTGTCTCATATAAACTCACATGACAGGTAAACGGCATAGTGGATAGAATGATGGCCCTGGAGTCTTAAAGACTCATATTCCTGAGTTCAAATCTGGCCTCAAACACCTAGTAGTTCTGTGACCCCAGGCAAGTCACTTAACCTTACTTGCCTCAGTTTACTCATCTGTACAATGAGGTGGCCAAGGAAATGACAAACCACTCCAGTGTCTTTGACAAGAATATTGTAAATGGGGTCATGAAGAGTCAGACACAGCTGAAAAAATAAACATATATGATAATTACATGACAATTTTGTTGTATGTCTTAAATGAACAGAAGTTGTGTATAGTAGATTTTCAGTTTCATGTGCAATCATCTTTTTATTGTACTATGTTATGGAAATGCTTGTTTTATTCCATAAATTAAAATTAAAATAAATTTAAAAAATAACATGTACCAATATAAATGCATATGCATATATTATGAAGATTCATGTTTATGTGCATATATAATTTAATGTAAATGCCTTAATGTCATGGATTGTTTCTCTTCTGGGTTTGTATCACCATCACCTAACAGAGTCCTTGGTACAGAGTTGGTACTTTTGCAAAGGGAAGGAAATGTACTCTGATTTCCTCAGTATGAGAACTCCTTATTGTAGGCTGCCTTCATGAATGTTGGTCAATAACATTCTGTCATTTTCAGTTTTAGATTGGTTCCTGGGAGCCTGAGAGCTTAAATCACTTTCCCATGATCATACTGCCAGTATGTAGGAGGAGCTAAACTTAAACCCAGGTCCTTTTGGATCTCAGTTAGACTCTACATCATAACTCACTGCCTCAACTAAAGAAAAGAAGGCACCAAGATTATAATCATCAAACAAAGATAATTTAGGAAGGAAGACTGGAAAGTGATACTTTGTCTAGTCACTAGAGGAGGAGACAACTTGGACGCACACTGAGTTGAGCACCAAAGGAATGTGTATAGGGCCGATAGAAGCGTTTGCAGATCTCTTTTGGCTGAGAACCTAGAAGCTCCCAGGCCAGCCAGAGATGCTTCTGTAGGCCCTCTTTGAGCTATTAGAAGGCTAACAGAAAGGGATTAGCTTGAGGAAAGGGATTTGCTTGGTAAATTATTTTGGTAGACATAGCAGTACAAACTTTTATTGTTGCTTCTTAACAGAGGAATGCTTGGGGAACAAGAGAAATGACTATCACAAATAAAAACTATGGTGATGTTAATAGTGGATAGTTTTATTTTATTTATTTTACTTTCTTTCATACTGTTTGGGGAATAGCAAACTTTATTTCCTGGGAAGTCACCACGTATTTCTGTTCTAAATGCTAGAAGGCTTTATGAGCGATAGAAGGCTTTTAAAGCTCAGCTCTCAGGGATCCTAAAATGTATTTATTTAAAGAAGGTATGCTTACAGACCCTGGGAGCTTAGACCTGATAAAGGTAACACAAAAGCATCTGAGGTTTGGATTCCCCATAGGGAAATAAAATGCAAACAATTTAAATATTACTTGAGGAACCATCATTTCATTTCACTTGAAAGTAGTTTTTGGGAAAGTGTTTTGTAATATGATATACAAAACATTAGCCATAACAAAAAGTTTGCTTGATATGAATTCACAAAATGACAGAGCTTCAAGAAATGTTGGGAGCTTGACTTGTCCATTTCCTTGCTTTTAGGCAGCATCATATTTGACATACTGAGACTTCAGGAGAGCATTCATATTTTCATATTTCCTTGGATTGCTTATTTCAATGTTTAATGGTTTCAAGACATTGGATCTATCCAACAACCTGTCCTATTATTTTGCCTGATTTTCATTGTGCTTTCCTCAGTGGATATAGAGAACAACTGTTTGTTTTTGTTTTTGTTTTGTTTTTTCCTATCTTCGGTCTTTCAAATGACTGGTAATTTTCTAAAAGGACTATGCTTTGGGAGTTTGGGAGATCCCTATTTCTGAGGATTTTCAAGCAAACACAAGAAAGTTACTTGTTGATGGAATTTAAATGAATGAATGATTTAAAAAATACATTTATTTGTATAGCAGGCACAGTGCTAGGCACTGGATACAAAGGCAAAAGAGAGATAGTAAGTGACTTCAAGTAACTTACATCTTTCTAATAGAAAAGAAAGGACATATGTGACAGTGGTTGACATAGAAGGTGTTTTCTTCTGTAGAGTCACAAGAATTCTGAATAATTCTATGCGGCAATTGATTAGTATGTTTTATAATGTAATAATATTAATTTGATAGCTACTAGAAAAAATAAGGGGCAGAATTATGGTAAGTGGGAAGTTACTACAGGCTGGGATGAATGTTGTTATGGCCAATCAGGCTCCTGTTCCCTGCAGGATGGGTTGGTGGGATGATCCAGAGGCTAGAAAATCTGTTAAACACAATCCAAAGAGAACTTTGAAAGTATGAATACTCATCTACAGTCTGCATGTTTCAAATTAAATTGTTATATTATACAGGGACATATGTTTCTGGCATGATTGAGCTGGATAGCTATAGAGGTCTCTTCTGACACTAAAATTCCATTGCATGATGAACATTTATTAAATCACCTTTCATCCTTTTATTCTCCAGAATACATAATTCCTATCTTCTGATTCTTCTTTCCTGGAACTAATTTATTTTTTAAATCAGCTTCATTCTCCCTTTAACAGTCTTTCATGTCCATTGTCATTCTTGAAGACAGAATAGGGCACACTCATTCAGTGTTAATCTAATGCAACATATGCTCATTTTCCAATTCTCCTATTCACTCCTAAGACTTTACCATCATGCTTCAACTGCCTTTTTAACTTGAGAGTCTCATCCTCCCTTGTGGCCTTCTCAATCTGAAAAAAATCTCTGTCTATGTGGTACCCTTTTCCCCTTTGATGAGAGGTCCAGGCCAGCCAGCCTTCATTTCTCTCCCGGCTCTCCTTCTAACTCTCTGGACTTCAACCCCATGCCACACCATATCTCCAAGTATATATATTTTTCCAATCCCTGACTCATTCTTTAGAGTTGTTGAAATATGTTGTCTTCCCCTACTAGAATATAAATATCTTGATGGCAGGGCTTGTTTTTTGGCTTATATTCGTATCCCCAGAGCATAGAAAGACACTGTCACATGGTCAGCATTTAATAAATGTTTGTTGACTTATAACTCCTACATTTCATATATTTATGCATATCAGCAAAAAATGGCTTGGTTCTTGGATCTCAATTTGGTCTCAAAGGTCATAGGGTTGGGGCAGGTAGCTGTTGCAACGAGTAGAGTACTGGCCCTGAAGTCAGGAGGAACTGAGTTCAAATCTGGCCTCAGACACTTGACGTACTTACTAGCTCTATGACCTTGGGCAAGTCACTTAACCCCAATTGCCCTGCCTTCCCCCCCTCAAAAAAAGGTCATAGGGTTGCAAAAGCACTCCAGGGAAGGCCCATGTGCAGAGGGAGGACCTGATTGTACACCATTCCTCAATTGTAATAGATAGTCAAGAAATGATCAGTGAGCCAGCTCAATGCTTACCTACTGCATTTACCTAGTTTGTCAATAAGCACATTCTGCAATATAGTATCCAATGTCATTGTTCAAGTCAATGTAAATTGTACCTGTCACTTCTCCTCCACTTAATAGAGCTATCAATCTGACAGGAAAGCAGGCTCCTGGTGTCTGACAAGACGATTCTTTTTAAACAGAGCCACGATGGCTGCTTATTCGCCAGAGATTCTACTGCCTTACAGGTGTTTGCCATATACTTGTGCCTATTATCTCCAATTGTCTTTTAACTTCTGTAGAAGTTAAAGTCATAGAGTCTTCAAGTGCCATGGTGTAAGGTACAGTTGTTGCTTTATATTAATTTCAGTTCAGGTTGCTAACCCTTTATTGAGCGCTTACAGATCGCCAGACACTATACCAATCCTGTGAATCCAGAAACAAAAAATTAAACATTCTCTACCTTCAAAGATATTTCATTTTACTGTATGTCATTGGACAGAACACCTCAAATACAAAGTCTTACTTCTGAGTCCAACCTTTCAATTATCCGGGTCTTCTTACTTGTTCTCAGTCATCCACTCTAAACTTTTTCTTGTTTTCTTTGTCACTCATTATATCCCATTCCCTGCTGGTTTCCTGGTCAGGCTAATCTTGTGCCAGTAACCATTTTAAGGATCTCCGTTTTTCTTCTTTTTGACTTAAAAATCTTTCATACATTGTGGTTTTAGACAATTCTACTTAACCAAGCACAATTTTAGTTTCTCTACTTATGTGCTTTGATCTTTTTCTTCCATTCTTTTCCCTCCCCTTTCCTTCTTTTCCTTTTCCTTCCCTTCCCTTACATTTCCTTCATTTTTCTTTTTATTTTCTTTTTCAGGACTACACCTTCCTTCAACTACATCCATTCATTTCCTACCATTCTTCAATGTTTAGGCCAAATGTACTTTAGTCCACATTGAACAATCCCTTGTGACAATGAAAAGCAAGTAGGCAAAAATAACTAATACTGAAAGCTTGTTGTACGTTGTGCACTATATTCTGTCGAAGTAGTCCTCCACCTCTAGGCTATGACATAAGAGGTATGTTTAGTTTTCTTTTGTCCAAGACCTTCACTTTTTTCTCATGAACCTTTTGCTGATTACTAACTCCACAACCTCTCCTTCAAGATAGGAATGATCTTTCTTTATACTGAATTCTCACAAATGTTTTTATGTCTCACACAGCTTTGACATGCTATCTTGTATCACCATCATTGCTCTGTCTTTTATCTCTTCTATTAGCCCATAAGATCATTAGATGTAGAAATCACATAATTTCTTTTTTAATTCCTCCCTCAGTATCTAAAAGTGCTTTTATCTAATAGGCACTTGGCAAATATTTGTTAAATGAAGGAAGTTAAATAGGATCACTGAGTCACTCAATTTTTATTGTATCTGATTATTTTATTGATGCAGAATTTGTCTCTGTCTTAATATCCTCCACTTTATATCTTAAACTACGATTTGATTTCTTTCCTTCTACTTTATTGTTAGAAGACAGGGAATTTTCCATCTCTCATCTTTTCCTCACATGCCTTACTGTTCAACAGAAGTTCTAGAACATTCTCATCTCTCATCACTCAGGAAGTTTCTTTATGAGCTCACTGGTAGAAAATACATGTAAAACCTCGGTAGATTTAGAAAGGCTTATCATCAGGATGGCAGTAAATGATGAAGGTTTCAGCCAGAGTGACTCTGAGACTGCCTTCAGAGTTGTGTAGAGAAATTTCAGCAAACACTAAGGAGGAAGGACCAACAGCAGTAGAGTCACGGATTCCCCGAGTGTTGATGCAGCCAATTGTGGGACTTAATTCTGGGCTTTCTTTCAGATTCTCCCTGGGATTCAACAAATCTACTTCTCTCAAATAGGAAAATTAGTCTTTGGCTTGTTGCAACAATTTGGCTAGCAGCTGCTGTGGGGGCAAAAGATCAACACAAGCCCAACAACAATCATGCTGCCAGCACAGGTTCTTTTGATCTGCTTTACTAAAGAAAACAACGTTATCTTATTTCAATCTAACATACAAATATCAGTCACTTAGTTCAGGGGAAAAAGTCAGCACCCTGAACTTCAGAGAAAATACAAAAAATTACAAACATACATTATAAACAGACCAAACACAATTCATAGTTACCAAGAAGGCATCAACATCTGCATTCACAAGCTGGAGGGCTCTTAACTACAGCTGCCCAGTCTTCACATAAACACTACTCCAAGAATGAGAGCCCCTCCCAAGTAGCTCTGTTTTCTCTTTTGATACACCCTTTAGCTGTCATCAAACATCCTCTGAGTGACCAGAACTTAAGCTCCTACTATCGGCTGTGGTCTTAGAAACTCCCCTTAGGACCCTGAGGGCTTCACGCCCACATAGGCTTAGCACCTAGTAGATAGGGGTTTGGACCGTGGGCTTTGCACCTAGTAAGGGTCCATCAAAGACACTTAATTAATTTATCATTCTAAAACAGTAAAAAAAAAAAATGTCCCAATTTAATTTATATTACAAGGCTGTGAGTTAGGCAATCTGGAACTTCAAAAGTTTTTATCATAAAGGTTCAGCCAATAAAAGGTGTGTCTACCCCAATGGATGACAAAATGTCAAAAATCCCTCAGATAGCCCTTAATTTATAACTTGAGAGTAATTTACCTTCCTCACTTGGAATAAATGTGTATGAAACCTAATTTGCTAGTGATTGAAGGAATGATGAATGAGCATTGTGCTTTGGTCCCCACAAGTTGTAGAAAGCACTTAAGCAACAACTTTATATTAAATTCTTATTACGTGCCAGATACCATGCTAAGTGCTATTGAATCAAATATGTAAGAAATAATAAAAAAAAAAGAAGAGAAAAGAAGGGGAGGTAAGAGGCTGGGAAAGAGAGAAGAAACAAAAAAAAAGGTAAAGGGAAGAATTACAAAATGTTTACATTTTCTAGGCAGCTAGTCTGAATCAGGATGGTTTAGGGCAGGTTATAAAAGGTGGATACCACGTAAATAGAAGTCAGGTAGAGCATGGTAAAACCAACAGATTGAACAGGCAGACATAGAACTACAATGGGGAAATTTGGTCTTTCCTCAAGACACCAAAAATCTAAGAGAGCGCAAATATCAACATATGCACTCCGTCAATGAAATAGGAAAAAAAATACAAACAAAAACCTACTTCACAAGTAGCATCTAATTAGTAAACAAGAAAAACTGCCAGTGCCCACCATTTTAGGAAAACCCATGATAGTAACTAATTCCACTCTCAATTGCCTAAATTTGTATTAATCACTGCTTGCATTATTCTAAAACTAAGAGGATCATTGCTGGAAGGAAACTGACTAGGCTTCCAGTTCTATTTCCCCATTTTTTCAACAAAAGATATTTTGCAGCACATACACACACACACACACACACACACACACACACACACCAAGAAAAGTAAAGAAAGTTCAAAAAGTAAGCGTCAAGCTATACTCAGTTTGTCAGTTTTCTCTCTGGAGGTAGATATAATTTTTTATCATGAGGCCTGTGGAATTGTCTTGAATTATTCACAATTTATTTTTTCAATCCAGTCTGACACAACCTAAAATGTTCTCTCATTTTGTTGTTTGACCTCAGCCTAACATATATTACTTTCCCACATCTACACCTAGCTCCCAAAGTAACCCACTCTTTCCTAAACCACAAATTATCTAATCTAGCAAAAGTAACTCTTCTTTGTTGGTAAAAGGAAATATAAAATTATATGTATATGCATTTATTCCTTCAATAACATGATCATGATCAACATTGGTCAGCTTTCTATTATTATCTCTGGCAAAAATACTTCCAAGCACTTTACAGTTGCAAGTCTCTAGTCATCTTTACCACCATATATTTTTAGATGATGGCCACAACCTGAGCATGGCAAGAAAACACTGTGATAGGGTTCTGGGGTCATCATATTAACAAATTCAGTGTTATTTAATGTACTTATTTAGAATAGCCCACCCATCTGGCTTGAAAATAAATAGCTTAAATAAGCATGAACCACTTAAAATCGGTGGAGTGTAAACAACGGGTACTATTTCAGATTCAGTGTGCAAATGCCAACTATCTTTCTTTAACAGGCTGCCTGCTTCTCTTTCAATCACTAGCCTGCCAATTTACAAAGAATAGAAAATATATTGAGACACTTCAGGTCCTTGCAGGATCTACTTTTTTTTCTCCCAATTATTCTTTTAATTCTATCACATAAGGAAATCATAAGCTTAAAAAGCATGCAAAAGATAAAGTTTATTCTGTGACTCACTATGGAAAGGAAGGTTCTCTGAGCAGTAAATACTCAAGAGGCTTCTTGGTGAGAAAGGCCTCAAGGTACCAAATGCATTAACTTAAGATAGCTTCCAAAGATTAGTCCTGAGTGACTTCCTCTATGTCTCTCTTTTGGTCTCAAAGCAACAGTAATGCCTTCAATTCATTCAGTTTTCAGATTACTTTCCTTCTGTATACTAAGACTGCCAGATGGCCACCTGTCTGTTTGCTCAAGTTAGTACTAGAGGTAATGTATAAACATTACAACATTCTCTTTCCTTTAATCTAACACTGAATTGCTGGATGGTTGTCACACAGACACTGAACACACACACACACCCCATTTTCCAAACATCTTTCCTATGGCTACTAATTAGAGATGGATACAGTGTCTGCTAGCACCAACCTTACTAAAACATCTTAAATATTTAAACATTCACATTGTCCTTTAAGGTGGCATGGAGGTGACCTTGGTTCTTAAGATTTTTACCAGTTGAATACTAGGTTTGCCAGTTGGTACCAAACTGGCATGACTTTGAATATGTACCTGGAGATGGATTGTATTTTACCAACCAAGGAAAACACTTATTAAAATGAGAAAGATATGTCATTAGAGTAAAGGAAATAGGACCAGGGATCAGAACAGGCAAAGTTGCAGAGTTACACTTTGTTGTTTGTGTTTGTTCATTTTTTTTTCTTTCTAGTGCCTCTGGTACCTTTCTAGCGTGGTGCTAGAACATAGTAGGCACTTAATAAGTGTTTGTTGATTGATCGATGGATTTTGGCTACAGTAAGTCTCAAGTACCATCCAATAAATCATAGAAGATTCAAGTTCAGCATTAGTGTAGGAAACAATGACTGATGAAATCATCAATCTTTGGCAGTAGCCAGATGATGAAATGGACAGTGGGTTGGACTTCAAGAAGTCAGAAGGACTTCTGAGTTCAAATTCTATCTCAGATACTTTCTAGCTTTGTGACACCCTTTCTCAGCTTCAGTTTTTTTTTTTTATCTGTTAAATGAAAATTATAATACACCTACCTCATAGGCTTGCTGTTAGGAACAAAGGAAACAACAAAAATAGAGCACTTTGAGAATTCTAAAGCACTACAAAAATGTTAGCTACTGACATCATCATCATCATCTGGGAATACTTAAATATTAATCAAAACAAATTTCTAAATACGCTCATTTAAATCCTACTTAATCCAATTATTCTAACCAATTAACAAGTATAAATAATCTATTATAATACTAGACTCCACTATAATGATAGTCATTATAATAATAACTAACAATTTTGTACTATAAGGTTTTCAAAGTGCTTTATACTTATCTCATTTCATTCCCCCTATAACCCTGTGGACCAGGATTGAGCCTTACTCCCATTTTAATCAATGACAGAATCTGATTCTAAAAAGAGGTTAAGTGATATTTCCCAGGTCACACAGCTATTAAGTGTCTTAAGAAGGGTTAGAATTTCTATCTTCCTGACACCAATTCCAATTTGCCATCTAATATGCCACCTAGTTGTTTATTATTATGTATGATCTTTCTCACTTTGCCAAGAAGTAGCATCTATAATTGTGAGCAGCTAATACTGTTAGCATGTAGATTTTATCCTGAATAGTTTGATAACATGCTGTAGCAGCAATCTGCTAGCAGCTGCTATAGGGGTGTAAGACCCACCAACATCTATCACACAGAAAGCTGCCAACACAGGTTCTTTGATCCGCTGTACTAAGGAAAGTAACCTTAAGGGGTTAGCCATCTCAGTCAATTCAAACATATACATATATATATATATATATATATATATATATATATATATATATATATATCATTCACTTAGTTCAGGGGGGAAAGATCAGCCTCCTGAACTTCAAGGCAAATACAAACAGAAATTAAAAAAGACAGACTTTATATGATTCAAATCATAATTCATAGTTACCAGGGAAGCACCAATATCTGGATTACAAAGCCAGGGACCAGTTACAGCTTGCCCAGAGTATCAACACTCCTTCCATGAGTGCACTGCAAAAGTCAAACAAGAAGCTCCCCTCCATTATATCCTGTTCAGAGCCCTGAAGGCTCTGACCTTATCCTGGCTATGAGCGCGAAAGTTCCCCATCCCTAGTATCACATCATATACAATTCGATGACTCTCCCTTGTCTTAATGCTGAGAAACAACTGAGAAATATTCCAAGACAAAGACAGCAAAAAGTTTTCCCACCCATGGAAACAAAGGGGAGACTTGACAGTCTTAGCATCCCAAAAGGAAAGAACAGGAAAAAGTCTGATTGCCTTAACATTTGCTACATCTGAAATAGAGGCACAGTGAGAGGTTCATGCATTTCCATGTTGAAATCTCTAAGTTAAGCAAACAGATTATGAAAATTCCACACAGCTGGAACTTCTCTTTTGCCTCTCCCTTATGTTCTCTTGCTAGTGTAACTTGTAACTTTTAGCATTTCTATCACCAGACATGAGGTTTGCCCTGGCTTTGTCAACAATATTACCACGTCTATCACAATCCTGATAGTAGGTCCCATAAAGAGAGATTTAGAATAGTGAAGCTAATGTTGGCTGGTGCCAGCAGTGGAAAGCACGATACGAAGGGTCAAAGCCTACATTCTCCTCCAGCATACATGGATCTTCTAGTTCAGAGGTGTAAAATACATGGCAAGCCATATTCCCAAATGTGGCTGGAACCAGATCAAAATATAATTGGGAAGCATTTAAAAATAAAATGTAATAAACCATAGATATTGTTAATTCATGGTTTTCTAAGTCAATATGCCACAGATATGTATGGTTTTGTTGCCCCCGTTTCTAATTGACTTAACACCACTGTTCTAATTCATTTCACTTTGCATCTTTCAAATTAGACCATGGAGTCAGTTCCTATGCAGCCTAATCCATTCACTCAAAAGGCTACCTCTATTTATTGTTATAAGGTACCCTAAAGTAGTAGAGGTTGTAAGTCCTTCTAACCAGATATCTTCTACTCAATCATTCAACACACTGAGGATCTGTGTTGTCTTCTACATCCTCTGAATTACCAAGATTTATCCTACCATTTCTTGAGTTTTGGTCTCTTTTATGTCCTAAAACAGAAGTGTGATGTTACTTTTACAATGAAGTCTCTGTGAGGAACTTCCTCTACCAATAGAGGTTAGCAAGTGATTTGTAGTCTTACAGGTTTATCAGGGGCAATGAAAAGTTAAATGACTTGTCCAAAGTCACACTGCCTGCATATGGAATAAAGTAGATTTTAACTCAGGTCTTCCTGACTCTAAGGCCAACTCTTTTGCTATATCATCACATTCAGACATCTATTCATTTCTCACACAACTCACACAACCTGCTGTGGCTTGTCTTATTTATGTGTCTGTATTTTGTTTTTGTTTTTGTTTTGTTTTTGTTTGAAATGAAGGGAGAGCCTGGGGTGTGATTTTTATGAAATTATTTTTTTTAGTATTTATGGACACTCCTTACCTGTCTGATCCCTTCCTTTTTGATACTTCTTTGGGACTTCTTTGACTTCTTGTCAGCACTCATTTTGGGCTGCTTCGGCTTCTCTACCATGCTCTTCCACTGGGTAACTTCTCCCTGCCCACTTTTTGGCTTTCCTCAGAGTGTTATCTCCCCCTCCCCCTTCATTTGATGGTAAGTTCCTTGAGGACAGGGACTGTCATTCTATTTTTTATATTTACATCTCCAGCACTTAATACAATGCCTGGGCCATAGCTTGTCATTCGCACAAATATAATTTCAAAGAAAAAGAAGATCCTGGATTCCCAAACTCAAGGAAAGAGATATAACCTAGGAACTGTTGATATAATGTCAAATGATATAGAGTCCAAAAAATAATCCTCACATTGTAGATATGTAAGCTGAGGCCAAGGATATTAAAATAATTTCCCAAAGTCACACGGGTAGTAGGGAGGCAGTCTCATTGATTCTGAAATAGGAGAAAATATCATGCATTCTGAGTTCCACAAAGGAAAAAATGAGTTGATCAGTTTTATATCCTTTTCATTCTTTGACTCACAAAGTGCTTTTGATGCCTGCTCCCTTGATAAGTCACTCAATTTCCATGATCATCACTTTTCTTATATGTAAAATGAGGAAGTTGAACAAAAGCCTCTGATTCTGTGATTCTCTGAAGGTATGACAAGTTTCCATGGTCTATTTATTACTCATCACTTGATTTAGGAAAATAATTAGTTCTATTTTCTAAAATGTCTTGTTTCTTCACTATAAAGTATCCATGCATTATTCGTATCATTTAAAATTATCAAGATTCATCATATGCTCCAATATTTAGTGACTCAGAATAGTATATAGCACTCATTAGGTAACATGCGTAAATTTCCTTTCGCATAGCTACTGAGGTCCTGTCCAGTCAGCTGCCAGCAATATGTAATTAAAATATAATCATTTGGCAAAACAACTTCATTTTATATCATGTGAAGACTATAGAATGAATGAGGATCAAAGTTCTGCATTTCACTTTCTGACAACAGTAAAGGATCTAGAAAGGAATTTAGACCAGAAAAGGTGATTAATTGTTCTTTGTGATATGAAAAGATATATAAAAGCCTTTCAGAATGATCCTACCTGCTTTGTTTCCACAAGCCTTTGTCTTCCTTGAATCCTAGTCTTTGAATGTCACATAGACTTTTTTTTCTTCTCAGATTAATAAATTTGGGGTTTTTTATCTAAAATACTTGGAAGTTTTACATATCTCTAGCCTACTTCTCTATAATAGGCTAAGTATAGAAAATGGAGCTGTGTATAGAGGACACCCAGATAAGCAACACCTTTCTACCGGTGCAGGTTAATATCTTCTGTATAAGTTATAGTCTTAGAACATAGCCCAGAGCACTGAGAGCTGAAGATACTTGTCAAAGAGGAGGACTTGGTGTCACTCCATCATGCTGAGAGTATTCAATTATACTATATTAAAAGTAGTAATTTGGAACCCCAACAGTTTTTTAAATTATTTTATTATATGCATATTTAAGTGAATATTTTCTATGTATGTCACTTTATGATTCAAAGGTTAATGGATGATTAGATTTATGAGTCAGAGAATCCCCTTGAGGGAAAGGCTGTCAAAGTGTCTAGTCCAATCCATACTAAACAAGAATCCCTTTTACAACTTCCTCAGCCAAGAGTATTTTACTGAAGACCTCCAGTAATGGGTAACTTACCACCTCCTGAGGCAAACCTTTCCACTTTTGGACAGCTCAATTTTTTAGAATATTTGTCTTCAAGTCGAAATTTGACCCTCTTTGAATTCCAACCTCTTTGACCAACAAAACTACTGTAATGGTTCTGACATAGGTTAGTCCTCCAAGATGTGAAGATAGTGTTCACTTACCCACTATGTCTTTT
>CM053626.1:17401783-17425271 GCA_028646595.1 Phalanger gymnotis | reverse complement strand
TTTATTAAGAATGAACTATGTTCCATGTACTACGATTGATACTGGAGATCCAAATACAAAGGAGGAGAAAAATGCTAACTTTTAGGGAGCTTGTAATTTATCAGGGAAGGAAAAATGTAGATATTACAAAAAACACATACAGAATAAATGTGAGATAAATCAACCGTTAACTGTGTTGGTAAGCAAAATGGGCTCTTAGCACTTAGTTCAACAAGTGCCCTTGAAAAGTTTGGTTTGTTTCCTTTGAGTAATTCAGTGTATTTCATTGAGCCTTACTAGGCGCTAAGCCCTAGGCCCAAACCCATATTAGGTGTAAAACCCATGTGGGTGTGGATTGGTAACTAAGGTGGGGCCCAAGGTGGGGCTAACTCAGGGGAGAGCCTAGTTTACAAATGAGTATGAGTCCTAGGTTTGGGACATCAGAGGCTCTTAGACCACATGGGTTTAAGTTGCCTCTTTGGGACAATTTTAGGTCATGTGGGTGAGTCGCGTGTGTGAATCACCCCTGACTCTGAAAAAGCAGGGGTTGGCCTTCTCTTCTTTGGAGCTCTACCTGCAGCTGTGGTGGCACACATGACTCTGGGCCAGCCCTTGTTCTGAGTTCCTGGGCTGAACCTAGATGTTGGTAACTATGAATTGTATGGGGTCTCTCTGTTTGTAATTTGTTCAGGCCTCTTACTTGTGGTGGTGCTGATGCAGAGACTTTGGGCAGCTATAGGTAAGAAGCCCTCCACCTCGTAAACCTGGATGCTGAGAATTTGTTGAACTCTGGTAACTATGTATTGGGATTTGAATCAGACAAGGTCTGTCTCTTGATGTTTGTACTTTGTTTGTATTTTGTTCTGAAGTTCAGGGTGCTGGCTTTTTCCCCTGAACTAAGTGAATAACATTTGTATGCTGAATTAAAAGTAAGCTTGTCAACCCTTTCATGTAGCTTTCCTTAGTTAAGCCGATCAAAAGAACCTGTGCTTTTGCAGTGTGCTGGCAGCTTTCTGGGTGCTGCCTGTTGGTGGATCTTACACCCCCACAGAAGCTGCTAGCTGGATTGTTGAACAAGGTCATTAGGAAGGGAGACAGGGTACTAACATCTGAAGAGAGGGGATTGGGAAGGCCTTTATGTGATAGGTGAAATGTGAACTCCATCTTAATGAAGGAGAAGCTTTCTATAGATCAGAAAGTAGCAATAGGTACTTTCTGGACCTGATATGGAACCATTAGAAAGGCATGAAGATAGGAGATAGATTGTCCTATGTGAGAACCAAATAAGGACCAGTTTGTATTACAGAGTGAAGGGAAAAATGTTTAAGGAAGCTAGAAAGGTAAAAAGGTGCAAGTTTGAAGGACTTAGTGTTGCATAGGAGAGACAAGGAACAAATGGCTTTGTTGAGTAAATAATTATATGCTCAGACCTCTCCTTAAGGAAAATCTCTTTAGTATTTGTGTGGATAATGTATTAGAGTAGACTGAAGCTGGAAGCAGAGAGAGTAGTTAAGGTGTCACGGTAGTAGACTAAGGGAGATAAGCTGAGTTCCTGAATTAAACTGGAAGCTATTTGAGTAGAAAGAAGGGGTCAGATATGAAAGATGTTGTGGAGGAAGAAATGGAAAGATTTGGATGTTGGCTGAACATGAGGGGTGAGGGAGAAGGAGGAGTTGAAAATAAAACCAAGGGTATTGGGCTGGTGAACTGGAAGAATGGTAGGGTCCAACAAAAACAGGGAAGTTCAAAAGAAGCATAAGTTTGGGCATATGATAATGAATTCTGTTTCATATTTGGGTTTGAAATGACTTTTTAACCTTCAGTTTGAAATATTCAATAAGCAGTTGGCAATGTAGGACTAAAGCCAAGAGATTGAGACTGGATATATAGATCTTAAAGTCAAAGGTATAGTCATGACAATCGAACTCATGATTTTTTTATGAGGTCACTAAATGAGAATGTAAAGAGAGAAGTCTAAGCCAATCTTGAGAAATATCCATAGTGAAGGTGTCAAATATCTAACAAAATTATGTTGAACATAATATTCCACTCTTATTACATACTTCAATAAATCACACACACCCACACACACACACACAAAATATAGTAGCTTGAATTAGAACTTATTATTTCAAGTCAGAGAAAGTGAGATTTAGATTCCATTTAAGGAAAAAAAACATCAATAAATAGAGCCATCCCAAAGTGCACTAGTTTGCTTTGTGAGGTCATGGACCCCTCTTTACTAGATTTATTATAACAAAGGCTTAATGAGCACTTGAAGATATTGGTGATGTCATTCTTCAGGAACATGGTTCCTGAAGTCATTTATAACTCTGATATTCTGTGAATGATTCTGATTTTCTGACCTTGGAAAAGTCACTTTACTTCCTTTGGATACCTTTTTTCTCATTTATAAAAAGAAAAGGTTAGACTGCTTGAAGTATAATGTTCCTTTTAAATCTGACTTCTTTTTTGTTTGTTTCTTTGTTTTCTCTAATGATCTTTTTTTTAATTTATTTAGCATTTTATTTTCCCCAGTTAAATATAAAAACGATTTTTAACATTTGTTTTTAAAAAGTTTGAGTTCCAGATTTTCTCCCTTCCTCCTTCCCCAGCCCCTTCACTAAGAAAGCAAGCAATTTGATATAGGTTATACACATGTAGCAATGCAAAACACATTCCCATATTAGTCATGTTGAGGAAGAAACATAGACAAAAAAAGAAAAAAAAACCCTCGAGAAAAAATGAAGTAAAAAATAAGTATGTTTCAAGCTGTATTCAGACACCAGCGGTTCTTTTTCTGGGGATGGGTAGTATTTTTCATCACAAGTCATTCAGAATTGTCTTGGATCATCGTATTGCTGAGAATGGCTAAGTCAGTCACAATCAATCTTTTTACAATATTGCTGTTACTTTGTATACAGTACATTTCACTTCACATCATTCCATGCAAGTATTTCCAGATTTTTCTAAGAGCATCCTGCTCATCATTTCTTATAGCACCATAGTATTGCATCACAATCATAAAGCACAATTTGTTCAGCCATTCCCCAATTGATGGGCATCCTCTCAATTTCCAGCTCCCTGCCACCAGAAAAGAGCTTGCTATAAATATTTTTATACATATAGGTCCTTTTCCTTTTTATAATCTCTTTTGGGATGCAGACCTAGTAGTGGCACTACTAGGTGAAAGGGTATGCATGGTTTCATAGCCCTTTGGGTATAGTTCCAAATTGCTCTAATGAATGGTTAAATCAGCTCACAACTCCACCAACAGTGCTTTGATATCTCATTTCCTCCATATCCACTCCAATATCTGTCATTCTCATTTTCTGTCCCGTTAGCTAATTAAATAGGCATGAGATAGTACCTCAGAATTGTTTCAGTATCCATTCCTCTAATCTATAGTGATTTAGAACAACTTGTCATATGACTATAGATAGCTTTGCTTATTTGTTTTTTTTTTATTTTTATTTTACATTTTTTTGCAGGGGGGTAAGGCAGGGCAATTGGGGTTAAGTGACTTGCTCAAGGTCACACAGCTAGTAAGCGTGTCAAGTGTCTGAGGCTGGATTTGAACTCAGGTCCTCCTGACTCCAGGGCCAGTGCTCTACTCACTGCGCCACCTAGCTGCCCCAGCTTTGCTTATTTAATCTGAAAACTGACCATATCTCTTCATCATTTATCAGTTGGGGAATGGTTTCTTCTATGTCTTTTACTTGATTTTCAAAATCCTTTTTGAGCTCTTTGAGTTTGGCCTGAAACCAATTCAAATTTTTCTTGGAGGCTTTGGATGTTGAGACTTTGACTTTGTTATATTCCTTTCAATGTGTATTTTGAGCCTCCTTGTCACAATAACCTCTATGGTCAGACTTTGTTGTTGTTGTTGTTGTTTGCTCATTTCTCCAGTCCATTTCTTGACTTTTAACTTTTTTTTGCAGCGTGGCTCTGCTTCAAGGATAAAGGGTACATTGTCCCAAGCTTCAGGAGTTTTGTGCAGATATTTTCAGAAATACTTCTAGGGACCTGTAGGTTTTCAGTTCTTCTAAGGTGGTATGATCTAAGGAGAAGTGTATTTACTATTCTTCTGGCCCGTGCTCTGGTTTGTGAGTTGCCATAAGCGCTCTTCTTTTGCCATAGAACTGTGACGAGCGTCTCTGTTCCACTGCAGCCACAAGTTTTGGTGTACTTGTGTTCCTTCTTATGCTGGGACTTCTGCCCAGTACTGCAACCCGGATTTGAGTATGGACAAAGCAACAGAGTCCTACCCCCAATGCCAGCAAAGAGTTCCCTGTAATCTCCATCTGATCAGTTATTCAACACCCTTACTGTCCGTGGGCTGAGAGCTACTGAAGCAGCTGCTATGCCTGCTGATTCAGTGGCTCCCAGTGCTTGCTCCTGGTTTGCTGAGGCCAAAAGGCTGTGCTGGCATGACCTGCGCTGGACTGTGCTCCACTCTTACCGAGGTGAGACAGAACTTTCCTATGAACATTCTAAATTGTCTTTGGCTGGAAAATTTTTTCACCCTGTCCTTTTTTTGGTTCTCCCACTCAGGAATTGTTTTGTGCCATTACTTAAAGGTTTTAAGAATGGTTTGGGGGAGAACTCAGTTGAGTTGCTGTATTTCCCCCCAAATCTTGGCTCCCTCTCTCTTTCTATGCTTCTATGTTTGGTTATGACATTTATTTGTGTACTTTAGCATATTATGTCTACTCAACTCTTCAACCTTTAATCATCATCACCTTCATCATCATCATCATCATAATCATCATCGTCATCTTATATCTCCATTTCAATATGGTTTACTCTTTTCATATCTATTGTAAAATATATTTTATCTTTGAAATTGTATTAGGCTGCCCTCCCACCCTTTTAACTACCTTAGTTACAAACATGTTGCTAATGAAGCCATGATTGAAATAATGTATGGCCTGGTTAACTCTGGTCTATTGTAGGGTCCTGGACAAATATCCTACAAAAGTAAATCATTGGTCTCAAGATAATTTGCCTGAGAAAGTATGGGTAAATCAGTTTATTTCACTCTTACTCCTTGACTTCTAATGGATAATAAAAATTGGATCCATCACTGCCAAGAAATCTACCTACTTGTCGTGATTTACTAATGTCAAGTCAGTAAAGTCATCTTTCAAAAACGAAGAACAGAGAACATCACAGACACAAAAGTATTCATTCTTTGTCACAGATATATTTGAAAAATGCCCCCTGCCATTTCTTCTCTGCTTCTAAAGTTTAATTTCTTCTCTTGCTTCCCTCCTACCACGAATATTATCCCCACCTGTCTTTACAATTTCTTCATAGTTCTCAGTAATGTGGCCTAGTTTCCTTTTTCAGTGGTATCCTCATTTTTTTTTGTTTCTTCCCTCTAAGCTTTTCTTAGCAAGCAAAATATTCTTGTGCTCTTTAACATTTTCTAATTGACCGATTTCATTTTCCTTTGACCTTTGACGTGTTTCTTCAAGGACATCCACTGTCCCACATGCTCCCATGGCACTCTCCTCCCTATATGTACTTGACGCTATTTCTCTGACAGGTTGAAGGGAGAGTCATTAAAATGGGCTTCTTTTGGTTTTCTGCTTTCCTTTCTTAATGAGAGAATCTTAGTGTTTTTAATTTCCTTTTTGAACATTTTTACTGGATATTCAAATGCTTCAAACTCAGTATGTCAAAAAGAAACAGAGGTAAAAGATATGTCTTTCGTCCTCTTTCCTCTCCTCCTGCAAATGTTATCCTCCAGGCACACAGCCACCTCTTCCTGTATCACTGCCTTAGGGGGGAACTGACAGGCCCCCAGGCAAAATGCTGGACTCAGACAGCTACCATCATTTTTGGTGCATTATAGCAATAGACATTTTTTGGATTATAAGTTTCTAATGTGACAGTAAGGCACTACTCAATTGATTAAGTGATACATCCATATGTGTATATGTATGTGTACATTTACACATACTTATATGTATACATTTATATAAGTTTGTAGATGTATGTGTATAGGTATATAATATCACACATGTATATATATACATATAAGCATATATATTGAACACATGGATACATGCATACAAAATATGTGTTATGTATCGTATATATAGTATGCATACATATAATTTATCCTAACCTAATTCCTGTCTAAAATTTCTACTTTATACAATTTTTGTAAGTTAATTTTATTTATTGCTGTATGGAAATTTGGTAGCACTTCAATTTATTTGTAGTCTACAATGAAGCAGACAGATTGATTATAAAGATATATAAATATACATAGAAATATAATTATAGATACACACACTGTTTATGTACATACACGCACACACATACACACATATGTATTCATAGATAGAGAAGTGGAGGGATTGGGGTGGGGAGAGAAATATTTTTAATTAGCTTTCCCATAGTAAAAATGGACTCTAGACCTGAGAATTGGTACCCAGAAACTTTGTCATTCTGATATTTTCGTAGATGATAATTTCATTAATATGAGTATACATAAACCCCACATATCACAATTTATCTTCATCTGCCCCTTCTTATGTGATTCTTCTCTGTGAATTCATAAATTTACCTCAGGGGCTTTATGAGCTTGGGTCCTTTCTCTAGATTACCATCTCATAGGTAAAAATGGATCATATCAGGTGTGCATTAATTATAACCCAGAAAGTAGTGGGAATAGGAATCGAAAAACATTTACCTTTATCCAAAAAAGGCACCACTGTTTAGTTTAAAAAGAACCAGCCATAAAAGCAGATCATAGCTTGAGATCAGCAAGGTTCTTAACTGTGACCCAAGCAAATCATTTAACTTTTTTCTGAGACTGCTTCTTTGTGTTTACATTAAGAATAATAAATATTGCACTATGAGCCTCACAGGATAGTGGCAGTAAAATTGCTCAGTCAACTTTAAATCATTGCATAAATGTTATTATGGGTAAAACTGCTATTTTTAAATGAATGAATCAAGACTAAGGTTTTTCCATAAAGTCAAATTTTTGTGCAGTAATTAATAGGAATTTAAAATTTTTCCAGGGAATATTTTTGAAAAAAATGATTGTTTTCTTTTTTAAATAATATTGATAGATAAGTCAATCCAATGGTTTATTTAAATTAATGAAGTAAAGTACTCAAGATAAACTAAAATTTGCAAGGGGGCAGGGCTCATGGATATTTTTAATTTGTCAGTTTCTTTATGACTCAATTTCCTTTCATAGTTACTTTCCCCACCTGCTCTGAATGCAATTCTCTGGTATGTTAATAGGACCTTTTAGATTGTAAGCATCTCAATAGCTTTTATATTTGTATCCCTAGTTCTTATCACAGTGCATGGAACATAGTAAGCCATAAGCATTCAGCAAATAGATGGATATATTTATTAATTAATTATTAATACTAATAACAACAATAAGCCATTTTGGTGGGATAGTGGATAGAGCACTTGATCTTGTAATTCAAGAACCTAATTAGAACCTAAGTTATAATCCAGCCCCAGAAACTTATTATGTGTGTGAATATGGGCAAGTCATTAATCTTAGTTGGTCTAAGTTTCCTCAGCTGTAAAGTAGGGATAATGCTAGCAGCTCAGGGTTGTTGTGAGCATCCAATGAGTGAATTTCTGTAAGGTTCTCTGTAAACCTTAAAGCACTAGAAAAATGATTTTTCCTTCATCCATCCATTCCTTTCAGTCCCCAAAACATACATTTCTGTTAAATCTCAGTTTGGTACAAATAACTCTTATCGTGTGATTCTTTAGTTACTATGTCAAAATTATTGAAATGTCATAATGTGTATAAAGAATTTTGATATATCATATATTCTGTATCCATATACATCTATTGTATACATGTACTATTTTACACTATATATGTATGTGTAGATATGAAATACTTAAAATTATAGAAATATCAGTAATTAAGAGGATGAACGCTGACAAGTTTTGATGTCATGTGTGTATTATTCTAGTACCTTTTGTGCTATGACAACATAAAATGATGAAATATGCTCAGATTTTCACATTTTCTTATTAAGATGACACACTATTTCCTTACTTATACAAATATTTTTTTCTTTCTATTTTTATACGAAGAAAGAAAAATAACTCTTAATTCTCAAATTAAATATCTTTGATGAACTATATAGGCAAGCCAGAGGCAGTCTAGCCTGGTAAATAGAGAGATGACCTTGGAGTCCAGAAGACCCAGATTACAAATCCACTTCTGTCAGCTACTGACCATGTGACCTTGGGCAGATCGTGATGTAATACTCTCCACTTCAGGAGACTGACAACTTCACTGGAGATTAATTCACTTACTGTGGAATTTACAGCTAGTGTGTATCAAAGGCAGGTCTTGATCCCAGAGCTTCCAGGCTCCCAGGATCCAAAGCCAGTCCACTGTGCCCTATAATGTGAGGCTTTCTCTCTCAGAACAGAAAGCAAGTTCCAAAGTGCTTTACAGATGGCCTTATTTCATTGGGAATGTGATTTTTTTTCTTATTCCTTGTAATACATTTATATTTTCCAAAACTATTTTATGGTGCAATATATATTTTTTTCCTTTAATTTATGGTTCTTTTATTTAAATCTCATTTCTTTTTATAATACAAGGTAAATAACATTACATGGCTAATAATCTTAAAAAACACACAAAAAAAAACAAAGAGAAAATCTCAATTGTAAAAGATTTACCATCACTCTTGTTGTTTATTTGATTGTACT
Organism: Phalanger gymnotis; assembly: GCA_028646595.1. Taxonomy (NCBI): domain Eukaryota; kingdom Metazoa; phylum Chordata; class Mammalia; order Diprotodontia; family Phalangeridae; genus Phalanger; species Phalanger gymnotis. The sequence goes on along the minus strand of CM053626.1, from coordinate 17,416,568 downwards.
GAAGCAGCAAAGTGGCTGAGTGGGTAGAGCACTGTGTTTTGTCAGGAAAAATAGAGTTTTAATTCAGCCTCAGATACAACGTGTGTGTCCTTGCACAAGTCACTAATCATTAGTTTGCTCAACTGTAAAATTAGGATAATAATAGCACCTACCTCCCAGGATTCATTAAGATTCAAATGAGATAACAATAGTGAAGCACTTAGCACAATGCCTGGCACGTAGTAGGTGCTATACAATTAATAACAATAATAATTATTGTTGATAATGTTGCATTTATCATATTTGGTTAATTTTCTAACTTGAGATCATCAGTCAATGAACATTTATTAATTACTGTTTATGTGCCAGGCACTTTGCTAAGCAATGAGGATACAAAGAAAGACAAAAACACAAACAACAAACATACAGTATAGTGTGGGACTGACAACTTCACTGAAGAGTAAATGGCTTATCATAGAAATTATAGTACTACGTATCAGAGGCAGATCTTGAACCCAAATAATTATGCATGTACAATGCAAATGCATTAACTATGTATATGTGAGATGTAGACCTTGGAAACGGGAGATAATCTCAGAGGGAAGGCAATACAGAGGAAGAAGTGTGTGGGAAACATGACCATGGAGGGAGAGGGTTAATCTGATTTTTACTTTTTTTTTTTTTACAAAAAGTGAGGTTCGAACTGATTTTTTAAAGAATAAAGAGAAAAGTCTCTCCTTGAGTGATCGACAGAATATGAAGGGATTTTTATTTTGGAGGGGGCGGAATGAAGGGCTATTGTTATCTTCAGAGATAGTAATAAGGGATGTGAAAGTTTCAATTTTGTGACCTTTTTACACAGGTAACACATTAGGCCCATTCAAAACTTTAATCTCTTCTCTCGTGTGCTTATGCTTGTGTATACCTTTACAAAAAGAAATATCTTTACCTCCTTTGAAACTCCTATTAAAGATCCAAATTCCCCAAATTTGTATGTTTGAGATTTCTACAGAATATGTATTTGCAATCCCCCCTCTCCTATTTGAAACTCATGCCATCTAATAAAGCTTCCAGAGCCCAAGGCATCTCCAGGGCTCCAAGAGACTCCTAATTGTTTCTAGAGGACGCTTTAGCCATGGAATGATGATGAATGGGAAGAAGCGATGATGTGAGAAAAAATATTAATTTTTCTCAGAATTAGACATTAGTAATTAATTCCAGTCAGAGAGAAGGGTGAATGTCACCTAGCTTCATATTATAGTAAAAATGTTTTTCCCTAAAGATATCTTTCCATGAAAAAAGTAGTGATGTAGCAATCATCTCAACACCCCTAGGAGCAAGCAAACCTTCTGAGGTTCAGGGGTCAGATACTTGCGTGCTCATTGACAGATATGATAATGACGCTGCTGACAGCATCCAGACACTGAATTCAGTGTGACAACAGGCATAAAAAGGCATCACCAAAGGCGATAATAATGAGCACCAGCAGGAGGACCTATCTCAGACTGAGCAGCTGGGATGATATTATCAGCCTGATGTAATAGGATGAGTTCTAGCTCAGTGGAGAAGGCATTCTTCTTTTTATTGGTAATCCTGGGAATTGAGGCACCCTGCTTCCCCAGGAGTGGCTTTTTGAAGTTGGAAAGGATACTGGGACTGGGGAAAGACACTTGAGCAAAATAGCCTTCATGGATGCTTCATGAGAGAATGTAGAACACAGTCCACCCCATAACTTAACTATGTAAACACTAAAAGAGAGAGCAAGGGGGTGATAGGATAGCTGGATACAATAAAGAATAGTCCTTTCCCAAACTGGGAAAAGAGAGAGAAATTGTATACCATCTTTATACTTAGGTCTTAACAAAGAAATACTGCATCTTGCTTTATAAAAAATCAACTGTAAGTGCATTTGAATATTGATCACAGGGAACAATGAAATGGGCTGTTCCTGGATCTTGAGGGATCCTGCCAAATCTGAGCATCTGCCCATTGAGGGTAAATTTGGGAAGAGGGATTTCTGGTTTGGGGTGTAAATTCAAGGGCTTTGCCCTTAAGATTTCTGTTCTTAATTACTTAATTAATTCCATTCATACATTCATTCATCCATCCTTAGATATGAAATTAGAGGTTGACAGATGGGACTGATTGCTGGGGGAAGGGAGAATTAGCTGATAGATAGATAGACACATACATAAACATACATACATACATACACATACATATCAGCTGATTTTTTTATAGTTAAATTATAAATATTATATTAGACAGTAGGTTGATCAAATGCACAATGAGGATAATGATACCTATTTCCCAGAGCCATTGCAAGTATCAAATGAGAAAACAGTTGCAAAGCAACTAACACAGTATCTAGAACATAGTAGGAACTTGGTAGATGCTTGTTTCCTTCTTGTGACCAGCTATGTTGATGAGAGAATTTCTGGATCTAAAACCCTACCGCCTTGGTGAAAGTGATCTCTCTAATCTAACAAAGTTTGAATAAAGCTACCGAGAGACTAAAAATTGGAATAAAAACTTCAAGAATCAAAGAAGAAGTGTGTAAAAATAGTATATCCTAAATTAAAGGTGGATATAGAGAGGCTTTCCATATTGAAACCAATTCAAACCTCCTTAAAGTCCTTCAATAATACTGTAAATTTACTGGGATAGGAAATATGAACAAAGTAATCATTCACACTCTTTGCTTGGAGACTGAGGAGGTCCAGATACCCATATCTGTTCTTCTCTAAGATTTCTTAGCCTATTTCTCATAATGCTAATGCCTTCACTTTATTGATTATCTCCAGTTTGTACTGTCTATATCTAGTTTGTGTGTGGTCATTTTTGTGTTGTCACCCTTATTAAAATGTGAGATTCTTGAAGGCAGAGACTGGCTTTTATCTTTATTTGTAGTACTCAGTGCTTAATAAATGCTTGTTGACTTGACTTGAATCAAGTGTCACAAACTTGATTTATTATAGCAGCCACAAATAGTTCACAGGTCCATGCTTTAAGAGGTGAAAGGGACCTCAGAGATCATTTAGTCCAACTCTATTATTTGTAGATTAAGTCCGTAGAGGAAAAGCGACTTGTCCAAAATTATATACTGGTCATAAACATCACAAGAGGGAGAGAAAGACAGTTCATTTGACTTCAGGGCTACTGCCAGTACAGTACACTGCCTGCCACAACAAGAGTTCAGGCCCTTCACTTCACAGATGACTCAACCGAGGCTCAGAGAGGCTAAATTATGTCTCCAGCATCACACCCGGGTCTGAGATTGAATTAAAATATAGGCCTTCATGCTCTAAAACCCAGTTTTCTGTCTACTACATTACATTGCCTTGTAATGCCCCTTATTAGTTCCTGCAGAATCAAGTCTTCCTTATCCAAAACTAAAATAATTTATCAGATCTCCACATAGATATTTCTAACTAGCAGATGAGGGGAAGATCACATGAAAGAAATATTTCCATGTGGGTTGTACATGTTGGTAGCTTCTTTTATTTTTACTTTTATTTTGATTATTCTGTTGGGCATTGCTAGTACAAGTAGAATATTTCCTCTTAGATCTAAGAAAACTGACACAGCCATCTTCAATCGCAACAAACCAGTTTTCACTTTAATAAAAATGTACTTTTATCTCAAAAATGAAACGACTTAGTCAAAAATGTCCACACATTTCAAAATACATTTTCTTTACTGAGTATAAGCAGTCTGATTAATCACAGAATCACAAAATTTCAGAGTGGGAAAGACTTCAGCAATCACCTAATCTATCCCACATCAGAGAAAGAATCTTCCCTGCAATAAATCGTCATCATGAGTTTGGTTGAAGATCCCTCTCCCCCAATAATCCATCGTTATTTTTAAACATGCACTATGTTCCAGAGAGTTTGCTGACTGTTTTGGATACAAACGCAATAAAATATTTTCTTGAGGTAGCGACAAATAGCTCTAATTGCTAGGAAGATTTTACTTAAGCTAAAATCTCTCTTTTTTAACTTCCATCAACCACTCCTGTTTCTTCTGTTTAATGAAAAAAAAAGAGCAACTCTAAATTCTCTTCCAGATGACAGCCTTTCAAATACTAGAGTAGAGAGATGATATTCAACTGTAGTCTTCTCTTCTCCAGGCTAAGCACTCCACTTCTTTTGATGACCCATATCATGTCATCAAATCCTTTCATAGTTTTGCATGCTTCTCTCTGGACATTCCCCACATTTTCAATGTCTTCTCTAAGGTGTGGTGGTACCCAGGATGGAATAGAGTGATTCAGAACCATTCATGAACCAAACTTCTCTGATATCACATGGTCTAACCAGGGCAGATGTAGCTTTAAATTTAATTGCAGATGAAGGGAAAGATGCAGAAAGATAACAAGACCTGATATGACCCCAAGGGAGGTGGGAACCAGGTGTTAGTTATTTGAAAACTAGTTACTCTCCTTAAAATGTCAGCTTCAGTCTTTCAAATTATATGAATTCAAAACACACCATCATGCACTGTTTTATGGAGTTTTTAGTTTGGGAATCTCATTAAGCATGAACTTAATAAATATCTACTTTGTTCCAAGTGCTATACAAAGATGAAAATTAAATCATGTGACACAGTAGAAAGGGGCCTGGATACAGATTCAGAAGACCTGAGTTAAAATCCCATCCTTGACGCATGACTTCTGTGACCTCCCTGGGCTTCTCTTTCCTCAGCCATAAAATGAGAGACTTGAATTAGTTGGGATCTAAAGTCTCATTCTGCTTCTGATCAACACTGGATGAAACTTGAAGGAGTTGAAATTCTATTGAAAAAAACCATTTTTAATGAAAACAACTTCTAAATACAAAATACATTGCAAATTAGTTACAACATAATTTAGAATTTTTGTTGGAATTATACTTTAAATTTAGCTTTGAAGGGAACAAGGAATTCCAAGAGCCTGAGGAAAGGAGAGAAAGCATTCTAGGAAAAGAAGACAGTCTAAGCAAAAGATAAGACATAGGAGGCGGAAGTCATATAGGGTATCATAGGATCATACATTTAAAGGTGAAAAGCACCCAGTAAGTCCTAGTATTTCATTTTATAGGTGAATACATTGAAACCTAAAGAAATTCAGTGAATCACCTAAGGTCCCAAAGGTACTAAATACCTCAAAGCTGGATTTGAACTCAATCCTCTGACTCACTATTTTTTCCACTTGTACCTCACTGGATCCACATTAGTTGGAATCTAGTGTGCGTGAAGGGAAATGATGTGAACGTGCTGCTGAAAATGAAGGATCTGGCCAACTAATGGGTTATATGAGTTGAGAGAGAATTTAGGAGGAGTTCTGGGTTGTAAAACTGTATGACTGGATAGATGCTGGTATCTTTAGCAGAAAGAGCAGAGTCAGAAGAAGGGATGGGCTTGGAGGGAAAGAAAAGTAATTCAACAAACTCCAAAAAATGACAAGAATAAGTCTTCAAGGTCAACACCACTGTCATCACCCTGGAATTTTCCAGTGCAGTGCTGGGCCAACATGGGATATTTGTGTGATGGTTATAAAGGTCTGCTGCCTCAATCCTCACTCTTTAGGGATGCTGAGCGCACCTGGTTATCTCACTTTTAATTTCAGTGTAACTTGAAGTATGATGGACTCATCCACAGTCAAAGGAAGGGGAAGAGAAGCATGCTCTGTGGGAAGAAAGAGGTCTCCCTACACCCTACACTCACACACCTGCCATGTACTGCTGCCAAGACACTTGCCGGCCAGCAGTCACTACACACTAAAACTGAGAGTTGGAAACATTTGCAGGAACACCAGGAAATGCATCTCTAGAATCTCATCACCTCACTAATTTACAAACCATTTAATGATTACATATTCAACATTCCCTGAATACATTACAGCCAACCTTTTGTCATTTGTCCTTTCTCACTATCCTGTCTTCATACAAAAACTGCCATGTGCTCCTTTACAATTCTTTTCTAACATACCCCCTTCCTCCACACATACACTCTTCAGAGTTCTGATTTTCTAAAGGAACAATAAGATTGTAGATCACAGTCTGGTGTCCCACAATACTCAGTCTATTATTAGTTCTCTTGGTGCCCAGCCTTCTTTGCCTGCTAACTCCTAGCTAAGTCTAGAACCTTTCCCTGGCTGCAACTTACAGTCTGCATCCCCATGATTCCAGACCTAGCTTGATCATTTGTTAACTTGGAATTCAGCTTTCCTGAATAGATAGGGTACATCTAAATATCTGGGCCATGGAGATTCAGCTATTCCTTAAAATGGAGTTCCGTTATCATTTATTCATGAATCTTCTGCCTACAACTTTACATTGTGGTATCCAGACAGACCTATTCTAAATGGATTTCATTTAATCATGTGAGAATACACACACACACACACACACACACACTCACACACAATTCTTAACCTATTTTATGATTAAATTGTATTCAGCTTATTCCATAAGCCCTTCAGAGTTTTGATACTGATTACATAAAAGGCTTCTTTCTTTTCAGCAGGGCATGAAAGCTTAAGGGACTGAGTCCAATTCAGGTAATCTGTTTATTTAAAGAGATATTGCATCTCTCTTTGGAAAAGTCTCCTGGTTGTATAAAGCATCTGAAAAATGACAAATCAAATTTAAATTAGTCAAAATAAAATATGAACAATATTATCTATTATCAGTCCTCCATTTCCTATCTGTGCCCTTCAACTATGAAGAAAACATATAACTCTGCCACATCACTCCCCTTGGACCAGTCTGAAAGAGATATTGGATAATGTTTCTGATCTTGTGAAGTAGAGATGATATGAGAGTTTAATATGTAAACAAATTGCTACTGAGTTCAATATAAAAATACTTTTTTTATCTGGGGCAATCCCTAAATTTTTTTCTCCTCTGATCTATTTTTTTTTTTAACATTTCAGCATGTCCCTGACCTTACATAATATCTCAGCTTTGTTTTGTGCTTGGGGACAAGGTACTGGATTCTTAGCTTTCCTCACAGTGTTCTGTGGTTTAGATCTTTATACAATGTCCTTTTGGTAATTCATTCATGGAATCTGTCTTTTCACAGAATCACAGTGTAGCCTATGTAAGCTTTGAGGACCTTTAGCCCATTTCTGCTTTAACAGGCTAGTTTCATGCTGTGGAACAGGACTATATGTTCTCCTCATAGTTCTATTCAGGGATAATTCTCTGTTGCCTGTCACTTGAACTGGGTATCTATGTGGTACAGTGGATATAGCTCTGGTCCTGGAATTAGCAAGACCTCAGTGGAAATTCAGCTGTGAGCATTTGCTGGCTGTGTGACCTTGACCAGGTCTCTTTGCTTCCATTTCCTCAACTGTAAAATGAGGATAACGATAATAGCACCTACCTCTTGTGGTCGTTGTGAGGATCAAACGAGGTAATGGTTGTAAGGCACTTAGTATAATGCCTAGGAAATACCAGGTGCTATATAAATGCTAACTATCATTATTATTACTATTATTGTTATTATTGTTGTTAATTGTTAATTATTATCCAATAGGAGTAGTCTTAGCCTAAGATCATTAGTTGAGAATCATTTTAGTAAGCCAGCCTTATGTAGCTTGAAGAAAGGAGTATTAACTAAGGTTATGTGTATATATGTATATATATATATATATGTGTGTGTGTGTGTGTGCATATATGTATACATGTGTGTATATATGTGTATGTGTATACCCCCCAAAACATCTACAATATATTCTACAAGTTCATAAAAAGCCAAGTGAAATATGGGCTCCTACTTAGAACAAACAAATTGCACAGTGCTAAAATACAATTCTGGTGCTGGAAGTCCTGTTCTATTATTAATAGTGTGTTTAAGAACTGTACTTTCTTTTCTGGGCTCCTCTAAATAATATGCATTTATGTTAAACCTATCTTTGGCTTCCAGTGCAGACATTGCCATCACTGAATCTGATGATACTATTAGGACCCTGAATGGAAAACACAACATTTAGCATGCTCTGGACATTTTGAAGATTGCAAGGGATGAGAGAGAATCTGGACCAAGATCAAAGCTAAGTCCTCTTCTTCCCCACAAGACATTCCTCCTCAGGGGTTTAACTGGAATGCCCTACTTGCTCCAACCTCTCAAATGAATGTGTTTGTTCTCAACTCATTTGATGACATATGGAGATTGCTGGTGTTATGATGTTTCCTCAGGTAAGCTAAACTCACTTCCTACGTACTGTCACACTCTGTCTCCTTTTATTCTCCCAAGTACCATTAACATATATTGTCCCCAATTTTTCCCAACTATTGCATGACTATTCCTGGACATCCATTATTCTCAAAGGTGACATGCTCACCCTCTCATCTCTGGCAGCAGCACCAAGGGGACTAGGGTCAGTTTTATTCCCATTTATTTAATCATCTCCTGACTAACTGCTTTTCCCACCTAGATTAATTCAAATACCTTCTGCCTAAATCCCCACCTCTGAGTAATGGCATTCCATTTAATAGCTCCAAAAATGTATTCCATTCAATTTCAGCCTTTTAAACAAATTAATAACAACTTATGTTTATTTGCTACATGTGAAAAATGAAGCCAACCTCCCTATGAGCACAATGAAACTCAAAAGAAGGAAATCACCTTAATCAATGTCTATTAAGATAATCATTTCTTTTTTCATTCACCAAGCAAATAGTATTTTGTGTTCATGGTTAATGATATATTAAATGTGTGTTTTACCTAACAAAAAAGGCCTGGAAAGATGTACAGGTTACTTCTCCACTAACCCAAATTCTATTTATTTTCATGCCCCAGCAATTCAGATTACTGGAGAAGCATGGGATTTCAAATCTATTTACCAGTTGTACAATCATATGATTTTATAATGAAATAGTAACAATATTTCAGACTTCCATGGCCCCATATCCTTTAGTCAACAAGCATTTATTAAGTGCTTATTATGTATCAGGCCCATTGAAAAACACTGAAGATACAAATAAAAGAAAAAAAAGAACATGGTCCTTAACATTAAAGACCTCACTCTCTCATGGATAAGAAAATATGCCAAAAATGTATATACAAAGTATATAGGATAGATGGAAGGTGATTTCAGATGCATTAGCAGTTGGAGGGAAGGAGAGGTCAAGCCCTACTCACAAAATTGGTATTTGAGCTGAGTCTTGAAGGAAATCAGCAAAGGTTGGAGGAGATGGTAAGGAGGGAGAACAATCTAAGTTTGAATAATAGCCAATGCAAAGGTGAAGGGGATGGAGCATTGTATGTGAGGAACAGGAGGTAAACCACAGTATCTGGATCAGAGCCCGTGGAGGTGATTATACTCTAAGAGGAGTGGAAAGGTGAGAAGGGGCCAGATTGTGAAATACTTTATATGCCAGACAGGGGGGTTTATGTTTAATTTTAGAAGTAATAGGAGCCAAGAGATGATATTGAATGGGTGGGATGGGAGGAGGTAACATGGTCAAACTTGCACTAGGAAAATAACTTATGTAGCTGGGTGGAGGATGGATTGGTGTTAGGAGGCATTTAGTGCCGGGGGATCACTTAGAAGGACATTGTACCAACATGAGATGGGATGTGAGCTTGAGTGTCTATCCAAGGGTGGCAGTTCTGTAAGTGGAGAGAAGATGACCTGAGAGCCATTGTGATGGTACCAATGACAAGATTCGATAATAAATTGGATATGTGGTATGAGTACAAGGGAGGAATTGATGATGATTCAGAGGCCGTAAGCCTGACTCACTGAAAGAACAGAAGGTGCCCTTGACAGTAACAGGACTGTTAGGGAGACAAAAAGGGGAAAGATAGTATGTTCTCTTGGATTTGCTGAGTTTGAGATACCTAAAGGACATCTCATTATAGATGCCCAAAAGACAGTTGCTGATGTGGGAAAAGAATATATGTATAGGTGGGTATATGTGTGTATGTGTGTTTATGTATATATACATATACACAAATGAGTATATACATATATATATGTGTATGTGTGTGTATGTACACGTATATACACACATGAAAATATATAAGTATAAATATATACTTTTGTGACAATATACATATATAGGAGTATGTGAATATGTGTATATATTCATATGTGTGTGTATATATATGTGTGTGTATGTGTATATATATAGAGAGAGGTGTATATACGTATGCATATACACATATATGTGCACACATCCATATAGACATTTAAACATTTACATACACACACACACACGTGTGTGTGTGTATGTGTGTTTGCAGGTTTCCCACCCCTAAAGATGATTAACCAGAAAAGGATACTGAGACAGACCAATCAGAATGATGTGGGGAAAACTAGGAGAAAGCAATGTTATGAAAATACAGAAAAAAGGTAGGAATGAGGGGCAGAAGTTCCACATTATGTGATGCTACAGAGAGGTCAAGAAGGATAAGAATGGAAAAAAGCCATGGGCTTGGATGTTTAGGAGATTGTTGACAACTTTGGACAGGGAAATTTTAGTTGGATCGGCCATTAGAAGCTCATTTTTCTTGGCAAAATTTCTGGAGCAATTTGCCATTTCCTTCTCCAGATCATTTTACAGATGAGGAAACTGAGGCAAACAAGGTAAGTGACTTTCCCAGGGTCACAGAGCTAATAAGAGTCTGAGGCCAAATTTGAACTCAGCTCTTCCTGACACCAGGCCTGAAATTCTATCCACTGCACCACCTAGCTCCCCTAGATTAGACTTTGGTATCAGAGTAATCCCTAGTCTTTTAAAATATTTAAACTTGAGATTATATATGTATAAACTTAAACAGGAAAATCAAAACAGTTTTTGTACTATTGTGTTATTCCTGAGAAAGAAAGAACGAACGAAGCAATTATTAAGTGTTTATCCTGTGTTGCTCTTCATCCTTTGGTCACTGGGTCCCTGAATTTGTTGGGAACACGAGTAGAAAAGTAAGACAGTATCTGTTTTCAATTAGCTCACATTCTAAGACAGGACCAGGCCCTTAAAACAGTAGCTCAAGTTCTTTCTTCTAAAGATTTGTTTTTTGTAAGTTTTGTCATGTAAGGCATATGAAAAATAATCTAAGAAGTCGTGATCTTAATAATAATGCCTTTCTTTTTAAAATGTGTTTTATCATGCAAATTTATTTAATTAAGAAGACCTGTTTTATGTGGTTACTCTTATTCTTACATCCTTCCTTAAAAACTTCCATTTTTAATTTCTTTAAATCTTTATCATAATTGAAAACAAGCATATTGAAGACTAGATTCTTATACCTTCTTTTTTTCTCTTTTCTTTTTGTTTAATTTTTTTACAGCTATTAAAATATAATTATAGCAAAATAAATAAGAATATCAACCATCTTTCCCTGGTCATATAGTTTGTAAGCTGGCCCTGTCATAGGATAAGAAGTGCAACTGACTGGCAGCAATATGGCCAAGACTTCCGCAACCGTTGATGCAGAGAGACAGATGAGAAGATCTGACCTTGGGAACTAGTTTGGAGCATTGTATTTCAGTCATATACTACTCACAGATGTGAAACATAGCCCCAGAGCTAGCCTGAAGAGGCAGCATTGACAGATACGGGTTTCATGCCATAAGGCTCATTCCTTTGTTACCCTTCTCTCTTGCCTATCTAAAGCACCCTCTCCCACAGTTTTCTGCTACTTCTTGCAAGAAAGCATTTCTTTCTTTCCTTTTCAACAACTCTTACCCCATATGTGGATTAAGGCTTATGATTTTAATGTTTCTTCAAGGCGTGTGCATGTGTGTGTGTGTGTGTGTGTGTGTGTACACATACATACGTGAAATTGACACTTCCTCTGTTTGGAGCCCAACTTCCCTTGACCTGTTGGCAATAGCTTTAAGGTTTCAGTGAGATCATGGATTACCAAGATTCCTTTTTTCTTCTATTTCACAGCAACTCCCTTATAATCAGGGCAGTCTGCCCTCATCTGTAACAAACAGTAATCTCTGAAACATTGCCAATTTTTCTGGGTTTTGAGTGGTCGTTCAAGACAATAGGCGTGAGTGGACTAAGGATGTGGAGAATAATCATCACAGCTTCTTAAATCCACCAGAGATGGAATTATATTTTGAACTGCTGTATCAAAGCTACTCCTTATCCAGGACTAACTTTTGTAAGTCAAGTCCTTCACCTTTTTTAAACACATTGGCTATTACAATAATATATCTAACAATATATTTAAAAATAATAAACTTTTTGGAAGTTTTGAGATTCCTAATTTTTTCAAGTAAGGTTTTTAAAATGCATTTATATATAAAATGCATTTATATATAAAACGCATTATATAAAATGCATTATAAAATGCATTAAAATGCATTATTATATATATAAAATGCATTATAAAATGCATGTATATATATATATACATACATACATATATATAGTTATACAACTCAAAAAATGGCAAGGCACTGAATTATTAAAAAAAGACAAATCAAAAGGGATCATATATATTAGACTGTGCTTTGGTAGAATGAAGTGAGTTTGTTTTTTGTTATTTGTATTTCAAAATATACCTACAGCAAAATATTTGGGAAAAAAACAAAATTCAGAAAACTGATATTATCTATATTTAACACAGTGCTTACACAAACCTAAACAATGCTACTTGCTACTACTGTGGCTGTGTATGGCCCATAACACAAACGCACAGGAGGGCTGCTAGCACAGGTTTTTTATCTGCTTTTCTAGGGAAAGCAAATTTAAGGAGTTAAAAATCTTACTTAGTTCACGGGGAAAAAAGTCTGAACTTCAGAGAAAATACAAACAAAAATCACAAGCAGAAATTATATAAAGAGAGTAAATAACACAAATCAGCAGACAGGCTTCTAGCTGTCTGTCCAAGACATTACATATATAATTTCCAGAGACAGAAGCCCAACAGTTTAGTTTTTCAAAGCTGGGGGGCTCCAACAGCTACCCAGAGTCTCATCTGGTCCAATCGCACAAAACTTTTCCAGCGAGTGAGCCTCAAGTGAAATGCTGACTTCAGAGTATGTGTACACTTCTTCAGGGTCAGAGGGTATCACAAACATGCTACTCAAACCCATGTGACCTAAACCTTCCCCTGATGTAAGCATCAAAGTCTTCTGATTCAATCAAAAGACTCTTGATTGAAACAAAGGCACTTGATTGCCTTACTGCTGAGAAGCATTCCAAAACAAAAGACAGCAAAAAGTCCTGCTTGCCATTACAACTGCTACATTGGCATATGTGACTTTTCAATATATTTTATACAACTGCATGAGATACTTCAGATATTGATTGTGAAGATTTTAACAGAAAAATAATAATGGATTAATGTCATCTATTTCCCATTTCAAAATATTATTGAATCCTTCTGGAAAAGTACAGGTTTCATTATTTTTTTCTCTGTAACATGGGCAAGGGTCTATCCATCTGTCATCAACCCATGCATACATTCATGCACACACGCCCTTATCAAGACAACTGGTGATAGTCTACCAGCGCGATGCCAGGAAACTGAATCATTTCCATTCTTAGGAAGATTCTGAAGATCACTTGGCAGGATAAGGTGCCAGACACTGAGGTCCTTCCTCAAGCTAAACTGCCAAACACTCAAACTCTGCTCCAGAGAGCGCAACTCCAATGGGCTGGCCATGTTGTTTGAATACGAAACTTATGCTTGCCAAAAAGACTATTTAATGTAGAACTCACACAGGGCAGGCAATCACATGGTGGTCAGAAGAAGCAATTACAAGGACACTCTCAAGGTCTCTCTCAAGAACTTTGGAATTGATTTGTGACATGGGAGACACTGGCACAAGATCACTCAGCATGGCATGAAAGGTGCTGTGCTCTATGAGTACAGCAAAATTGAAACAGCTCAAAGGAAATGCAGGATGCACAAATTTAGAGAATCCACCCCAAATAGTCACATGGACTATTTGTACCTGACCTGTAGTAAAGTATTCTGAGCTTGTATTATTTTGATCAGCCAAATCGGACACATTGAAACTTGACTCTAGCATAGTGATGTCACTTTGGTCCTCTTCAACAACCAACCAACCAACATGTATAGATAAATTTATGTACATATGTACATACATGCAAAGAAAAACATACATATATTTTTGGACTAGTCATTGATGTATTATTCTAGGAAGAGTCAGGTTAAAAAACTCCCCTATTCCAATCGGCATTTATATCTACATTGCATCTTACAATCTGACAGATACCTGGGGCCATGAGAGATTAAATGCTTTACTCAGGTCATAAAGCTATAATGTGTCAAAGGCATGACTTCTAAACTCAAATCTGTCTCAGGTCAATCCACTATCCACTGTACAACACTGTCTTGAAGTGTGATATAATGTATATTGAATATGTTATACTGTACATGAATGCACACATTGTTATCTTTAAAATTGTAGATATTTCAAATATAATTCACATTACATGGATAAAATTTAAAATTAAAAAGAAATTAACTAAACTTATTTGACTACAACTTTCAATTAAACATCTCATGAAATCTAAATGTATTATACAAATAGGAACTAATTATTATATAATAATGTAGACTAATGAGGTCAGCTAGGTGGTGCAATGGATAGAACACTGGGCCTGAAGTCAGAAGGCTTCATCTTCCTTAGTTGATATCTGGCCTCACATGTCTCCTAGCTGTGTGACCCTGGGAAAGTCACTTAATCCTATTTACCTCAGTTTCCTCATCTGTAAAAAGAGCTGGAAAAGGAAATGGCAAATCACTCCAATATCTTTGCCAAGAAAACCCCAAATGGGGTCACAAAGTGTCAGAGAGAAGTTTAAACATACATTTGATAGAAGCT
>CM053626.1:17367558-17385462 GCA_028646595.1 Phalanger gymnotis | reverse complement strand
AGCTGTGAAGGCAGGAAGCTGCGGAGACAGGAAGCTGTGGAAGCAGGGCTTACCCGTATGTAGACCCAGGAGTGTGAGCAGGAATGTGAGGCCAGTAAAAATGATTTGGCTAAATACTATCTTGTTTTTCTCTGGCCTCCTGGTTACTCTTGTGAGGTGGGCTTTCTGGGCCTGGAGTCTTTTTGTCAAGATGTCGGAATGGGGAGGCTGGTTCACGGTTCTGCTGCGGTGGGGCCTAAATAAATTTTTCATTGTTTTCTCCTTAGAGAACCTCTCATACCTTGCGATTTTGAACCATTCAAACATACACATGATTATATTTGAGATTATAAATTTGGCCTTCCTACTACACCTACCTGCCCACACCTAATGGGAAATGCCTTAGTGGAGTCATATCCTTAGCCTGATGCAAAGAAGTTAGGAATTTTAAAAGACCATATTATCTTGGGATTAAGTAAATGTTCTAGTTAGGATATTAAGGTGAATTTATTCAGAAGGAAACTCCAACTCACTCTCCACTTCCTACTCCAGGGTCCTTTCTCATGCCTAGTGCTAATTTGTGGCAATTCGACTCTGGCTAAAAAAAAGCAGATTGCAGGAGGGTGTGATAGAATTCCTCCTAAGACCTACAGGAGAGTGAATTGTCAGCTGATTTCAAACTTATTCCTGAAGATGGCATTTAAGTCTTATAGCACATCTGTATTTTACTTGTAGTCAGTGAATGGTCCACAATTTTAAATGCCTGAGATTAATGTACTGTTTTCTATCTCAGTTGCATACTGGGATTTGTAACCTCAGTATACACTTCTTTTCTTCCTAAGGTAAATAGATCTTAATAATGAGTTTGGAGATAGTTTTAAGAAGATACTTTTATTAGATGAAATTATTTTAGTGGATGACATTAATGATAACATGAATTCTGTTTCCACAATAGTGGAAATTGGGGGGTGGAATACATAACTGTAGCCCTTAAACATAGGTAAAATGGCCAATTGTCTGCATCACATGCTTTAAGGACAGTTAAAAGATATCCTGCCCCCAGATTTTTCTTCTAAAGAACATTTGATAGGAAAAAAAAAAAAAAAAACCACTGCTCGATTTAGATACAAAGGACAATATTTCTAAACCTAGCTCTATAATTTTCTATTTGTGTAGTTTGGAATAACTTAATCTTTCTGAGCCTCAATTTCTTCATCTTTAGAATGGAGTTTAAAAGAATCATTCATTACTCACTTCAAAACAAACTTTGTAAACTTTAAAGTTTTAAAGAAGTTAGTTATTATTATGAAAATATATCCTGATTCCACTAGTATGTATGAAAGGAGGTCAAGGATAGAAAAAAAAAACATCAGTTTTGCACCAAAATATTTATAGTGGCACATATATCAAAAAGCTGGAAATAAAGTAGATGCTCACCAAATAGGAAATGGATAAATGAGTTGAGGTATATATAAATGTCATAGAGTATTATTTGGCTGTTAGAAACAAGTAGGAAAAATATGGAGACTTACAGGAAGAATCACGAACTAATGAAGATGGAGGAAGCAGAAACAGGAAAACTATACATAATGTAATTGGAGAAAATACTAATTAATTAATTGAAACTAAATACTGCAAATTATATTGAGCAAGCTTGGCTCTGAAAAAGAAATTAAAAATGTCCTTGTCTACTCATAGCCTTCCCCTCCCCCTTTTATTGAAGAGGTGGGGAACTGTGGATATGGAACACTGCACAATGCAAGAGTTGGTTCCAGTTGGTTTTATTGTTACTACATTACCTCCTTCCCGCCGAGCCCCTTTATTCTTTGTTGTGTTCTTTAGGAAGAGATTTAGGTGGGATATATTTGAAAATATAAAATCAAAAGATTTCAATTTTTAAAAGAAAATGAATCTCCAAAGATCCTTTCTAAAATGTAAATTTATTACTAGAAAGGAATAGAGGAATGTCAGAAGTTTCAGATTTGAAGAGATTTCAACAGCCAACTAATCTAATCCATGTCTAAAAGGAATTTCTACCATAATTTAAATGACATTAGTACATGGAGCCCTCTACTGAAGAACTCAAACTAGGGAGACCTCACTATATCCCAAGCCAGATCATTCCATTTTTGGACAATCCTCATTCTTGCTAATCCACAAGCCCAACATTAAAACTAAATATGTCTCTTTACATCTTCTAACTATTGTTCCTGGTTTTGTTTTCTGTGAACTTTTCTCTCCATGACAACTCTTTAAATACTTGAAAACGCCTAGCACATTTCCCCTAATTCTTCTCTTTTTGAGGCAAAGCATTCCCAGTTCATTCATCTGATCTTTATATAACAGAGAATTTGCAGCCCTTCACCAGCATGGTTGGACTCTTTCGGAGTTTACTGCAGAGTTAGGACTCTCAAGGTGACTTTTTCAATTTTCTGCCAATCTTATTTCTTTCACTAAAATGGAAGCTCCCTGACAGAGACCATTTCTAAGTCTCCATGTTAATGCTCTCATAAATTCTAGTAATGTTTAATAACGTTTTCTTTAATCATATAACAATAAAAAGAGGGTCCTAAGGAAGTATGACAAGAGTTACCTATATTTTTATGAGTGGAAGGTGAAATATGTTGTTATTATACATATTGTTGTTGTTTATTCATTCAGTTGCATCTGATTCTTTGTGACCTCATTTGGAATTTTCTTGGCAAAGATGGTTTGCATTTCCTTCTCCAGGTCATTTTACAGATGAAGAAACTGATGAAGAGAGAGTTAAGTGATTTGCTCAGGGTCACACAGCCAGTATCAGAGGCCAGATTTGAACTACAGAAGAGAAGTGTTCCTGCCTCCAGGCTTGACACTTTCACTGCCACACTTGGCTGACTGTTATCATATGTGTGTATATGTGTGCATAAATATATATACATATACATACATATACATATATGTACATATATGATGATTTAGGAAGAGGTTGAGATATATATTGTGTGTATACATATATAATTTAGGTTGAGATTGAGGTGGGATATATCTGAAAATCTAAAATCAAAAGATTTCAATTTTTAAAAGAAAATGAACTTCCAAAGATCCTTTCAAAATGTAATTTTATTACATCATTGCATATTATATATAATTACATATTATACAGACACATGCACACACATATACACATATGTGGTATGCACATGTGTATATATCACACATATATGTATACACACAGTCACACACCCATATATACACATACACCCATATATTACATATATACATGCATACATGTGCAGATATATATGTCTATACACACATACATGTATTTATTGTATGTATTATGTGAATGTATATCTGTGTGTGTGTATGCCTAACTTATGGAGAACAGATTTCTGTAGACCACAATGTAATACAAGTACCAATAATAATAATAGCTACATTTTACATAGTGCCTAAAACTTAACACAAACAGACACACACTCACACATCAGTTGATTTGATCCTCACAACAACTTTGTAGGGTAAATGCTAGTATTTTATTTCCCCACTCTATAGATAAAGAAACAGACTGACTGAGGTTTTGACTTAATCAGAGTCACAGAGTTACTAAATTTCTGAGAGAATACAAACTCAGTTCTATCTAAAATCCAAGTACAGCACTCTATTCTGCTACACCATGGCTCAAACTAACTTGTAGTTCTTTGACTTCAATTACTTTGTATTGATCAAGCATTCCTAAGCAGGAGAGAGAGATGGAGAAAGAAGTGTGTTTTAGGACATCTGAAGAGTTTGATGTCATATGCTATTTGGTCATTAGGGTTACTATGACCTCCATTTATGCCCATCAAATTGAAATATCCATCACTTATTTAAATAACTGAAATAAATACATCAGTCATATCATGATTCTCCTTCAGACATACAGATGGTCCCTAAATGTCATCACATACTTCATATGTAAAATTGTATGGTTGTCTTTTGTATTCCTTACAAAATTTGTATCTAAATCCAGCAGTGTTTTTTTTTTTCCTATCAAATGTTCTTTAGAAGAAAAATCTGGGAGCAGGATATCTTTTAACTGTCCTTAACTGTCCACCAACATGAAACAAAAACAAACAACACTAAAAAACTTAGAACTCAGAAATTTAAAATTGTCATACAACTCATATATATGAAATGAAATGGGATTCTCTGAAATGAATCTTATTGTTTGTATTAGGCCTTTAAATCACATACCAAATTATACACACACACACACACACACACACACACACACACTCACATATATATATATATATATATATATATATATATATACACCCTTATCTATATACCTATATCTATCTATATCCATAACTGTATCTTTCTATATATTTATGTGTGCATACCTACACACACATAAAGAGGTAAGACAGCTTTGGATATCTCAGTTATTTTTAACTTCCTCTTATGACAGAATGCCATAAACTCCATTATAGTAGGTTATAAGTTCCCTTCAATTTTGTCAACAATTGCTGATAGCCATGTCAGTCTGAAGAATCTCCACTCTTATCTTGGCATGTCTGAAACTATCTTGAAGTTCATCATTTCCAATTTCATAATGTGTGATAGCCCAAAGAAATAGCACTTTCCTCAAGTGTTTAGATTGTGTTGATTTTTAAAAAGTGCTTTATCTACACAGTAGGATGAATATGCTGGAATCCACATGCATATGAAAAGAACACAAGTCAAAGACTTTACTCTTATGGAGCATTAAAAGGAAAAACAAATGATCCTGGCTATTAGATAGAGACTACCAATATTCAAGTGAAATATCATGTGTGAAATGTACATATTTTAGATCTAACTTTAGAACAGCCAGTTTTTAAAGGTATAAATTAAAGCAATAATCTATCTTGGCAAGTAGGGACATTTACTTGCCTGAATTTGGGTGCCTTAAAAGACATTCTCGTGGTCTCCTCTGAGAGTATAGTCCTGGCAACCACTATTTTCAAAAAAAAATCACTCTTTTAAGGAAACATATGTGAGATAATGAGATATGATTTTGATATTAGACATCTATTCTCTTAAGAAAATTAGGAAATGACTATGGGTTAATTGAATATCCCCTCCCCCCACACTTTTCTATATGTTTCCCTCACAAATACATACACAGACACACACACACCTCTATTGTTTAAGGTGCCCTTAAATCTGGTGTTACAATCTATAAAGACCACAATCATTGGCACTCTTTTGACAGTCTCCTCATATACAGGTTAAAGCACATTCAGGAATCCCTTTTGTCATGGCTGGTAGCCTATGATTTTCCCACTTCCCATAGCTGTCTTCAGATGCAGAATAATAAGGCTTTGGTTTATGGTTATTGAGAATGTGACCATTGCCTATACTAGAATACGGGGAAATTTCTGAGTGCCATTCCATTTATTTTTGGTTTCATACATGGTTATCTAGTTATATTTATGGTCTCAAATTAAAGAGCTATTTGGTACATTTTTTCTTAGAATCACAGGGTTTAGAACAAGAAGGGACCTTGTGTAATAATTTAGTTTACTCCCCTCACTTAACAGGAAATTGAGGCCCCTGGTAGTTGCAACATGTCCCAAGTGATGAAGATGTTACATAGCAGAAAGGAGACTCAAATTTACTTCTCCTGATGTTAAAGACAGGGATTTTTTCTATTATGCCACACAATTATATTGAAGTTGTTGGTCATACTTTGTTTTGAAGCAGACCAATGACATGGCAGGTAATGTCTTAACTTCAGAATGAACTGGATTTAAGTGAGACAGAGCTGCACAAAGTCACTGGCCTCATTATCTCTTCTTGAGTCATTCTGAGTCTTCCTGAGTGATCGGAGGTGGATGAACATCCCTGAAAAGGGCTTGGTAAGCCCTTATTCCTGAGGGGTTGTTCTTCCCTCAACATCTCATCCACTCCGATGGTATTGATAAGCATTCTGAAACATCTGAATATGACATTTGTAGCATTTGCGGATTACATGAACTTTATAAGGATTAGTACAATCTTGCTGGTCTTTTAATGTTTTGGTGTTGATATTATACTGTCTGCTAGGACCCCAAAGGACTTAATTCTATCCATGTCTTCCCTTTGATCTATGTATCAGGAAATAATGGTAAATATTTCTTACTGTTGTATCTTCACTGTCAAATCTCTTATGATTTGCTCACATCAGAGGTAGGAGGGGTGTCTTCATGGGGATTAATCTCCTCGATGAGCCTTTCAAATAGAGCTTCAAAAAGTTTCAAAGTGTCCTTTCTTCCAAAATAGTTTTCAGTCCTCCAATGTTTTCAGTCAGGTTTTCACTTCAAATTGAAAGGAGACTCCAGTGGGATGGTGTCTGGTGCACAAGTAGACAGAAAGAAATCCGAGAATGGAAGTCATGGGTGGCATGTTGATTTGGGAGTGTGATTTTAATGATCCAAAAAAGTGTAACATCAGAGAGATTTCTAACTGGTAAAACAAGTGGGCCAGTTATGCCAGAAGGAAAAGAACGCAATAGAATAATATATTGTAATACAATACAATATAATATTATAATGTATTATAATATATTTAATATAATATAATGTAATATAATGTAATATAATATAATATGTAATTTAGTATAATACATATTAAATGCCTACAATGTGCTGTTCACTGTGCTAAGCACCAGGGATGCGAATAAGAAAGACACTGCTTGCTTAGGAGGTTACGATATCATGATCTAATGGGGGAAGACAATAAACGAAAAGAAGCTGAAGTTCGGGCAGGACAGAGGATCCATGGTGAAGGAGCATAATGATGATGGTGGAGTCAAAACGAAGCAAATGAAGAGAAGACTGGGATTCTAAGCTCTCTATAAAGGGAGGTGTTGCAAGAAGGTTTTGGCTGAAGCATTCTCCATGATCAATAGTTTCCAGGTGGTGCAGCAAGGGAAGAAAGAAGATGATGATGGTGGTGTAGCTGAAACCAAGCAGAGCAGCTGGTAGCAAATGAACAATAACCAAGAGACTGCCTATGTGTTCTGCTGTTATCCACATGGTGTCATGAGATCTAGAGGTGAATCCCAGGCACATGGTAAATAATGCTCAGATTTTAGTTACTGCTACTACTACTACTACTACTTTTGCTACTGCTGCTGCTGCTGCTGCTACAGCTGTTACTACTACTACTACTACTACTACTACTACTACTACTGCTACTACTACTACTACTTCTACCACCCACCACTAAGACTGCTGTGGCTGCTGCTGCTGCTGTTCCTCTTCCTCCTCCTCCTGCTGCTGCTACTACTACTATTATTGACATAGTTACTATTATATTATCAAAAAGGTTGCTAATCTATTTAAATTCAGCAAGTAAAAGTTGTATGGATTGTAAAAATCCCACTAGCTTAGCTTCAGGTTTCCCCTTAAAGCTGTGCCAAGACCAGTTTAAAATTTCTCCCTTACTCAGTGAAAATGCTTGCTAGATTTTAGACTGCTGCAAGGTATCAGGGCATGGCTTTCTGAAGGGGACTTAAATGATAAAAAAATAGAACATATACAATCATAGCTTAGAAGGGAGGAAAAAAAAAGAATTCTTATGGAGCAAGGGTTTGAACTGGACTTAATTAGTATAGAAAACTTAATGCATGCTTATTTACTTTAATTAGTCTGTTAGATGATATTTTGTGGAAAGAATAAAGCTTGGCCAGTTTCCAAAACATATCAAAAGGTTCCATAATGGGCAAAGAGACTTCTTTGTCTCCCAGAGTGTTAATGCATAATGACCTTATATTGGCTTCTGTTTTTTTCCCTCTTCTTACACACACACACACACACACACACACACACACACACACACACACACACACTCTGGATATGCCAAAACAGAAAGTTCACTTTTAGATATCTGGAATGGTGGGGGGTGTGGATGGGGAGAAAGTCTGACTGTATATGTAAATCCCTTGCAAATAGTGGAAGTTAAGACAATCATTAATTATAGAAGAGGATTGGCACTGTGACTCCATTGGAATGGAGAATTCCCAGGTGAGGAAACTCCCTTTACCATTGCATAGCAGAGTCCCCTGTGCATCATCTAACTTAGAGAGTTGTCTACGGTACTGTGAGATTAAGTCAATTGCCTAGAGTTACAGATAATGTGAAGACCCTCATGATAGTGTGGTAAAATGGATAGAGAGTTGACCTCTCAAAAGGAAGAATAATTTTACTGGGGATTGATAATTATGTAGAATATTTTATTCCCCTTATTATGAACTATATATGCAGTGCATTTCTTTGTCCCCTTCCTGCACTCTGAACTCAGTTCTTGGGTTGTGTCTTTATGGGGCACAACCTTATGGAAACTTTCCTGCAGGTCCTAGTTTAAGATGGAAAGCCATACAAATTTAAAAATGTTCATTAATTCAAGACAAAGTTGAGAAACATTCAAGAAAACTAAAAACTTACTTTTTCGTTAGGCATTGGGATAAAAATGACAAAGAAAACCAAATGTTTCCTGATATAAAGGGGTGTCCTAAAGAGTTCTCCAATGTTTTCAGTCAGTTTTTCACCTTGAATAGAAAGAAGACTCCAATGGGATGGTATCCCATGGAAAAATTGTTCAGGAATGGCTGAAGAAAATGTGACATACTGATGGAATTGAATATTTTCGAACCATAATGAAGGATAGAAGACATATTTTCAGAGAATCCTAGATAGAATGGCTTGACATGCTATAGTGAGAATGACAAGAACAGTTGATTCAAGGAGAACAATGTTATAAACAAAGTTTTGAAATATTTACGGATTCAAAGCAGTGTAACGACCAAGAAAATATTCAGAGAACTTATGAAACATGCTACCCACCCTCTGATGGAGACATGATTGACCTGATACATGAGAAAAGGCATAAGTTTTAGACATGGCCATTATATGGATTTTTAGTGCTTGAGTGTACTTGTTACAAGAGTTTGTTTTTTCTTTCTCTACTTTTTTAATGAAGAAAAAGACCAATGTGATTGCACAAAAAAAAGAGGGCCATTGTAATATTTTGTTTTAATGTACAGAAGGAAACATAAGGAACTTTTGAAGGAATCAAAAATAAATAGTATAATTTTTAAAATAGTGCATAGAATTTAATACAAACTTTATAAAAATGGTATAAATTGGAAATTTGCGATTCCACATGGAAACTTCTTTTTTCTGTTTTGCTATGTATATGCAAATGTTCTTTTTTGGTATTTACATTATGAATGCATTTTAAAAATAATCTGTATCTCTATACTGATTTTCTATATATAATCCCGAGTTTCAATATTGTAGGTATAGAATCAATAAAAATAAATGTACAACAGAAATAAAAACACACTATGAACTATTTACTAATTGGCTTTAAACTCACAGTTTGTCCCCAAAGTCTTCAGGATATATATGTATATGTGTATATATGTGTATATGCACACATATATGTGCATACATATATATGCACACACATGCACACACACATGTATATGAAATTTTGGAATCAAAAATTCTTCGAGAATATAGGGTCCCAGAATTCAGTATAAATGGGAACTTCTGAAGGTCAGTGATTTCCTCTTCCCCCTTTCTTGTGTATTGTTTGTTGTTTCTCACCAATTCTCAGACCGGCAAAATGACTGCTCATGGACTTTGAGATGGATAGGCAATGACAGGCTAAATATAGAGAGAAACTGCCTAGAATCTTTTCCCCATCCTGCCAACATTTTTTCCCCATTATTCTTAACCTTCAGTTACTTTTCTAATAGCTGAGAGCTATGCCACATCCTTTCTGTCTTTTTGGTTCTCTTTATGCTTAAGATTTATGGAAAGGACCATTAGTAACATTAGCGTATGATGGCCAAAGGGGAATGAATTAACATTTAACCCACATGCAAAATAGAAAAGCTTGCTGAAAAAAAATAATACCAGTAGCATTAAAATCATTGGTAAATAATGCATCCATTTTGGAGACAAAGGCTTCAGGCAAAGATCTGACCATTTTAAAACAAACAATAAAACACATACACACACATATATTCACACATACGTACAGACATACAGCCATATACATACATAATGCCCATATGTAAATAAACAAATGGGGCGGATGAATAAACGAATGACAGAGTTCCTGAATGGATGCACAGATGAGTGGTACTCTGCCCCTTCCAGGTTGAGTTTGTTACTTCTAATAGTATCACCCTGCTAACTCAAGCCTTGACTGACACCACGTCTTCATCTTTCTCTCTCTTCTGATGGAGGACTGGAGGGTGGAATGCCAAACTCCTCCCAATGCCTTCCATTTTAGAGGACAGAATTTGGACTTTGGTGCTCATTCCATTCTACATGGTTTCAACTACATGGAGCAATATGCTCCAGTACAGAGTACTCCCTGGTCTCCTCACTTTCCTGCCTCCTTTCGTATATTCTTGACCCTTCATTAGATTTTAAGTGCCTTGAGGTCAGGGACTGACTTTTTATTAATTGTATCCTCAGCATGTTAGCACAGTGCTTGGCACATAGTAGGTGCTTATTAGTGTGTGTATGTATGTACGTGTGTATGCATGTATGCATACACACATATGTACATATATACATGTATAATATTATGTATTACATACACATACTTATCTACACATAGACATATAAACCTACCTATGTTATATATAACTGATTTCATGTTGAAGCTTTGAAAAATTGCCTTCCTCCTAACTCTCCAGTCCATAGGCATTCACATCTTTGTCAAGAGGAATGTTTACAAATAGGGGATAGGGTTAAAATGCCACGATTCATGCCAAAGGCATATTCGTAGGCATGTAACCTGTAGGCTTGCATATCTTTCTTTTTAACTATGTATTTTTTATTTCACCATCCTATCACTAGGGGGCAGTTCTGCTGCATAATTCCATCCTCTTACTGCCATATCAACATTTATTTGGGGGTCACTAGATAAAAGATCAGAAAATATATGGGTTGGCCACAAATCATTCTCTCCTCTTGTGTTTGAAGGCGATGTCAATTTTCTTAATGTATTCCTTTAGTAATATTAGTGTACATACAGTTTTCGTATTTTGTTTCAGCATAAGATTGAATCTCCCAAGAAGGCAAAATAAATGTTTCTTGTCTTATAATTTTGTAACACACAATCCAGTATATGGAATTTTACTCCAAGTTAGCAAGAAATCATTTTTAAATGGCAGTTCATCCTATGTTTTGGGTACTTGAGAGTAGTTTTTCCCCCCATTCCATTCCAAAACTATTTTATAATTTGATGGATTTTGCCCATTAATGTCTTTGAGTCTTTTTCCTTTTGCACACATAGAATATGAATGAAAATGATACTAAAAGACACATTCCTTTTTGCAATTTCTCAAGAATGGGGTTAATGTTAAGAGAGATAAACAGTCATGTGCAGGATGCAAGTAAGTTCATGTTCAAAGATGTTTCTGTATCTATGGCCCACACAAAAGCCTTAAAAAAATAAAAACTATCTGAAGTTATGATTCTTTGCACAGTCCTTCAAATGTGTTTTGTTATAACTTTATACAGTTTTGGTGTAATGGCTTTTATCTTTCAAAATTAATCTCTCCAATAAAAGATCTTTTCCCTTTAATATAGTGAAACACTGAGCAGAATATCCATATTATTTTTTTCTCAATTTTATTTTTTTTATTGTAATGACATAAGAATTTTCTTAGTAGCTATCTCTTATTCCTAGATTCACTCATCTATTTCTTCACACTATGTTTTCATCAACAATTTTATTGCAACAATTAAAATATCCCCCAACAAGCAAATTATATTGTTATGGTAAAAATTTGAGAGGTGGTATGATAGTCCTTGGAGTCAAGGAGGAGTGAATGAGTGAATGAATGAAGTGAATGAATAAATGAGTGAATGACTGAATAAATAAAGTGAATGAATGTATTTTAAGCACTCTGAGCATATTATGTGCAAAGCATTATACTAAGCACTGGGTATACAAATTGAAAAGCAAAACAATCTCTGCTTTCAACTAGTTCACATTCTTGAATGATACCCTCTTATCTCCTCTGTCACTGCTACTGCTGTAATGTAGGCTCTCATCTTATGCTGGATTATTATAATAGCAAGTGGTGGGTCTGTCTGCCTCAAGTCTCTCTCCTCCATTCAGGCACTAAGGTGATTTTCAGAAAGTGTAGATCTGATCACGTCACCCTCCTGCCCCACTTGACAAACTCAAAATTCTCCGTAATGCCTCCAGGAGCAAATACAAAATATTCCCTTTTCCTTTAAAGCTCTTCAGAGACTAGTCTTTTGCTACCTTTTCAGCCACGCACGCGCACACACACACACACACACACACACACACACACACACACACACACACAGAGGTATATATAGGTATGTATATATATATGTAGATATGTAGATACATGTATGTATATGCATATGTATATGTATATATGCATGTACGTGTATGTATATGTATATTTGACACATATCTTATTTGTTATAATACAAATATAATTATTCTCATTTGACAAATAAGGAAACAGACAGGGCATAATAAGAAATTGGCTCAAGATCAGGAAGTTTGGTGAAATAAAGAATCAGACCAAGGTCTTCTACCTGTCCAATTCTTCCTTCCAATTTTTGATTGGCCAATTGACTTGTATGCTCTGTTCAAGTTATTAAATATAAAACTTCAAAAACATAAGACGAAAAATTACTTAAAGATTTTTCTATGGGATTCTCAGTCTTACTTTCTTTTTGTTTAAGAGGCAGATACAAAACCAAGGAGCTCAGAATACAATTCACATCATTAAGGGTTTGGTTCTAGCCTCTCACTAGAGATTTTTCTAGGTATGTTTTCTTACAGGTACAATGAAGCTTGTATTTACCCTTCAAAGAAAAGGATAATCTGGTGATGGGTTTCCGTATATGTGAGGAAGGGAAAGGGGGTTATTGCATCCACAAAAGGTAGGAACTCTGTCTGTTTTGGACAGATAAGAATACATTTTCTGCTATTGTAATAAGTGTGATTTGGTTTGGACATTAAGAAGAATGTCCTCATTTATAATGTGGAGACAATCACACCTATTACCAAGGCAGGTTATAGAATATCTACTCTGCAAGATATTTCTCAGCAGTAAATCTGGCAAAGACTTCCTGGGATGGTTTAGTTGAAAAACAGTCTCAGGACTGGAGATACTGAAACTGGAGTGGCCTTGCCTGATGACTTATACTGTGCTACAGTAGGTGGATAACTGGAATATGTTAAGAGCTGGTGAGTTTCTGGCAAAATTCCAAATAACATATCCATCAATATTTATTGAGTACCTTATCTAAGGTAAGGGTGGAAATCTTTAGCTTAAGGCATTAGGATTTTCCACCAGACATTTGGGTCAATTACTTTTACTACCTGTGACATTGCCATAGAATCATAGTTTTAGAGCTAGATGTATTCTTAGCAATCATTTTATCCAACTCCCTCATTTTAATAGAAAAGGAAATTGAGTCTGAGCAAGGGTAGGTGGCTTGCCCAAGTTCAGAGAGGTAGTAATTGACAAAGTTGGGACTTGAACACGTCTTTTCACTCTATCTCCATCTGGTGCTTATTCTAATCCAACATGAAAACTGGTGAGGGGACAGGGACAAAAGGCATCCTCTGTAATGGCTAGCACAGAACCTGGTGCACAGTAGGTTCTTAATAAATATGTATTGGTTGCTTGAAGAGGAGTGGCTTCTCGTAGGGTATGCCCAATAACACTTCTCTGAAATGAAGGACATGACCTTTTGCCATTTGTTGAGAGAATGAATCGATTGACGTGGAATGTTTAGAATTAACTAAATACTTTATATATGATTTGAATACACAGATATCCACAAAGACACACACAGCGCAGACACACACACATATGTTATACTCATGCATGCCCATACAAGTACACTATGTTCCCCAGTAGAATGTTAGTTCTTTGAGGTCAAAGACTGTTTCATTTTTGTCTTTTTACCCCTACTGTGTAAGCATAGTGCTTGGCACATAACAGCCACGTAATTAATGTTTGATTAATTGATTGATAGGTTGCATAATTTACTCTCTTGTTGATCAGTCATTATGTTGTACCAGGACTATTAAAAAGAAGGGGTTGCTTGCATAAAGGACCTGTTTCTTGTGGGATACAGTCAATCATCAGAATAATCTTTACATCCCTGAGGAGAAAGGGAGGAAGAGAGACACATGGGGGGAGAGAGAGAGAGAGAGAGAGAGAGAGAGAGAGAG
Source organism: Phalanger gymnotis (assembly GCA_028646595.1). Lineage (NCBI taxonomy): Eukaryota > Metazoa > Chordata > Mammalia > Diprotodontia > Phalangeridae > Phalanger > Phalanger gymnotis. The sequence continues at coordinate 17,371,227 of CM053626.1, read as the reverse complement.
AGAGAGAGAGAGAGAGAGAGAGACAGAGAGAGAGAGAGAGAGACAGAGACAGACAGACAGACAGAGAGAGAGAGAGAGAGAGACAGACAGACAGACAGAGAGAGAGAGAGACAGAGACAGAGACAGAGACACAGAGAGACACAGAGAGACACAGAGAGACACAGAGAGACAGACACAGACAGATACAGACAGGGAGAGAGAGAGAGGCAGAGATGGAGAGACAGAGAGACAGAGAGAGACAGAGGGACAGGCAGAGATACAGAGAAACAGAGAGAAAGAGAGAGAGAGACAGAGAGAGGCAGAGAGACAGACAGAGACAAAGAAAGAGACAGAGAGAAAAACCACATCAAAACAGTGGATCCTTAGTAAAATTAATGTGAACCAGGTTGCAGCTGAGTTGAGAACTGGAGTCAAGGCTGTGGGTGGAGTGTGAGGCAGCTAGAAGGTTTGTGAATGTAAGCTCCCTGAGAATAGAGGTAGCTTTATTCTTTGTCCTTTTTATTCTTAATGCTTAGTACATAGTAGGCACTTAATAAATGCTTGCTGATTAACTGCCCAGCCATCTTCCTCTTCCCTCGTCAACCACTAGTGACTCCCTCAGGGCAGAGGTATGTTGTCTGAGCAGAAAATTCCTTGATCTCAAGTTCATGGCCAAAGCTTTCCAGAGAAAATGAGAGAAATTCTCTGTCCACAACACAGAAGCCAATGTTTCACTGTAGTTAGACAACTCACTAACACCAAGCAGACCATATCCATGCCTTTCACAATTTATTTCCCTTCCATAGCATTCCCTCTTTCTTCACAAAAATTGAGACACAGCTCACATTTCACTCTTTTCAGGCAGCCATCCCTGAAACAGGTAAATCCTTTCTGCCTTTAAATTGTTAATATTTAATGTCGGTACCAATTTGGGAAGGGAGAGAGATGTGGGTGGGACACTTAATAATATGCTGCATTTTAATATAGTCTATATTTTTATTTTTTCATATTTTTATTAAATGATATATTTAATGATTTAATGATGTATTTAATGATTTTTATCTCTTTTTTCTTCAACTAGATTTCAAAATCGAGACAAAGTCAATATAATGATATTTTCTACATTTCCTATTGTGATAATGACAGTTAAAAAGGCTTTTGATTAGCAAAACCAAAGGTATTTTTTGTTTGCTTATTTTGTTTTACTTTGTTTTTGATAGTTTTATGACCTCATGTAACTACTGTACCCTGGTGTTCATCAACTTTTGTCAATTAATAACTATTAAATATCATTTGCAAATTACTTTAGATGTAATGCTGAATGTGGAGTAATAATTTAGATTCTTTGCAATCATGTTTGCAACTCAATTAAAATTCGTCGTTTGTAGAATAAAAATATGAGGAAATATTTAAGTTCAAAGTAACTCAAGGTAATTGCAGGGTGCCCTCATCTTTGCTTTTTCTTCACTTCTGTTCCTCTAAGTCGGGTACTTATGTGCCTCAAATAGGACAATATTTGCACAAAGCTTAGCATAAAGCTTGGCATATAGCAGCTGCTTACTTACACCCCTGTCTCCGAAGCTATATTGCAGCTGGAAGGCCCTGTCTTGTCTTCCCCTCTGTTCGTTGTAGGCACTAGCCTGAAGCAGGTGGTCCTTTGTCGAAGGCTTAGACATACTGCGTAGATGGAAGCTTGAACAACTCCACGTCAAGCTTTCATTTCTGCGGTATAAACACTTTGCCTCTTACTTGCCTAGACACGTGGAATGTCTTAACAGTAATGAACCTCGGAGGTGATGGATCAATGAGTAAGTCAAGTAAGCATTTATTCAACACTCACAATGTTCCAGAGCCTTTCCTACGATGGCCTGCCTCCTTAGGAATGCCTTCCATGAGAGAGAGGTTCTATGCCATAAGGAGTGGGGTGCTGGTAAGTGATAACAATTGATGCCCCATGAAAATTGTAGAGATGCCACACTTTTAAGTTAATCTCCGTTATAAATATTTCCTCTATCCTTTAAGTCAAGATAATAGTGAGACCAGTAATAGTAAGAATAATAAAACAAAATCAAGCCTTGATTGGTAACATTTACAAACGCTGTGGTGTGAATCCTCATGATGGAAATTTAACCATCAACATTCCAGAGCCTTTCAGAGCTGGCTCCAGCCCACCCCTGGGTATAGGGGAAATCATGCTCAGTTTAGCATCAGGCATCCTGTGTGAAATCGTGTTTTTTTTTTTTTTCCTGTTTACTATTTCTGTGACATTAAGCAAGTCACCCGGTCCTTCTGGCCTTAATTTTCTTGTTCCTAAAATGTAAAGGCAGACTAAATGACTCATGAAATCTAAACAATAAAAAAAGTGGCTAGCATTTATATTGGAAAGATCTATGTCTTATCTCATTTCATTCTTACAACAACTCCCTGAGAGGCAGATACTATTAGTCTCCAGATTTTTACAAATGAGAAAACTGAGGAAGAAATAGGCCAAGATATATGCCTGAGAGTAGCCCAGCCAGTTGCTGTGAACTCACGTCTTCCTGACTGTGAGTCTGGCACCCCAACACCGAAGAACTTGGTTACTTCTGCCTCACAAAATCACCTCTTCCTTTTAAGTATCTTGGAGAATTAAGGCACATTAAAAAATCTATAGAACTTATACAAACAGGTTGTAAACAGACACTGAGTATTTTCTAAGACCTCCACCATACCTCACACAGGGCTGTGTGCTCAGCAGATGCTAATAAATATTTATTGAATGAATCTATTCCTTGTAGGTTGCCAGCAGGGAGCTGCTTACTCTCCCAAGGTCAGCAGCAGTAGGCTAATGACATTCCATATGTGGTTTATGCTTATCTTAAGATGTATGTTAGCTCTGCTTATTTGGGTTTGTCAGGAACCAGATAGGAAAGGTAGATTGAAAGTGCTGGTGGACTCTTGAAACTCCTTTCTACCTGCAGGCTACCCAGGAAGAAATGGTTAACTGATATTAGAAGATTTTCTGTGTGTATTCATCAGTCTATGCATCTCCTTCATTTTAGTAAGTGAATGACTCATGTTTATAGAATGGAGTTGGGGAATGGTGGGGGTGCCTACTGTTTGAGACTTTATTAGAGGCTGCTCATTTAGGAAAAGAAGCTCACACTTCTATTAAAAGCTAAGACAGAGTATGGGGGGGCAGAGCCAAGATGGCGACTGGAAAGCAGTAACTGCCGTGAGCTCACAACCAAGTCCCTCCAAAAACCTGTAAAAAAATGGCTCTGAACCAATTCTAGAACTGCAGAACCCACAAAGTAGCAGAGGGAAGCAAGGCTCCAGCCCAGGACAGCCTGGATGGTCTCGGGCTAAGGTGTGTTCTGAACGGAACTCCCAGCCCCCAGCTGAGGGGAGCGGAGCTGAGCCAAGCAGAGCCCAGCGCTCGCGGCGCGGTGCGGCGCGGCAGACCGTGGACCGAGGAGACCAGGAGTGGAGCCGAGAGTGCCCTAGCATGCTGAATTACTGAGCTGTGGCATGTACCAGACCTCACAACCCACAAACAGCAAAGACTACACAGAAGGTTAGTGGGAAAAGCTGCGGGACGGGACAGAGTTTGCGGTTCGGCTTCCACCCCTGAGGCAATGGAGGCGGGGCAGCTTTAGAAAGTCAGCTTTGCTTCTGGCCCCAGGCCCACTTGGTGGGAGGAATTAAGTG
>CM053626.1:17341108-17367058 GCA_028646595.1 Phalanger gymnotis | reverse complement strand
ACTCATGATGGAGAGTGCTATCTACCTACAGAGAAAGAATATGAAGTATGAATGCAGATCGAGGCACACTTCACGTTCACCTTTTTCTCCCCCCACCCTTTTTTTCTCTCTCTCTCCTTGGTATTCGTTGTTGGGTTGTGTTTTTTTTTTTTTTAGTTCTGTTTCTTCTTTCTCATGATTCATTCCATTGATCATAATTCTTCTCCACAACTTGACTAGTGTGTAAATTAACTCAATGCCAAGTTATACATGGAAGTTATATGGGATTCTATCCCGTCTTGGGGAGGGAGGTGGGGAGGGAGGGAAGAAAATCTGGAACTCAAAATTATGTAGAACCATGTGTTGCAAACTAAAACTAAAATATATATTAAAAAAAAGTTGAGTCAATGTGTATAGTGGTAAAATTTCCTCTAAACAGCTTATTCTGAAGGAGGCATGATATTCTGAAGAGTGGGAGCAAGCAAAGTTGCTAATGGAAAATTGGGTTACTTCAATTTCAACTGCTTAAGGAAAAAAAATAATCTTTATGCTACATTTTTCCAACAAAACGGAAAGAAAATAGTATGATAGATTCCTTCTATGAGCCCATTACTGTCTTGATGCACCAAGAAAATACAATAAAGCAGAGAAAGACAATTAGAACAACATTGCCAATTAATATGTTTATTAAAAAAGTACCAAATGTAAAATTGACCAAGATATTATAGAAATATATCTCTTCAAATTGACATTCTGACCAAGATGAATTTATATGAGGAATTAATATGTGATTCAATATTATGAAAACTATTATTGTAACAAAATGTATTAATAGAAAAATTAGTACTTAAAAAGTTAGAGAAAAAATGTTTCAATAAAATACTGCACACATATTCATACTAACAAACAGAAGAATTCTATTATTATATCAACATATATATTTAACAATCCATCTAAAAAGATACTGAATTATTTTATATGAAGAAACATTGGAGGTTTCCCCAGTTAAAACAAGGGTTAAAATAAAGACACTAATACCACAATATTATCATTGGAGATGTTATCTATGTAAATGAAATAAAAGAGATCTGTTTTAGCAGCGAAGAATGTAGTTGTAGACTACGTGGTGGTTGAATTAGGTGGAGATCAGTATGCGGAAACCAGATTTAAACAGCATTTTATGGTATACACCATGATTCTTTCACTATATACAAAATAACTGAGAGATAATGGTAATCTCTATGCCTCAACTTATACTAGAAAAATTATAAAAAAGAGTAAATGATTTCAGTGTGATCATTAAAGCTAGAAGATTTTCAAAAGTTGTCTTTTACAGTCATGCATCATGGAAAGAAATAATCCAGATATGATGAAAATATAGATTTAATATATTAATACAGTTTATATTATATGAACATAATTTTATAATATATAAAGATAATTAGATTGTATATAATACTTATATAATATATGTGCATTTTATGATAAATATATATTTTAAAATGTGATCTTTTGGAATAAAGATACTATTTTGAATGAGTACAGTGTAGACAAAATATGATTCAAAACATGGAAATGTATTCATTTAATAACATAAACTATCAACTAAAATATCTGCAAGGAATTGGCAAAGTATGTAAGATTAGAATGTAAATGACCACCTGAAAGGTTCACAGTTATAAGAAATAAGAATAAATACAAAGTACAATACAATAATATGAATTTCAATTATATATGTCAAAACACAAATTGATATAACTCTGAGGAATCATACCAAATTGGTAACAATAGTTTAAAAATGGAAAAAAGTAAATAGAATATCAGGGAAGAAAAAAGGTACAATAATTCACGTGTGAGCATTTTGAGCTTCCTTAACCATTTTTAATACAATAAAGAATTATTTTTAATAAAAGCAATGAAATTATTTATGTTCTTTGACTCAGCAATTCCATCTCTAGGTTTGATACCCCTAACAAAGTTCCTGACAGAAGGAAAGACCTATTGCTTAAAAGCATTCAAAGAAGCAATATTTGGAATAGCAAAAAAGGAGAAATAAATTATGTGCCCAATGGCTGGAGAATAGCTGAATAAATTGTGCTTCATGAATGCAGTGGGATAGTACTGAAGCTTAAAGAGTAGCAAATGCAAAAAAAAAAAATCAATGAAGAGTAGGAAGACATGAAATGGCACAAAATGAAAAAAAAAAAAAGAAACTAATGGGTTACCATAGGACTCAAGAGTAGAAAGGACCTTGGAGGTCATGGAATACAATTCCTTCATTTTACAGAAGGAGAATGTTGCTCTGATAACCACCAGATCTTCAGGATGGTAAGATTCCATTTAGTCTACTCTGTAACTAAAAGATTAATCTTGCCTATAAAAATCGATCATATTTATATAGCATTTATTATCAGCCAGGCACTGTGCTAATCACTTTACAATTCCTATCTCATTTGATACTTCCAACTGAGAAGTAAGTGCTATTATTCCCATTGGTTTACAGATGGAGAAGCTGAGGCAAACAGAGGTAGCATGACTCCCACCAGCTCACTCAGCTGGTAAGTGCCTGAGGACAGATTTGAAATTATTTCTCCTTGACTCCAGGCCCAGGATCCTTGTGTATACCTACAATATATCTGAAAAATGGACACTCAATCTCTGACTACATATATCAAGCAAATACCAACTAAATACCACCTAAGACGACCCATTCTATCATTGTATAATCCTAAATGTTTTGAAGGTGCTCCTTAAATCAAGTCTGAGTTTCTTTCATTGTAATATTTGCCTCTTGCCCTAAAATCTGTCTCCTGGAGCCAGTCTTTCCCTATATACTCAGTGGAGATAACTATGTTAAAGTAGAAAATGTTAGCCTACAACAATTCTCAGGTTAAATATAATAGATGATGATGCCAGAAAAACTTACAAGAGGTAAAACTCGTAAGAGATGAGTATCAAATAATAATTTATAATCTTGTAACAAGGATTTGATCAATATTAATAATCCCTGTTTTGTATTGTTTTACTTAATTATCTTTGGAGGATAGACTGTGTACATGTGTGTATATGTGTGCCTGTGTCCACACAGGTGTGTGTTTTATTATGGCTATGTTAACATGTAATAAAGCTGCTGCTGCTGCCCATGACAGGGGCTCTTTTTGGTATGTGTCATCAATTATGAGTGATTTATGGTCATATAAACCTCCTTTTCATAACTAACATCTGTTCCAACTGTCTCACATTGTTCCAGTCTTGAACCTGAGGTAAAAGACCAGCCTGGGTCAAGTTTGACCTACTTTAGAAGTCCATTTTTTAAAAAATTGTCTTCGGCATTAGCTTACATGTTCTAAACTTGAGGTGCTTTATTTTTTTTCTTCTTAAAATAATTCTTTTTAAAAATATAACTTATTGCCTTTGTAATCTTATGTAATTCCTTTTACAATTTAATAACTTTATTTTGAAAAAAAGGATCCATAAATTTTAATACTGTCAAAGTGACACACCATGCCAAAAAAGTTAAAGCAATGTTAGCTATATTTACATTTTAAAACCACAGACATAAAATGCATATAGACTCTATTCCCTCAAAGTAATTAAGTAAAAGAACAGAGAGGAATTATTGCAAAATATATTTTAAAAATACCATACATGAGTATCCTTCATTTTTTCCATTTTAAATTTGATTTCATAATATATATCTTGAAGGAACTTATGAATATATTTAAAACATGAAATACTTTCTGAAAGCTGCCTTATTTTCATATAAGTAAGTCATATATGTACCTTTAAAAATAAGTTATTTATTTTCTTGATATGGAAATATCTGATTACTAGGTGACATGTAACTAGCTTCTTTCCCTCCACTAAAAAAATAAATCCCAAAATTAGTTGTGCATGTGTATGTGTGTCCATCTCTCTATCCATGTACACATACATAGATAGATGGATATATGTATATATAAAATATCTCTGTCCATGTATGTATATATGCATCTATCTACCTATCTTTCTTTCTATCTATCTATCTGTCTATCCAACAGCTCTGAACTTGTGAGATTGTGATCCCCATGAAAGTACTTTCAACTAAATTTCACTTCACAGAATTATGACAACCTTTTGAACGAGGTCAACTAAGACGTTCCTTGAATGTCTGACAGCATTCAGAGTAAATCTAAAATGGGAGAATGCTAATCAGAAGCCCAAATAAATATGCCACAACCACAGGTCTTCAACCCCAGGTGTGCCTTCTATACTACTGATGACCTTTAGCCATATTTTCAACAGTTACTAAATATGAAAAATAAACCTTCATTCAATTTCCATTTATAACCTTCAGCATTCAAATAAAAAATAAGCATCACAAAATGAACATTTAGAATGAAATAACTTGTCTTTTCCATTTTAAAAATCAGTCTTCTACACTGAAAATTTTAATTTCCTTATTTCACATGTCTCATAGGATCAAAGAGATGTTGGAGTCCAACTTCACCCTCCCCTGCAATTTACGAATTAAGGGATTAAATCCCAAAGAAGTCAAATAGTTTACACGGGATCATACATGCTAAGTACTAAGGTCAGGATCTGAACCTAAGGCTTCCTGACTGCATGTTCAATATCCTATCCAAAAAACCATTCTTCCTATTAAACATTGCCAGATTGATAATAGAGCTGACATGGTGGAATGGTTGGTTCACCAATCTTGAAACAATTCAGAAATCTGTGGAATGCTTTTTATCAGCAGAAAGGACATTAAAGCAGAGATATTTTCATCTTTTTTGCCCATGAGACCTAAAGCCCATAGGGTCTTTTCCATTTCATTACAGCAAAAAGCTTCTTCTAAACGTGTTTGTTGACTGAGCCATTGGAAAGTGAGCTAGCTCCTTTAGAGCAGGGTCTGTCTTTCCTTCCTATGGGTATCCCCAACACTGAGTACAGTACTCTGTACATATTGAGTGCTTACTATATGTATGTATAGACATATTTCTATCTATATCTATCTATCTATCTATATCTATCTATCTATCTATCTATCTATCTATCTATCTATCTATCTATCTATCTATATTCCATTCAAATAACCCAGGATTATAAAGGGTAAATGTGAAATAAACAGAAGAAATGAAACAAATAGCTCTGACACTTACCATGAACATGTTTTGTTTTGTTTTGTTTTGTTTTTTAATTTGAAAGTATATATTCAGAAGAGAAATAAGAAGTGTTTGCCTTCCCTTTTCCCTCCCAACCATTTCCACTACTATACTACACTACTCAGCTTTATTTTAAAGGAACTCAAATATTGGCAAATTCATGATCTGTCAAACACTTGAAACTTGCACTTTTTTAATTGGCAAATTATTACAAAGTTGCAGATGTTTCATATGGAACACTGAGAGGATGTTCATGAAATATTTTGTTGGTGACAAATAGTGAAGCACTCATAATCTGAATATACTCTTTCAGGCAAAGGTTCAAAGAAAGCCTTAATTCATTTTTCACAGCATTATCTGATACAAAAGCATACAATTTCTAAAGTAATGGCTTCCTCCTTAGAAATCTCTGTGAAATAAATGACATAGGTATATGCCAAATGATGGGGTTGGACTGAGTGACTTCTAAGATCCTTTCCAGCTCTGAATCTATGATCCTTTTATCTTTAGGAAGAAATCATTTAGATCTTTCCCTCTTTCTTTTCTCCCTGGATTTTTGACATTTCTCAAGGAACACTGATTCTGCATTATGGAATATAAAAGGTTTTTGAGCTGGAATGCCTAGCTTAACCCTCTGAATTTAAAGAAGGAAACTGCCACCTAGAAAGGTTAAATAACGTGCTCAAGGCCACATAGGTAACTTGCAAACTTCCAAGTCATGTGATCAACAAGATAACATTTTCTCAAATCCTTACAACCTCCCAAAACTCTTTAAAATAGGAACTGTATAAGAAATAAAATAGTTGTTGCTGTTTCCATAGTCTTCACAGGACTCTAAGAACAATAATGAACAGAGAAACCTAATTCCTAACTCATATCTATCATTTGGCACCCAGTCTCCTATTATCATTCTTGGAATTAGAGCTTGAGTCATTCTTGAAATTAAGGTTTGGGCTGCAAAAGCCAACCTGCTGACTTATAATAGGACACTACTCTCTCCATTCCTTCCCTCCTATCCTGGAGAAAAAGAAAAGGAAGAAGATTGCTCTGGTTGGCAGAGAATTGTGGGTATATTCTGTGGGGCAATAGAGCTCAGTCAGAGAACAAAGGAACAGAGAAAAATAGATTAGGACATATTTATGGGTCTGTAGCTCTCCATTAAGTCTGAGGGGGAAAAGCCTAACATACATCCAGGGACATTTTTGTATTCCTCTTCGCTCCCCTGCCCCTCTTCCCCTTACATCAATTAGGACATAAAATGAGGCCTGAGAACATTGAAATGCCCCTGGTGGGAGCAAGTCCCCAGAGAAACCATAAACAAAAGGGAAGGAGTCAGAAAGTGAGCATTAGAAGGAAAGTCAGTTAATAAAAAATCAAGAAATGACTACTATGAGTCATATACCACACTAAATACTGGAAATACAAATATGAGAAAGATAATTCCTTATCTCAAGGAGTTTACAATCCTGTGAGAGAAGACAATACCCAAAAGGAAGCTGAAATGCTTGACTGCAGTGGGAAAGAGGACAGAGATGTTAACAGGCAGGAAGGGGCATGATGGATGGCAGGGCAAAGAAATGCAGTCTGTTAGAAATAAAGAGATGGCTGGCCTGGGAACCCTCTTAAGTAAAGATGATGAGGGAAAAATGAAAAGAACCTATATGTTCTAAAATATTTATGGCAGCTCTCTTTGTGGTGGCAAAGAACTGGAAATTGAGGGGATACCCATCAATTGGGAGATAGCTGAACAAGTTGTGGTATATGATTTTGATGGAATACTACTGTGCTATATGAAATGATCTTAGAAAAACATGAATAGACTTGCACAAAATAATGAAGAGTGAAATGAACAGAACCAAGAGAACATTGTATACAGTAATAGCAATATTATTTTAAGAACAACTTTCAGTGAATGAGTTATTTTTATATTATAAATACCCAAATTAAATATGAAGGAAAACATTATCTGCATCCAGAGAAAGACCTACCTGATCAATAGATATATGTATAGAATGACTTTACATATTTTACATATATATACATAAATATGTACACACATACATAATTCTGTCTAATGGGAGCCATCGCTACGGGGGAGGGAGGGAAGAAGAAAAAGAGAAAAATAAATTTGCATCATTACTTTATTATATATTTAAAAGGAATAGAAAGTTGCATGTGATAGATTTGCAGTTGCATGTGCAGTTATATTTTTTTTTATTTCTACTATGTTATGGAAATGCTTGTTTTATTTCACGAATTAAAAAGAAAATAAGTAAAAATTTAAAAATAAAGTAAAATAATTGAAGGCTTTGAGAGAAGTTCTGTGCTCTGTCCACCTCTCCAATCAGAAGGGCAGATGGTACTGCTGGTACCAAAGAATCATGAGGAAAATAAGGAAAACAAAAGACTAAAACTATCAAAGATCTCAGGAAGAAGAAAACTCAGTTAAAGACTTAGAGCATAAGCAGATAAACCAATAGCAAAGATATTAATAACAGAAGGCACATTGGACTCCAGGTCATTTAAAGCATCTAAGTGCCTATGACTAAATATGATAAGACCTCCTAACAACAATAACAAAAATCAACCTCCTTTGAGGTAGTAGGACCTGTGGATTCTTAAGAAAACACGTAGGATATTCCTAAATGTCTAAAAATAATGATAATATTGAAAGCAGAATTTATGGCCTGTGCAGCAGAAATAACTGGTAGAATAGAAAATTTCTATCCATGCTGGTGCACACCTCAGCAAAGAAACAAAAGAGAGAATGAATGAAAATATACCAAAATGAAGGAAAACCTAGAAAATAAGTAGAAAAATACAGTAACAGTTAAAACAACAGAAACCAAACTTGGATCTCCATACAAGCAAAACACTGATCTTGAAGACAGGGGTGGAGGTATAGGTACAATGTAAGGATTATCAAGATTCTATAAAAGGAGAAATGTCATTGTGATTATAAGAACACTATAACATGCATGGGCACACACACACACACACACACACACACACACACACACACAAACATATGGGAAATCCTCCTAGAACTTCTGAACACTTTAAATACAGTGCCCATTGAAAGAATCCACTGATGACCACAACAAAAACAAAACAAAGCACAAACAATGCTGTAAATGGCTAAATTTAACAATTCCAAAGAAAATAACAAATTCTGCAGTTGACCAAGACAAAGACTTCCAGATATAAAGGAAATGAAAGTGAAATAACACTAGACTATTTTGCATTATTTTGCAAAAGCACTTGGCATAGTTCTTGTAACATAATAGGAACATTATATATAATATATATATATATATATATATCTTCTGCTTGAAAGTCAAATTTTCTATTCAGCTCTATTTTTTATCAAGTATATTGAAAGTCCTTTATTTCACTAAATGAGAGTTATTGCTGTTTGTTTGTTATTTTTCTCCCTGAAGGATTATACTCAGTTTTGCTGGGTGGGTTATTCTTGGTTGTAATATGGGCCTTTCTACCTTCTGAAATGTTATATTGCAAGTCTGCCACTCCATTAATATGGAATCTGCTAAATCTTGTGTAATATTTACTGTGGCACCATGATGTTTGAATTGTTTCTTTCTGGTTACTTGCAATATTTTCTCCTAAACTTTGGACCTCTGGAATTTGGCTATAATATTCCTTGTAATTTTTCACTTTGGGATTGCTTTCAGGAGATGATCAATGGATTCTTTCAATTTTTAATCTTATCTCTGGTTCTAGCATAACAGGGCAGTTTTCTTTGGTAATTTCTCAAAATATGTTGTCTATGATTTTTTCCATCATGACTTTCAAATAGTCCAATAATTTTTAAATCATCTCTCCTTCACCCGTTTTCCAGGTCAGTTGTGTTTTTCCAATAAAACATTTCATATTTTGTTCTTTTTTTCATTCTTTTGACTGTTTTATGGGTTTCTTGATATCTCATGGAGTCTTTTGCTTCCACTTGCTGAATTCTATTTTTTAAAGAATTATTTTCTTCACTGAGTTTTATACCTCTTTTTATATTTGGCAAATTCTGTTTTTAAGGTATTTTCTTTAGTATTCTTTGTGTCTTTTTTTTTTACCAAGCTATTCACTCTCTTTCCATAATTTTCTTGCATCACCTTCATTTCTTTTCTCAATTTTTCTCTACTTCTCTTATTTGATTTTTAAAATCCTTTTTGAGTGCTTCCAAAAATTTTTGTTGAGCTTGTGTCCAATTCACATTTTTTCCTCTTTGTGGTCTTGCATGTAGCTGTTTTGACATTCTTTTCACCTTCTGAGTTTGTGTCTTCATCTTCCTGTTACCACAGTAGATAGTATGGATTAGTTCTTTTTTGTGGTTGTTTGTTCATTTTACTAGCAAATTTCTTAACTTTTAATTTTATGTTAAAGCCATGGTCTATTCCCAAAGTGGAAGGATATTGTCCCAAACTACAAGTGTTTTTGTATTGCTCTTTTCAGTGCTAGTTTTGAGGCTTGTAATTTTTCTGGGCTTCACAGATTGTATGATCTAAGGGGAGGTGTAGTCACAGATCATCTGAACACAAGCTCTGTTCTTTACCCAGGAAAAAGATTTTGCTCCCCTGAAGGTGCAATTGCTATCACTACTCTTGGACCTGGAACTGTGACTAGGTCCTCTGCTCTCTTGCAGTCACAAGTACTGCCTTGGAACTGAGACTAGGGCCCCTCTTCCCCTGTGAATAATCACAACCACTGTTCTCCACCCTGATCCTCTGGCAAGTGCTAATGTTATTCTTCGCCCCAGAACTGTGACCCCAAACTCTGGGCAATGCAACAGGATTCTGTACCTCGTGCCAACAAAGGGTCCACTGTAATCTTTTCTCTGACCTGGCTCAGCCTCTGGGCTGAGAACTCCAGCAGCTGCCACTTCCACTGTTGCAACCTCCTCCACAGCCTGTGGCTGGTGTTATCATTGTGCAGATTCTGAGCAGATCCCCATTCTAGTATTACAGAACTCTTTAGCTGACCTCCTAAGTTGTGTTGGGCTGGAAAAAAAATGTCTCAATCAGACCTTTTGTTGGCTCTTCCACTCCAGAATTTGATTTGAGGCATTATTTTAAAGTTGTTTGGAGGGAAATGTTGGAAGAGTTCAGCTGAGTTGCTGCTTATACTCCATCATCATAGCTCCCCCCTCTAGATGGGATTTTAAATCTAACACATTGAGAATGGTGTGGTCTTGTAAATGATTTTCAAATTAAACAGGGTTGCCCCGTTCTGTTTTCTCGTTTTTAAAAAGACTGTGGAAAATCTGTCCTTTCTAGGTACAAAAGTTGGCAATTGAAGTGGGTGTCAACTGTAGGTAGACTGAATTTGTTCAGGAAAGGATAAATGTCAACAATCTTTTTTAGAGGATAATCGAGAAAAGTACATAATCTTTGAGGAACTGCATCTCAAAACCAGAAAAATATGTGTGTGCTTATAGTGGATGGTTCATCCATTTTTTTTCTGAAATCTCATAGAGTAGTTTTAAGTAAGAAATTTTATGCTTTGTGGTTTAAATATGAATTACTTTGTAACAAAAGGAAAATAGGCTGTTACGACCCTGTCTCAGTTAAATCCAAAGCAGAAAAAGTGTATTATATTCTAAGGCAATGTCCAGCATATACAAATTATGACCTTTAAATTTTATTAGTATTTGTTTATTCATTCAATAAGCATTTGCTTGATCTATTATATGTTGGACATTCCCAGACATCGAAGTGACATGCAATCAAAATAATTCCTTTTTACAAGCACCTCACTTTCTCCTTAGGAACATAAATACAATATTTTCTCGAATCTTCAAAAGGATGCCAGACTTTGGCAATGTTATTATTTCTTCCCATGATCTCAACCTCACCGGTTTCTTCTCTACATTCCTCCATAAATTCTCCACTGAGCATCCACCTGTTTCTTTGTGTTGTTCTGACATACGAAAGATAACAATAAAGTATTTGAGCTGTTCATTAGTTAATCTTCACTCTTACCATATCACGAGACAATTTGTTCCATTCTTATAGAACACAGAGAGGCAGTGAAGGTCATTTATTTCAACCCCTAGATTCTACAAAGAAGGAAACAGAAGCCCTTAGCAATTTAAGTGAATTGTCTAAGATAAAACATATGCATTAAGTGGAATTTCCTTGATGAAATTCTTTGCTCTGCTGATCCCCCAAGAAAACTGCATTCAATTTTGTGTATTTTTTGACAATCCAAAAATCAAAGTACAAAATATATATAAAGTGTTTGTAAAATAATTTCACTTGTGGGATGTTGCAAAGTGGAGAATACAAATAATTCATGTTATTAAGAAAGGCACAATCTATTTTATTTAGATTTGATTGGATTAGAGCAAATATCCAAAATCAGGATAAGTGCTACTTTTGTTTTAACATCGAAGAGTAAGTTATTGCTACTACAAAATGTATAGTTTAATCCCAAACTGGGAACCTCAGAAATGGCTCCTCTGGCCACGTTTCTAAAACAGACTTTTTTCATTTCAAATTATGATTGTTCCATGACCAGGAGCCATATTCCAAGAAGAATGTGGGTATGGATGATTTTATATTTTCTCCCATTTGTTTGATGAAGAATTATATTTTTCAAGCAATTTGAATTAATGGTTGACAGCACATTCTAATGAAATACAGTAGCAAACATCTTCTGATGAATGCAATATATTGTTCTCTTCAGTACACTTATATTTGGGGGAGAAATTCACTCACTAAAACTAATTTGTGTTTGTTCATTTGGCTTGAACCTCTGGCTCTAATTTATTGAAAGAAACAAGAAGCCCATAACAATTTATTCTAGCACAAAGTGTTCAATCTCTAAGAATTAGCTTCATGAAATTCAATTTTCTGAGACAGGGAGACAGTCTATGATGAGGGGAACGAAAGGATCTCTTTCTAACAGGAGGAACATGGCGAGTCTGTGCTGAGACGAGGTGTGGAGATGACAAACAACAATCCAGAGCCATCTTCACTGTGGACTGTTTCTGATGCTGCTCTTCACAGACTGGTTTTAGAGTTTATCTTGGGAGCAATCCTATCATTTCTATAAAAAACAGATCTCAACACCAAATTAATCAGTAGTTATTTAGTACCTGCTATATACAAGACACTGGAGAGAGACAAAAGTGTATAAAGTACTAACACAGCTCCAAAATACATACCAAGTAGTTGATATAGCAAGATTATAATTCTGTGATAGACTCTGTAACCTCATCATGAAGAGCTTATGATCTCTTATTGTGTTGTGGAGGTAAATTTGTTTTCTCTAAGGTTATGTCGATGTAGAGTGTGAGGTGCACAGGGTTAATTTTTTTATTATTTTCCCCTAGTTTTTCTTTTTTTCCTACTGTCTAGCATAGTTCCTTACACAAAATATTTGATTGACTGTCTATCATCTAGGACTGAAAAGCTCCAACTCCTTACCTTTGCCTCTTGGAATTTCCAGTGCTGCTTCTTATATGGATCTTTTCCAGGCCTTTTCCCCTCCACCGAATTGCTTGTACCTCACCCTCTAAAAATACTTTGCATTTAATTGTTGACTTCTCTATATAGTATAGGCTATTTCTTCCTAGTAGAATGCATGCTCTTTGAGGGCAGCAATGGGTTTGGCTTTTGTCTTTAAATCTGGAAAACTTAGTGCATTGCCTATTATACAGTGCACACTTTATAAATGCTTGTTGAGTCAAACTGAATTGAATTCTAGATGAGATTTTTGTTAACAAAGTGTCTGGCACATAGTAGGTACTTAATAAATATTTCTTAACTTTTACACTTAGGATTCTTCCCCCCGCCCACTTAATAGTATTTTATTTTTTCCTCAATCCCTTTGCTAGGCCGCCAATTTTATTCCATTTTCATTCTCCCCTTAAATTTACAGTGCATAAGTCAAACATGGATTAGAATTTGATTGAGTACAATATGATCTAAGCTTTCTTCCCACAATGACTTTATAGTAAGGAGTTCAAATTTTTTGCCTTCTTTTTTGTCCTTCATGCTTCTGATGATGGAGTCTATAGGGGACAAAACAGCAGAAGGCTTTGTTTTAGCACCTTTTTTCAGAAGGTACCTTTCACAGTTGCTTTGGATTCTTTAAATGCTTGGCATTCCAAACAACTACTGAATGATTTTCTTATAGATTTCCTATTGTGAACCTACATTCTAGAAGTTTCCTTTTCATCATCAATGTAAAGCTAAGGTTGACCCAACTTCTCTTTGTATATTTTTATGGGAGAAAAATGTTTGCCTCTCCTTGACAGACCTGGAGACCCATTTTCCAATGGTAATTAACATTAGCAGCAATTTTAAAATTAATACTTTATATGTTTTGCAAAAATCATATAATAATTCTTTTGACAATGGTTTATTTTGGTAGTCTTGACTCCAGTTTTAGGGTCCAGCATACCAAGAGCCCATTTTTGGTCCAAAGGCACTTTTTCAGGTTCTTAAAATTTTCATCAAATATTTGTCATCAAATATATGAATAATGGATCACCAAGTGCTGGCTCTGATAAAAACCATCAAATCTTACATTTCTATTGCTAAATGCCATGGGGATGTTACTGACATTTAGGATGATTGTGTCGTGGAATAAATATTGCCTTGCCTGCCATCAGATTTAAGTAGACTCTTTCATAACCCCCAAAGCAAGCCCCCAAAGCCCAGATGAATCATTACCTGCTGTGTCATTGTACACAGAGGATGACAAGTGAATGCAAAATCATAAAAACAATAGTAACAACAAAACCTGGCCATTCTTCAGCCCTTCCTGGTTGCCTCTCTGCCAAAGGAAGAAGACTCTTGGGGGAAAATATATGTGGTCCATCTTAAGTCAATTCCTTTGAGCCATGCACACCTAGCATGGTATGTGTGGAAGAGGAAAAAAAGATACATTCAGAGTACTTAATGACACCTCTGATCATGGACAATACCAACATATCAACTCTTATATTGGTCATTTTAAAGCCCTTTGTGATTAATTTCCAGTTTAACATTTTTTTTTGGATTTCTTGCACATTATTGTCTGCTTTCTATACATACTCATGTTTTATCCAGATGGATCTAGTTGAAGTTTACTTAACTCAGCTTTCAATCTCCCACTTCTGTGCCTTTGAACAGCTATTCTCTGCACCTGAAAGTCCTTAGCTTTCTTTCAGCATCCTTTGCTTCCTTCAATGCTCAGTTCTTATTCTACCTCCTATTGAAAGCCTTTCTTGATTCCTATATTATCTTCTTCTTTTTAATTACCTTGTGAATACTTCTCTGCCTAAATATCACACAAACCACTGTAAACTCCATGTGTCAATATAAAGTAAATGAAGCAGTCAGAGAGATGGAGAGTGAACATTTATTAAGAACCTACTATGTGTCAGGACTATGCTAAGTGTATTTTTACAATTTATTTTACTTTGAATTTAAGGAATAAAACAAACATTTCCATAACATAGCATAATAAAAAGATGGTTGCATATGAAACTTCAAATCCATTATGTACAACTTGCTATTTCCTCTAAATGAGCAATAAATTTATCATGAAAAAAAATTCCAAATACTCTTTGACTCAGCAACAACAGAACTCGGTCTATATCCCAAGGAGATCAAAGGAAAAGGAAAATGACTTAGATGTACTGAAATATTTATATCAACTCTTTTTGTGGTGGCAAAGAATTGGAAATTGAGGAGATGTTCCTCAATTGTGGAATGGCTGAACAAGTTGTGGCATATGATTCTGATGCACTGCTATGTACTGCTATGCTATAAGAAATGACTGAGGGACGGTTTCAGAAAAACCTTGGAAGACCTATATGAACTTGTGCAAAATTAGGTGACCAGAAACAGGAGATCACTGTGCACATTAACGGAAACATCGTAATGATGATTAACTGTGAGAGACTTGGCTGGTCTGGTCAATATAATGATCAAGACAGTTCCAAAGGACTCATGATGAAAAATGTTATCCTCCTGCAGAGAGAGAATTGATGAACTCTGAAAGCAAATCGAAGCACAATTTTTCAGTTCATTTTCCTTGCTTTTTTTTGGTATGGCTAATATGGAAATAGGTTTTTCAATGATTTCCCATTTATGAATGATATACTGCTTAACTCTCAGTGGGTAGAGGAGGGGCAAGAAGCGGGGAGAAAATTTGGAACTCAAAATGTAAAACCAAAAGAATGTTAAATAAATAACTTCATTTTTAATTAATGTAATGGAAAAAGGGGGAAGAAATGCCCAGACTTGGTCCTTTCCAGGGACTTTAACCTTTCTGTGGATTGCCATCTGGTTTTCCTTACACTAGAAATTATGTGGACTTGGTTGTTTCTAGCTAGAGACATGGCCTGACTGCATGTGCTAGGAGAACAGAGGGCCAAAGTGTAGGAGTCTACTATACTGTGTTTGGCTGTAGGAAGTGAGAAGGAAGCAGGATTCAGATATGGGCTGAGTGTAGCAGACAGTGTTTGGAATCAGGATTGGGCTCCATGTTCCTCCTCCTCTTTGGAGTGGTTCATATGGTTGGTTGAAAGCAGAGGTTCTCTACCCTTTTGGGCCCCATATACCTTAGCTTTTCAGTAAATATTCTCATGTTTCTTACTTAAGGTGAAATGTAATAAATTCCACTGCATATTCTCATTATAACAAAAAAAGAGATTAACTTTAAAAAAAATAAAGTAAATGAAGAAAGTAGGGAGGGTCAATAAACTATAATGATGAGAAAGGGCTGTATGTAAGAAAGAAGCTGAATCTTTTATTTTTTATTTTTATTAGTATTTTTCCCAGTAACATCAGGAAAATTTCTAGCATTCAGGTTGAGTTCCAAATTTTTCTCCCTCACTCTCTCCCCTCCCTTCTTCTAAAAATGGTAAGCAGTTTGATAGATTTTATAAATGTCACAATTGTGAAAGAAGAAACAGATAAAAAGAAAAAAAACACAAGAAAGAATAAAGTGAAAAAAAATGCTTCAATCTGCATTCAGAGTCCATCATTTCTTTATCTGGATATGGATAGCATTTTAATCATTTGTACTTGTTGGATCATGGTGTTGCTGAGAAGAGCTGATATCCGAGACAGTTGCTGTAAAGATTGTTTCTAATCTTTTGTTTTCCTTCTAACCTTGGAGTCATGAAGAAGGAGCTGGGAATTCCAAGAGACAGAGGGGAAGATGGGAAATATACATAAATATTTAAGACTATTTGTAGCATTTCCACACAATATTCTTATTTCTCATGTTGAGGAGGTGACCCAGAGTTCTCAGTGGAGCACAAGTTGTGAAGTTTCCAACAAGCTGGAGAGGTATAATAACCTGATACAGCTACTGTTCTTGGATCAATGTAAATAAGTTCAGAGAGACTTGTTACCTGTAAGTCAACTTTGTCAATTCTTAATTCATATCATAACCACTAACCATAGCTTTACCCTAAGGTTCTATCCTGAGGCTCTTTTTCTTTTCATCAGCTTCCATAGATTCTATATCTCTATGCATATGATTGGGCAGCTAGGTGGTCCAAGGGAGAGAGTGCTGGGCCTAGAGGTAGGAAGACTCATCTTCCTTAGTTGAAATTCGGCCTCAGACACCTCCTAGCTGCATGACCCTGGGCAAGTCACTTAATCCTGTTTGCCTCACTTTCCTCATCTGCAAAATGAACTGGAGAAGGAAATGGCAAACCACTCCAGTATCTTTGCCAAGAAAACCCAAAATGGGGTCACAAAGAGTCAGATATGACTGAACAACAATAACAAAAAGTAAAATGAAAAGATTGGAACTGTTAACTTCTGAAACTCTGATAGATATGTCTTTAATCCTCTGGAACTCCTGACACTAGTTTCGACTCTCCTGTCCCTTATAATGGGGTTTCCCTTATTCTGTGTGGATGATTTCTCCCATTAATTGGAGGAAAATACAATTCTCCCTCATAATCTATAACATAATGAAGGCCTTTTATGATTTTTGTCAGTGACTAGGTGAATCAGGGAAGAAAACAAGCATAGCACAGACTCTTCAATTTGCTATGCTGCTCTACTCTGTCACTCATCACTCTTGGATGGCAAGAGTATCTATTATGTCCATGGCTACAGATGAAAATTTCCTTGGAAATTTGCTTATTTGATATCATTGCTTTTTATGATTGTGTGTACATATATATGTGTATGCATATATATATGCATATATATATATATATATATATATATAATTTCTGAAATTCTAGTCAAAGGATTGGCATATAGTGGATATAATGCCCTTTAAAGGATGTATGACCTAGTTTATAGTTCCTTTCCTGGCAGTAACTAAAGAAGTGACCTTGGATAACTTATGCAATTTTTTTTACATTCATCAGCTATAAAATGAGAATAACACCTCGTAGTAATCCTTGTTAAATTCTAACATTATAGGTGAAAAAATGTCAAAAAATAAAAGATACAAATGTATGATATTGCTTTTATAACTGTAATTACAAACTCTATTTCCTATATTGGCATTTTAAAAAAGAATGACAATTGTTAAAAGTTAGATCCTCTCTCTCTCTCTCTCTCTTTCTCTCTCTCTCTCTCTCTCTTTGTCCCTCTCTCTCTCTCTGTCATACAAAAAGATGTTTTACACAAAAATATTAAGCTTTTAATAAACATTTTAAATCCAGGCATTAAAATGGAGGACATGTAACTTCTTGTGGTTTGAGCTGTTTGATCATCTTCACAACTGTTAGAAAGGGAAAATTATTCCATCTTCTAGGAAAGCCTTAGGATGTTTGAGGTTATGTGGATCATCTGTTTTTTCATGGAAGAAAATGGACAGCATAGAGTCACCTCTTCCCAAATGTTTAGAGGCATAAAGTTTATCTAATAAAGATTTATGTTGTGACATACAGGGTATCAGAATTCAAAAGATTTTGCTATGAATTGATTGTTTTCTCTTTCTAAGTTGGCATCAAACATCTTCCTTAACATGGGGTCTGCTCTGTACATTTTCTACACCAGAGGCTGAGAACAGAAATTTGCTCAAGGCAATACACCTGCATTTTCACTGAGTAGTCTCATAAATTTTAAGAACTGTGACATGGATCTCATTTTGCCGTGGTAAACAGCATCTAGCCAGCCAGCTTTGTCAACTTTTTGTTGGTACATGATTCACAAAGAGAGTTCAATTATCAGGAGCTAAACTAATAGACAAAGTAAATATATCTCCTTCTGAGAGGAGCTGGAGATAATAATATTATATCTTTTAAGTGTTCTTATGATTTCTTGGGGAGGCAGACTACTTAATTTAATGCTCAAAACAAATATAGTCTGAGAGAATTTCATGGCTTTCATAATAACTTTCTAAGATAAATTTAACTCCCTAATTACATTATATGTGACATCTACTGACATCCTTAGGGGGATGCTCTTAGAAAATAATTTACTTGTCTGTAATTTTAATAAATAGACCTGACATTGTGTCAATCTATTGTCAAAATCTAAAGTATCTCCCTAAAGACTGCAGACAAAAAAGAAAAAGGCAAATGGAATGGATTTTCCTTTGAGATGAACAGTTCCATTTTCCTTCCTTTCCCCTCCCCTTCTTCCTTCCCTCCTTCTCTCCCTTTCTTCCTCCCTCTCTCTCTTCCTTCCTTCCTTCTTTCCCTCCTTCCTTCCTTTCTCCTTTTCTTATTGATATAATTTGCTTCCACATGTAATAAATATATTAAAATCTGAATGGTTTAGTATTAGAAGACAAAGCTTTGAGGAGAAAAGCAAGAAACTTCCTATCTAGGATGAACCAATTTCTGCCTGAGGGCAGAAATCTGGAACAAATGCTGTCTTCAAGTCCTTCTACCTCAAATAGTCAATGTTTGTACTAATCCTATTTACTTTATATTTCAAAGATTTTTGTACTGCATTAAAAGATTTTAATATGTTAACTTTATTTGGATAATATTAATGTTTTATGACTGAAAGGAGTATTATTGATATTGAAAAAAGGAATCCTATTAGGTGGTGACTCATTAAAAAAAAACTTCTACAAAGTTATGTTTTGTCAAAACATCTTTAATATTATTAGGAAATATGCTAGTCTGCTTGTTGGAGTGTGTGTTTCTTCATTAAAACCACAAAAACATTTTAAAATGTGGTTTTCAGGCTTACTATTTTAATCAGTGAAATAATTTTATTTTGATTGGAGGAAAAGATACCAAAAAGCTGGATTTTCTAACAGTAGTGATGGGTAATAGGAACATGGACTTTCAAATAACTTGGAAAATTATCTTGATGGAAGAACCTAGCTATGGTGGGGGGATTTAAAAGGCCTGAAAAGTGTATTTATGGTAACCATCTTCCTAAATAAGGGGGTAAATAACATAAGAGTAAATGTATGACTGCTGCCCAGAATGTATGACAATGAATTTTAAAATGAGTCAAAACTTTACCAGTAATTTCCACCAAATGTTTAAGTTCCTTTCTATACTACCTGTGCTACAAAATTGTTCTCAACAATTGCAAAGAAATTACTCCATCAATTTTTTTATGAAATAAATATGCTTCTAACTGCAAAAGAGGTGGAAATAATTCAGAGCAAGAAAAGTATACAATACTACAACTAATTAATATTAATGCAAAAAAATAAACACTAGAAAATATATGATGGCTGTATGTAAAAATTATTCACTAAAACAAAGTGAGATATGAGAGATTCAAGGATGGTTCAATGTTGAGAAAATTATTGGTATAAATTAGTATACAAAAAGTCACATAATCATATTAATAGAGGAAGAAAATCCTTTGAAATTATCACATTCCATTGTGCTATAAGAAACTAAAAAGAATAGGCCCTCATCATATTATATAAATTATTTTATAAACACTAAAGGTGGCACCTTATTTAGAGTGAAACATACTAGAAGCTTTCTCAATAAATAAAGAGGTAAAGATTCTTCCTCTCATTATTTGACATATTTTTAGAAATGCCTATGAGTAAAATAAAATAGAAACATAAATAAATATTTGAAAAGATAAAAGGAATCCCTTGCCCTCTTAACTGTGTATCCAAAGTACTTATTCTCATTGAAAATTCATATAATGTCAGCTCCAAGTGAAAAAAAAACACTTGTTATTTTTTTGTTTTGTTTTGTTTCATTTGCCAATGTTAGATGAGATATATGTTACCTTACTTAGGGCCAACGGACCCAGCTCTGCAATTGGAGTTAGAGAACTAGCCCATTTTAGTTACTCCCTACTTATATGACCTTGCTAATTTTCTTTTTCCTGTTTTTTTTTTCCCATTATACATTGCTATTATTTCTCCTAAGGATCTATGAAAAAGCTCTATAGATTGTATTTTCAAATGTATGTTATAATACAGTCATTAGTTCTCTCATGTTTGGATGGTCAGAGCAATCCTTAGGAGTAGTTATAGATCTCTTCCTTCAGGTTTGTAATGTTCTTTGGTTTGAGGCAACCAGTATTATGGCTTCCGCCAAAAATTGAAAAAAAAGAGTCCCTCTTTAAATTGGACTCCAGGCTATCTCTCTTCAGTAAGACAATGGAACTCCTTTGATAGTCACATAACTGGCAACAGTATCCCTTGCCTAATATTAAAAATGGAGGGTCACATAGATGTGACATGTTTCAAGGTAAATTGAAATATTCAGATATGTGAGTGAAAGTTAATCTGAAAATACAGCCTTTAAGATCCCATTTCACTGTACTGAAAACATACATTTTTTTTAAAAAAATCAGCAAACAAAGGCACAGTCAGCTTTTATCCCCTGTAACTTTCAGGGAATTACTTGATGTAAAAGCTATGATCCACTTTGGAATGCCTTCCTATTAGCTTGTAATACCCTCATTATAGATGTCCACAATATATGCAGATGATTCTCAAAAAACACTTTTTTATCAATGGAAAAGTAGGTATGAAAATTTCTCAGTTGCCTTTTCCCCCTAGTTCTAATTAAGGTCCAAGCCAGGGGTGGGTAACCTGCGGCCTCAAGGCCACATATGGCCCTCTAGATCCTCAAGTGCAGTCCTTAGACTGAGTTCAAGTATTACAGAACAAATTCTTTTATTAAGGGGATTTGTTCTGTAAAGTTTGGATTCAAAGGGCTACTCCTGAGGACCTAGAGGGCCACATGTAGCCTCCAAGCCACAGGTTACCGCCCCACCCCCCCACAGTCCAAGCCATTTTGCCCACGACTTTGTTCTTTTCTGCCATCACGTATCTTGAGAATCAATCACTTAATGTCCTCACTACTGTGTCACCTCCAGCAATTAATTCTTCTTTTTATACTTGATTCAATCTGACTGCTTTTCCATCTTTACCCCCTTAGAGACATTTATATTGCCAATATAATCATATCAAAGAGCTAAGACTATAAATTTCAAGAATATGGCTCTGTTATCCTTGATTGTGAAAAAGGTGGGTTTTTGCTATTGTTGTCTGTTGTTGTTTTGTAAAAGCCTGTGCAGATCTTTTTTGTTCATTTTTTCTCCGTATTTTTTTGTACTTTTATTGGGGGGGGGGCATAGGAGGGGCACAGCTAGGTGACATGATGAATGGAGCACTGAGCCCGGATTCAGGAAGACTCCTCTTCCTGAGTTCAAATCTGGCCTCAGACACTGGGTGACCCTGGGCAAGTCATTTAACCCTGCTTGCCTCAGTTTCTTCATCTGTAAAGTGATCTGGAGAATGAAGTGAAAAACCATTCCAGTTTCTTTTCGACGAAAATGCCAAATGGGGTCATGGAGAGTCAGACATGACTAAAAACTAAATGAAAAATTGTTCTTTCATGCTTATCTGTAAATACACTTGGGATGACTTTATTCAGTAGAATATCTTGCCAAACTTTGTTTAAATTGTTTTTGCCCTCCATTATTTCTCTCCTCTTCATGTGCTAAAATGGAGAGGCAGAATAGCATAGTTGATTGAGCATCTAATTTGCAGTCAGGAAGAACTAAGTCCTAATCCTTCTGAATCCAGAAATATACTAGTAATGTGAATTTGTGTAAGTCTCTTAACTTCTATGGGCCTAAGAGATAGATAGATAGATAGATAGATAGATAGATAGATAGATAGATAGATAGAGATAGATAGACAGATAGACACATGGAGATATATACACACACATAAATACACATATACTCACATATGTGTGTGTATAAAGGTGAATCTTATTGAGTAGAAAAATCAAGTTACCACATTCTACCTAAAGCAAACGGCAAAGTGCTACAGAGGTGGTAAATTAACCATATGGGAATACATGTATACCATCTCATCGACAAAGGCATTACTACTAAGGGTTGGAAAAAAAAACAACTTTGAGCAAATGAGATATCCCTCATGAGCCGTTGGATAAACTGGGGTGACGCTGCAAATGAGCAGTGTTCTGATTAAGTAGGGAAACTAGGTCTTAACCTAGGAGTCATCAACATCATCATGGTCATCAGCATCGTAGCAAGCATTTATATAGCAGTTTGAGATTTGCAAAGTGCTTTACAAATATTACTTTATTTTATCCTCACAATAATCTGCTAGGGAGGTGATATTATTATCTCCATCTTACAGATGAAGAAATTAAGATAGAGAAAAGTTAAGTGACTTGCCCATGGTCAAACAGCTACTGAGTGTCTGAGGCTGGGTCTGAATTCAGGTCTTCCTCATTTCAAGTACATTGTTTGTCCACTTCACCACCTAGCTGTATCATCTATAAAATATTGCTAAATGTAATCTATTTTTAAAAAGCTGACAGTCATCATTTGAAAATAGATATTATTCATGTTGAAAAGATAGTCATTGAAAAGGAGAGACAACAGGATTGACCCATTTTGTACTCAAAGCCTAATGCAGACTGGACTGAGTTCTTTTCTTGCTGTCCCCTTATTTGAGGGCTTTGTGACTAGAGGAACTTTGCTTCTGTTATGAGATATTTTGTTTTGCTTAATTGCCTCAAAGACATTCTGAGCAAGATGGTGCTGTGAATTACTCCAGCTCCAAAAATCAGGAGTATAATTTGCTAAGCTTAAGAGTCCTGTCCCACAAGTCTATTGCATTAGAAATACTATCCTTCATTTTCTTCAGACTCTTCACTTGGGACAAGCTTTACACCAATGATATCCTAAGTCACTATGCACCCCATGCCCCATAGTCATCTGACACAGGCATTAGCCATTTATAGGCAATTAAAGTAATTTTTTTTGCCTGATTTCCAAGGCAGGCTGGTGGGAAACCAAGAGCAGTAGAAAATCGGTTTGTCTTTGAGGCAGCCTGAAACACTGTAAGCCACACAGCTAAAGACTGAGAAGCTTTTTATTTTTCCTTGGGAATCAAGCAAAATATATTATTTCTGAACAAACTCATTTAAGAAATTGGCATGACACAGTGTTCCATTGCAACCCCTAAGGAAAAACCACTTGGAGGAATGGTGAGCAGAATGCATTTGCTTGATTATTGTCTGGTCTCCTCCATACAGAACTTCGATAGGTCTAGAGCACTGGGTACTTCTCATGGGTATCCTAATGTCATCACCCAAGGTAACAGCAGAAGGACTGAAAGGCAGATTCACAACACCACAGGGAGACTTGCAGAGAAGCTAGATCATAACTAAGGGGATTTTCTTGAGCACACAATGAAGGGAGCGGAAGGAGTAGACTTTTAGCAAATAGGAGTTGTGAGTTTCTACTTTGCCACATATTCTCTCTAACCTTAAGTCCAGGGGAGCAGAGCCAAGATGGCAGCTTGAAAATGGGGACTCACTCAAGCTCTCCCCCTAATCCCTCCCAACACCTGTAAAAAGTGACTCTAAACAAATTCTAGAGCTAGAGAACCCATGAAATAACAGATGGAAACAAGGCTCCAGACCAAGACAGCATGGATAGTCGCTAGGAAGGGTCTATTGCATAGTACTGGGAGCAGAGCACAGTCCAGCATGGGCCACACCAGGACAGAACAGGCCCAGAGTAGACCTGGTGGAGCAGGCCTCAGGGCCTTGAATCACTGAGCTGTGGCAGTTACCAAACTACTCAACCAACAAACGCCAAAGGCAGCAGAGCAGGTTAATGGGAAAACTTCTGGATCTGGGTGAGAGAAGTGCATAATCCAGCCCCAGCCAGGGGCAGCAGACAGTAGCAGCAGGAAACTCTGGTAGCTACTCCCAGAGCTCCAGCAGTAGCTGCTTCTGGCCCCTGGCCCACAAGGTGGGAGGAATCAAGTGGCAGATCAGACCAGGAGTACAGGGAGTGCTTTGCTGGTACAGAGGAAGGGTCCTCTTGCTTTGCCATGCTTGGATCTTTGTCGAGGTCCTAGTTGGCAGTTCTTGGTGGAAGAGGAGTGCTGGTGTGGCAGAGCTTGCATTGACAGTGGAGAGAGGGTCCTCCTGGTACTTACAGGGCAGAAAGGAGTGCTTGCACTCATAGTCCACAGCACAGGCCAGGAGAGGAGTATCATACCACCACAGAATAGAAGCGGCTCTGAAAACAGCCATGCAAAATCTCTGAAGCTTGAGATAGAGCATTCTCCACTCTGAAAGCAATCGTACCCTGACAAAAAGCACAAAAGTCAAGTAATTGGCAGGGAAGATTAGCAAGGAGTGTAAAAGGACTCAGACTATAGAATCTTTTTTTGGTGACAAGGAAGATCAAAACATACAGCCAGAAGAAGTCAACAAAGTCAAAAAGCCCACATCAAAAGCCTCCAAGAAAAATATGAATTGCTCTCAGACCATGGAAGAGCTCAAAAAGGATTTGCAAAATCAAGTAAGAGAAGTAGAAAAAAATTGGGCAAAGAAATGAGAGTGACTAAAGAAAATCATGAAAAACAAGTCAGTGAACAGCTAAAGGAGACCCAAAAAAATACTGAAGAAAATAACATCTTAAAAATAGACTAACCCAAATGGCAAAAGAGCTCCAAAAAGCCAAAGAGGAGAAGAATGTCTTAAATGGTGGAATTAGTTCCAAAAAATGGCAGAATTAGCCAAATGGAAAAGGTCCAAAAGTCCACTGAAGAAAATACTGCCTTAAAATTTAGAATGGAGCAAGTGGAAGCTAGTGTCTTTATGAGAAATCGAGAAATTATTAAACGGAACCAAAAGAATGAAAAAATGGAAGACAATGTGAAATATCTCATGGGAAAAAAAAAAAACACTGACCTGGAGAATAGATCCAAGAGTGATAATTTAAAGATTATTGGACTACCTGGAAGCTGTAATCAAAAAGAAGAGCCTAGATACCATCTTTCAAGGAATCATCAAGGAAAACTGCCCTTATGTTCTAGAACCAGAAAGTAAAATAGAAATTGGAAGAATCCACCGATCACCTCTTGAAAAACATACCAAAAAGAAAACTCCTAGGAATATTGTAGCCAAATTCCAGAGTTCCCAGTTGTGCCAGTAAGGCAAAATGGGCTTAGTTTAACGGGTGCCCTTGAGGAGTTTGGCTTTTGTTTATGGTAAAAGTACTTTCACCTGTTAAATGCTAAGCCCCAGGCCCAAAGCCCTATCAGGTGTGAAACCTGTGTGGGCGTAGATTAAGGACTTAAAAGGGGCCAATTCGGGAACCAATGGGTCTCTGGACTCTGGTCTCTAGTCATTGAGGCGGGACTTGAGAGGCTTGGCTGCGAGGAGAGGCAAGAAAACTACAGTTGGAAAAAAAATCTGAAGCAGAGCCGACCCCTGTGTGGACCCAGGAGTTCGAGCGAGGTCTTGAGGCCGGTGAATATGATTTATGCCATCTTATTTTTCTGTGGCCTCCTGGCTACTCTTGTGAGGTGGGCCTACTGGGCCTGGAGGCTTGTGTTCACAATACTGGAATGGGGAGGTTGGTTCGCTAATTTGTTGCTCTGGGCCCTGAATAAA
>CM053626.1:17322700-17333571 GCA_028646595.1 Phalanger gymnotis | reverse complement strand
AATAAACCACAAGCCATTCTTCTTTTAACATTACTAATTGTAACAAAGCTTTAGGCAAGCTTGATATTAACCAAATAACAAAATAATATTCTCACAAGCCCTTGTCCTAATTGTCTCCATACCATTTCCAAGAAAAAAACCTAACACTAGTCCCAGTCCTATAGTACTCTAAGATGTTCCATAATCAATTATTTTAATAGATTTGTTACCGTACTTACAAGACTTTCTAATTATAGAGACTTGCCACCAAGAGATTAGGGACTTAGAGTAAGGGGACCGTATTTTCCCCAGCTTCGTGTCAACTCCAGGCAGAAGCTGTGTCAAACTGCAAGCTGCATTGAGCCAGGCTTAGTCTGCCAGGCTTCAGTTAAGGCATCAGGTCAAGAGGGTCCCACCTCAGCACATGCTGAACAGTTGTCCCTTCAACTTAGCCAAGAAATCACACCTGCAGCTGATGTCTGCCCTCCCACAGTGGTGCTGGCATCTTGGGTCAGCCTTCCTTGATACCCACACCTGGAGTTTTCTAAGGAAAGCAACTTAAAGGGGTTTACAATCTCACTTTAATCAAACATACAAACATGCATTCACTTAAAGGGAAAAAGTCAACACTCTGACCTTCAGAGCAAATACAAACAGAAATTACAAACAAAGAAAATATAAATAGAGCAAATAACACATATCAACAGACAGGCTTCTATCTGTCTGACCAAAGTTATACACACACAGTTACCAAAGAGAGAAGCACCAACATTTGGGTTTTCAAAGCTGGGGGTGGGGAGGGGCTCCTTAACGGCTACTCAGAGTCTCCATACCAACACTCTTCCAATGACTGAACTCAAAACAAAATGCTAATCTCAGAGCATATATGCAATTCTTCAGCTCAGAGTGCCTCACACCTCTCCAGGGGTTCACACCCCTTGAGGGCTTCATACCTTTCAAGAGTTTCACAGCTCTTCTTTCTTTCTTTTTGTTGGAGTGGGAAAGGCAGGGCAATTGGGGTTAAGTGACTTGTCCAAGGTCACAGAGCTAATAATTGTGTCAAGTGTCTGAGCCCAGATTTGAACTCAGGTTCTCCTGACTCCAAGGCCAGCGCTCTACTCACTGCCACCTAGTTGCCCTGAGGGTTTCACATCTCTTGAGGGTTTCACCCTTTCTTGACCTAGCTACTAGCAAAAGGGTGTAGGCCTTCCTACAAGCAAAAGTAAGACTGACTCAAAGGCACTTGATTGCCTCAGTGCTGAGAAGCTCTCCAAAACAAAAGACAACAAAAAGTCTCAATTTGCTTGCCTTTACAACATCAAGATACAATAAAACAAAATCAAAAAATTATCTAAAAAATCTAAATAAATGTGAAATTTCTTATTGCAAAAACAATTGATCTAGAAAATGCATCCAGGAGAGATAGTAATTATTGAACTACCTGAACCATGATTAAAAAAAAAAAAGGCCTGGACAACATCTTTCGAGAAACTATCACAGAAAACTTCTCTGATATATTAAAACTAGAAGGCAAAATAGAAATTGGAAGAATCCACCAATCACTGCCTAAAAGAGGCACCAAAATCAAAACTCCCAGGAACATCATAGCCATATCCCAGAGCTCACAGATCAAGAAGCAAATATTGCAAGGAGCCAAAAAGAAACAATTTATGGACCTATAGTCAGGATTACACAAAGTTTGGTAGCTTCCACAGGAAATAACCAAAGGTCTTGGAATACGATGTGCTGGAAATCAAAGAAGGTAGGATTACAACCAAGAATCAAATACCCAACAAAACTGAATATAATCTTTCTGGGGGAAATGGATATTTAAAAAATAGAAGACTTTCAAGCACCCTTAATTAAAAGAACAGAGCTAAATAAAATTTGACCTCCAAATACAAGACTCAAGGGGAATCTAAAAAGGCAGAAAATAAACAAGAAAGAGAAAACATGACAAGTTCAATAAGGTTAAACTGTTTATATTTCTATATGGCAAATTAATATTTTAACTCTTAAGAACTTTATTACTATAAGAGTACTTAGAAAGAGTATATGTAGACAGTGGGTGTAAAAATAAGATGATTTTGATGGGATGATACCTCCCCTCCAAAAAAATAAATTAAGGGGTGAGAAGAAAATTGTAGTGGAAGAAGGAGGGGGGTAACTTATCCTGCATAAAAAAAGCATAAAAGAGCTTTTATAATGGAGAGAGAAATGGGTGTGGGCAGGCAAACTTAAACCTTACTCTCATCAAAATTGGCTCAGAGAGAGAATAATATACACACTCAGTTTGATACAAAAACTATCTTACTCTATAAGGAAGTAAAAAGGGACAAGGATAACAGAGAGGTGAGGGACACTGATAAAAGAGAGAGTACTGAGGAAGAAGTGATCAGAATTAAACACTTGTAAGGAGGGGAAAGGTGGGGAGCGTTGGGGGGAGGCAAACAAACAAGCAAAAATGAGCATGGAGGGAAATACACAGTTATCATAACTATAAATGTTAATAGGATGTACTCACCCAAAAAATGGAAGCATATAGTAGAATGGATTAAAAAAACAAAATCCTACAATATGTTATTTACAAGAAACATATTTGAAAAAGAGAGCTACAAACATGGTAAAAGTAATCTATTATGCTTCAGCTGAAGCAAAGAAAGCAGGGGTGGCCATCCTGAAATTAGACAAAGTAAAAGCAAAAAAAAAAGTCTGAAAGAGATAGAGAAGGAAAGTATATCTTACTGAAAGATACAACAGACAATGAAACCATATCAATACTAAACATACATGCACCAACTGGAATAGCATCTAAACTTTTGAAAGAGAAGTTGAATGAGTTACAGGAGGAAATAGATAATAAAATCATACTCAACTTTACCCTGTCAGAATTGGATAAATCTAACCAAAAATAAACAAGAAAAAAGTTAAAGAGGTGAATAAAAATCTTGAAAAGTTAGGTGTAATAAAGCTCTGTAGAAAACTGAATGGGAACAGAAAGGAATATATCTTTTTCTGAGCAGTGTGTGGCACCTATACAAAAACTGACTACGTTATCAGGACATAACAACTTCACTCCAAATGCACAAAAGCAGAAATTGTAAATGTATCCTTCTCACATCATAATGCAATAAAATTTATATTAAAAATAGACAATGGAAAGAGAGAGATTAAAGTTAATTGGAAGTTAAATAATCTAATCCTAAGAAAGTGGGTCAAAGAACAAATCATAGAAACCACTGATAATTTCACTAAAGAAAATGAAAACAATGAGACAATATACCAAAATTTATGAGATGCAGCCAAAGTAGTATTTAGGGGAAATTTTATATCTCTAATCAATGGAATTGGGTATGCTGATTAAAAAAAACAACAACAGCAAGAGAAAGAACAAATTAAAAATTCCCAATGAAACATAAAATTGGAAATCTAGAAAATCAAAGGAGAGTTTAATAAAATTGAAAGAAAACTATTGAACTAATAAAACAAGAAGCTGTTTTTTAATGAAAAATATTAAAATAAACTATTGGTTAATTTGATTTAAAAAAGGAAAGAAGAAAAACAAATTACTAGAAATAAAAATGAAAGGGGTGAATTCTCTGCCCATGAAGAGGAAATTAAGACAGATGCCATTTTGTTAGAAGCTATTTTACCCAATTATATGCCAACAAATTTGACATCCAAAAGAAATGAATGTCTACAACAAATACATAAATTACACAGATTAACAGAAAAAGAAATAAAATACTTAAATAACCCAATCCTTGAAAAAGAATTTGAACAAGTCATCAATGAATTCCTAAGGGGAAAAAAAAAAAACTCCAGGACCAGATGCATTTACAAGTGAATTTTAACAAACATTTTTTAAAAAATTAATCTCAATACTATATAAATTATTTAGAAAAGGAGGTCCTACCTAATTAATTTTATGATATAAATATGGTACTGATATATAAGGCAGAAAGAGATAAAACAGAGAAAGAAAATTACAGACCACTTTCCCTAATGAATATTGATGAAAAAATAAAATAATATGCTAGCAAAGACATTACAACAACATAACACAGTAATTATACATTATGGCTAGGTGGGATTTATACCAGGAATGCAGGGCTGGTCCAATATTAGGAAAACTATTAACATAATTGACCATTTCAATAATGAAATCTACAGAAATCATGATTATCTCAACAGATGCAGAAAACAAGTTTAACAAAATACAGCATTCATCTCTATTAAAAACACTAGAGAGCATAGGAATAAATGGAGTTTACCTTAAAATGATCAATAATATTTGTATAAAACCATAAGTCTATATCCCAAAGACATCCAAAAAAGGGAAAAGGACCTATTTGTATGAAAATATTTATAGCAGCTCTTTTTGTGATGGCTAAGAATTGGAAATTGAAGGGATATCCATCAAATGATTAATGACTAAACAAGCTGTTGCATATGATTGTAGTGGAATATTATTGTTCTTTAAGAAATGACAAGCAGAATAATTTCAGAAATTCCTGGAAAGATTTACTTGAACTGATGCATAGTGGAGTGAACAGAACCAGGAGAATGTTTTACACAGTAACAGCAATATCGTTCAATGAAGAATTGCAAATAGCTTGGCTATTCTGAGCAATGCAATGATCCAAGACAATCACAAGGGACTAATGATGAAGCATACTGTCTACCTCCAGAGAAAGAACTAATATTATTTGAATGTAGACTAAATGTGCTATTTTTTCACTTTCTTTTTTCCCTTTTCCTTTTATTTGAGTCTTCTTGTACAAAACAAGTAGTATAGAAATGTCTTACATAATTGTACATGTATATACTATATTTGATTGCTTACCAACTCAGGATGTAGGGAGGGTAGGAAGGGAGGGAGGATGGGGAAGAATTTGGAATTCAAAACTTTAAATAAAAATGTTTAAAAAGAAAGAGAGAAAGAAAGAAAGGAAAAGAAGAGAAGAGAAAGAAGGAAGGAAGGAAAGAAAAGAAGAAAGGCAAAAAGAAAGGCAGACAGGCATGAAGGCAGGCAAGAAGGAAGGAAGGAAAGGAAGGAAAGAAGGAAAGAAGGAAAGAAAATGGACCAGATTGTTGCTCATTCTCCTCAATCTGAATAAAAGTCTGAGTCATTTATGTAACAGCGAAGGAATTACAGCAAAAAATAAAGCAAACCACTTTGGATGGACTTGGGTGATGTTAATGATAGGTTCTTGTCCCAAAATATTTTGGTGAAGCAGTTATGGTAGACTAAAATTTCATAGAAACCTTTTTGAAAGTTGTGTTATATTATGGATTTATTGAGAAAATAATTTAACTCACGATAGTTATTTTGTTGGCAATTAGTTGCTTCAGTTGATGGTAAGAATCACTGCATGCAACTTTCTGGTCATTGCTCACGGACATAATATAGCCAAGACAGCTGTCAAAATGATATTTTCCAGAAGATGCCATGCTCATAGCATCCAACATATTATAAACCCAAGTCCAAGACCCAGGGATCATTAAAAACAACATCTAGACAAAATCCAGGTGATGGTTGCCTTACATTACTATTAAATGGTTAAAACAGGGCAGTATTCCATGGATTTCACTTGCCACACTTTCATCCTCAGTTTGGCATATTCATTTTGGAAGTATGATCTCATTCTATCACATCTCTAAGCCAAGGTTTGTACATATGGCACCAGGATCATTCCAAGAGCTTTTCAAACAATAACTTTATCCAAAACCATTGACAGACTGTGTCTGCAGTATTATAGGCAAAACCTGGTCTGATTTGTCAACCAGATATTATATTCATGAGATAAAATTACTTTAAAATGGGCTATAGGCTTTCTCTGCCCAGGTATCAAGACCTGGCTGTAACACTGGGATGTGAAGATAGTGATTTAATAAGCTAGATGAGATGATTTCCCAGGCCACTGTGTGTTAGAATCATATACTGATTTTCCCATTAAAAAATCTATGATGGGTAGCTTCTTAGTAGGAAATTTTTTAAGACCACAAATGTTCAAATACTATTTTATGATGTCCATGCAGTAATAGATGATACCTTCTGCCCTTTGGTGAACAGATGCAATACTCCATATATCTAGT
Source organism: Phalanger gymnotis (assembly GCA_028646595.1). Taxonomy (NCBI): domain Eukaryota; kingdom Metazoa; phylum Chordata; class Mammalia; order Diprotodontia; family Phalangeridae; genus Phalanger; species Phalanger gymnotis. Next base: position 17,327,493 of record CM053626.1, on the reverse strand, counting down.
TCTCAGGACAGCACAGCTTTCTATAAGATTTACAAACATGCAAAATTCTTCAAAATATTTTTTTTTATTTGTGACTAAGTTATGCTGGTTAATGTAACATCAACAAAAATATTTATTGTGAGCCTGTTTGGAACACATTTCAATATCCTTGATCAGTGATCTATTCTCCCTAATTGAGATAATTAGGAAACTTATATCTACTATGCCACACCTAGGTAGAAGACCTCAGGCAAAGTTATCTTCATTTATCCAACTATAATTGAGATTAGTCTAATTAACATTCAGTTCAATTGCTACTTAAAGCCAATAAGGAGTGCATATTTAAAGAGCTAGACTTCATGGGGGGAAATGGCAAATAGATTTCCATAAAATCCACAAGAAAGGTTATCAATTAATTCCTAGTACCAGTTTGGCATTTTCCTAAAAATCAAAATCTCTAATTGAATGCATTGGTAACAAGAACAAATCCATTGATCTCATTACAATAGAGAAGCAATGTAAACCCAGCCCTGCCGGATTTTGTAGGAAAGGTATTTAGGAAGAATAAAAAGCCTAGTACTATTTATATTTCCGGCCATGTATTATTACAGTAATACATCAACACTTTGGTAAGATTTACTCAGGAACAGATAAAATTTTAAACCCTATTTACACAGTGGGAAAAAAAAATTCTGCTTTACTTGCTATAAATCTCACATGAAGAGGAAATTTTATTTGAATTCATGCACACACACACACACACACACACACACACACACACACACATACACAAATACACTTGATATTTTAGACAACTGTGAAAAATCCTTAGCATTTTCCAGCTGTGAGGAAAAGAGATTTGGGAACAAAGGAAGGGACAGTAGAATTACAGAAACAAGTATTGGACTAGATTTTTCAAAACTTTTGTGTATCAAGACTTGGTTCTGACTTTTTTTAAAGTTCATATTCTAGTTCCCTACAATTATTCCAAACCTCAAAATGGTGGGCCACTTAAGAAACATGGAAATATACCCTAAAAGCCTGTTGGCATCCCCTTCAGATTCAAAATGAATGGAAAACTTCATCTAAGAACTAATTATAATTTTCAAACTATAATTTGAGAGCCAGACAGAAGAGCATTGAACACTTTGGGGAAAAGAGCCCTTCAATGAAATGGAATTTGCTAATGCTGACATTGCTTTTGTTTAGAAAAATGATTGAGAAGACTGCGCACCTTTGAAATATAAAAGACTTTTTTCCCTTGTTGGCAGAACTTACAGTCCCTTTTGATGTAAACTTTATAGAACATGGTGGGAAATGGTCCTATAACTAGATAAGGAAGCTCAGAATCCACTCAACATATGGAAGAATATGTCAATGCTGGTTCATTCAATATAATTGAAATAGATTTTTTTAAAATAAATGTATGAAGAATTTTGACTTATAAAGGAAGTCTAATGTTATGAAAGTATGATAATATATTGGTGGTGAGTCATTCATTTTTAATGAGTTTTAACAGCTAAGAAATCATATGTTGTTAAATTAGTTTCAAATTATCAAAGATTGATTATCCAACTAATGGCCTACTTAAATCCTTTCTCTTTTCCTCAGTTATCCACCCATTTACTCTTGTATAGGTATTTTAATAGCTTTTTAAAAATATCATAAATCCATAATGGGCCTGAAGTATATTCCATACCCTTACCTTCTCTTCCCAATTGCTTATACACATCGAATTAAAATACATTAATAATCTGTTCTTTCCTAATTTGTGAATAAAGGTACAAAAATATTTTTTAAGTCCTCACTCATTCTCTGTGTTATCACTTCTTTTCTCTCTCAATATGTTGTCTCTGTCCTGTTCTGGAAACTCCTAGAAACTTCGATTCCTTATGTCATTATAGTCCATGCCTTACCATGAAATCTCTAGTACTTTCTTACATTTAACATCAGAAATGGGAAACAAGTCATATAAACCAAAGTGAGAAACTACCCCTCTCCATTAAGTCAGTACTCCACCTTTACATTATTGAGAGTCCTGGTTGTAAAATTTCTTTTAAATCATTCATAAGTCTGAGTCACCTGCCAACTTCTACCCTTTACTTGTTGTACCTACTCCTATATCTCAACCATTAGATATCTCCTTAAGGATTTAGTGATCTGAAATTCGATGTGCTGTGATAAAGACAATGTGTTTAAGCAGGTATTGGTCTGTATGATTCTTTTGTGACTCCAACTCTAAGTACTCAAATGGCTGAAAGTGCCTTTAAAAGGTGGAAACTGATTGTTGAAATAGTTGTTGGTGTTTTCATCCTGTGTCCAAAGGCAAAAATAATTTCATTCTTTGTGATAACAATTTACAAAACTAACATCATGATGCTTTTATATCCTGCTGTAATGTTAATGGGATAATAATATCATCTCCACCCATTAATAGGCCTCAGGTGGAGCCCATTGGGGGAGGGACTTGCCTAAGGAGGTGCTTGCTTAAAAGGAGGCTTGCTTGTAGGAAGACTTTCACACCTTTTGGTACTAAAGCTAATTAGGCACCGAATCAAGAGGGTTCTGATGTCTTCCAGCTCTGAGCCTATTAGCCAAAAGTGTATATATACTCTGAGCTGGCATTTTGCTTTGGGGGCTCCCTTATGAGAAGGACCTTTTGATTTCCTGGTGAAGACTCTGAGTAGCGCTATGTTCAGACCCCCAACTGCTCAGATGGAAAGGTTCTCCCAATCCAGTGGTGTATACAAAGCATATAGCAATTGTGCTTTGATTCAAGCAGTCAGAACCCTGTCTGTTGGTGTTTATGCTAATTTCTCTACTTGTATGTTCTGTGACATTCAGGGGCCTAACTTTTCTCCTGAACTAGTGAATGTAATTAAAGAAGATTATTGAGTCCTTTAAAAGCAGATTAAAGAACCTGTGCAAGCAGGTCATTCTGGGTATGCTAGGGTGCTTGCTGTTACACCTGTATACCAAAGTACAAGGAGAAATTCTACAAGGAATTTGTAGGTTGAGAAGGTAAGGAGAAACATCATAAGGAAATTAAGACCTTCCATAATAAATAATATATGTGTAATATTCAGTGAATTAAATAACTGTGAGAAAACTAGAAGATGAGAGAAAATAGGAGAAAGAAGCAATAAGAAACAAAAGCTAGTAGGATATATAGGTGCTTCAGGCCAAACTATTTTCAATACTTTCTTTAAGAAAAGTCAGGAAGCACTGGGCCTACCTAAGAGCTATAATATTAAACAATTAAAATTCACTGTATTCAGCAGGCAAAACATGAACTGTTACCAATGTGAGGGAAATTTATGAATCAGTTGTTGGCACATAGCAGACTTTTAAGCAAAGATTAAAATCAACACCCAATTAGAAGACATAATAAAATAACAACCAGATGAGCCATGCATTTTAAGTGCTCCAGCTACTCCTACTTTTAAAATATATGTGTATTGAAACTGAAAATTTAGAAATAGACTGCAGAACAAGCTCCATACAAGATGGCCACTCTTTTCTCAAAAACCTGAACCTATGTCAATCAGTCCTGAAAACAGGAGGCGGAACAAGTCTAGAAATTAGTCTAGAAAATACCTAAGACAGATTTGGCAACCAATAGCAATGCCAGTCCAGAATACGTTTGTTTCGAGAATCTTATATAAGAGTAGGGTTGAAGACCCTAAGCAGCAATAGTTCATAAAACATTGATAAGCTGTGGATGGAAGATGTTTGTATAAAGTTTGAAAGAGACCCATTTAAGAAAAGCAATCTTGATGGTATTTAAAATGAAACTAGAAGGAAAACAAGGATGCAAAACAGAAAAAAATATAGCTTTTACATTTTTATAATAACTATTTTCTCCATCAATGAAAACACTTTCCCAACTAGATCCTAACAACTTAGCCCCTTACGTAATTCATGACGAAGTAGAAATTGCACTGAAAAAAGAAAAAATGCGGCAAAGGGATGAGAAAAAGAGCTAAACCTGAAAACACCCTGAATTCAAAATTTAGCCCTGCCAGTAACTCAGTGTAGGATTTGGACAAGACACTATACTTCTCTATGCTTCGCTTTCTTTATCTGCAATACTGCGCTAAAGATTTCTTCTACCTCTAAAAAACTAAGTTTATCCTTGTGGAAAAATTAACTTTTTTGGTTTAAATACACACATACATATGTATGTGTTTGTATATGTCTATGTGTATATGCATACACATATACACATGCATATATACATACATACACATATAGATATATGGATCAGATATTGATGTATATGTGTGTATACATCTATGCACATGCTATATATGCATGTATTCATGAATGTTTATACATGCACATATACATGTTTGTGTGTGTTTCTGTGTATATATGTGTCTCTGTGTATATGTACATGCACATATATAGGTTTGTGTGTATGTATGTATATGCCAGTGCATGTGTGTGTGTGTGTGTGTGTGTGTGTAATCCTATATATCTCTGTCCATATTCCATAAAGTTTGGAGGAGGATAAACTGTTCAAGTATAATTCCTGTTGTACCTGAGATCATTATGTAAACTGGATCAAAGTAGTAAGGATTTGTCATTTTACAAATATAGGAATGGAATGTGACCTTGAAACCTAAAATTTCCTTTTGTCCTAAATCAGTAAAATCATCAACTATTTGATGGAGATATTTGGCTTCTAAAGTGTGTAAGACCTCTTGCTGCAGGTAATTCTAAAGAATAATAACTAGAATCTGTCTAGAAGTTTTTACATAATATTTGATTTGAGCCTCACAGAACTCCTATGATTATATATATGTATATAT
>CM053626.1:17294251-17322200 GCA_028646595.1 Phalanger gymnotis | reverse complement strand
GGAGGATGATCAATGGCAAATAATCACAAGGTCTTCAAGAGGTGGATGGATTAACAGCTTGACTTTAAATGCCTTGATAAGAATAACCAGAAAAGCATTTTTTCAGGCAATTACAAACATGCAGAAATCAAAAGATCATCTCAAAAAGCCAATCCTTTATTTCACTTTAAAGCATTACACTAGTTCTTCCCAATGTATGATTTAAGGATAATTATCAAGTTTTGTGACAAATCATATCTTGGGTCATATGAAAATATTTTCACATTGCAGACGTGACATTTTAAACTCTGAACGAAGGTTTTATTTGAAATTTCTAGAGTTGGAAGTTGTAACATCTTTCATAGTTGTCACTGTCCCTTATTTCCTTGGGTGAGGGTCACATCATAATTTTTAAAGTATCTGGCATCCTCCCACATCCTGTTCTGGTGTGTTCGTTCTCTCTCTCTCTCTCTCTCTCTCTCTCTCTCTCTCTCTCTCTCTCCATAAAGATATGGAGAACAGAGATTTAATTTTGTTGATTCCTCAGTGACCCACACAATTTTATTTTAGCTGCTAGTCAATCTGATCATTCCATTGAACAACACCAACAAACACAGGAACAAGCTGATACATAAAGCAAACAGCAGCAGGAATCCATGACAGATTTCTATCAATGGCATCAGTGCAAGAGGAGCAGGGAGGACAGCTTCCTTTCTGATATCTCCTATTCAATTTATCCAACTCAACAAGCATTTATTAAATTCCTACTATTAAATTCCGACCAAGGAATAGTCTCTATTACTGGGGATAGAAAATCAAAATGGAAAAAAAAGTTCTTGGCTGGAAGGAGTTTAACTCTCTATGATATGGCTGACTTCTGCCCAGCAGCAATGAGAGTCTTGCATGGATCTAAATCTACCCACTAACTATCTGTTGACAAAAAACCTTGTTATTTTCTGTATATGTTACTAACCCCTATGTTTTATGCCCAAATCCTTGAATGTTGTTTTGTGATCACATCCCTAAACTGTTTTGTAAAGTACTCAACACCCCTGCTTCCCCCTTCCTGACATCCTTCTCTATGGTTAACCACCCATGTAGGAGCATGCCCCCCATCCCTAGCTGAGTGACCAAACTTGGTTATAAAAGTAAGCCCCTGTCATACGTCGGGCTGCTAAGGCTCCTAAAGACTAGCCCGCGGCCTCTGTGTCAATAAAGCCCTCTTGACTAGGAGAACCTCTGCCCCCTGAATTCTTTCTGGACAACGCAACTCCGATCATCTCCCCCTTCTTTCTACAATTGGGCACTTAGCACAGTCCCGACTCTAGCCTGATTTGTAGTGGCTTGTGTATACATTTTGCTCCTCCCCTCCCCCCAAGGTGAACAAAGATAGGTTATTTTGCAGCTTTGTATGCCTATACCTAATCCAGTCATTGTATAGATGAGAGGATTAATAAACATTTGGCCAATTGAATTTCAGTCACTAACAAAGACAGTAACTCCTTACTGAACTCTCAAGTGATTTTGTCCAGATTTGTCTATACTCTAATTTAGATGACCTAAGGCAAAATTATGGGCTTGAGGCTGATTTTATGAGAACTTTTATCTGAACCTAGTTTTCTCTTAACTTTTTTAAGGGAATTATTTTGTTTAGATAGATGCAATAGCATCTCACTTAGGTGATGATATCAAGTATCCAGAACACAGCTCAGAAGCCTAATGTTTAAATAAATAAAAAATGGCATCCAACATGTTCTAATGAAATTTAATGTTCTTACCTTATCTAGGTACCAAAGGCTATTCACATACTACTGGAAGAGTTCTTTAGGCCCTCAGACAGAGTGAATTTACCTGACTTTAGACAAAATTCAATGTGTTACGTGATCCATTTTTCAAACACACATAAGGCAATGAGGAAGAAAGGTGAAGAGGACTAAAGAAGAATTGCTCGAAAAAGAAGTTAGAGCATATAGCTAATGGTGTTGTCTCGAGGGAAAAGAACAGAAATATATAGAATGCAGTAATAATATATATAATCTATATCCATATTGTAATAGATGTATATATGGGGCAGCTAGGTGGCACCATTGTGCATAGAGTGCTCAACCTGGAGTCAGGAAGATTCATTTTCCCAAATTCAAATCCAAATCACTTAAACCTGTTTGTCTCAGTTTCCTCATCTGTAAAGCACAGGTAGCAATAGCACCTATATTCCAGTGCTATAAAGAACAGATGTGATAACATATGTAAAGCTCTTTATGAGCCTTAAAGCAAAATATAAATACCAAAAATTGTTAACTATTTTTATTAATTCATCAATGTCAGTGATATTCAAAGTCTAGTGCCATATAACAACACCAATGGAATATTAGTATTAAAAAGATGAACTTCTGATTTCACTGAAAGCTTGGGGTCAGTAACGGACTTTGCAATGCCTTGAAAGCCATCCAATCCATTCTGCTCTTTCATTGAATACTCTAGGTCTATCCATTTTTTCATCTATCCCAGATATGTTTATATGTACATTGCTCAGAGATTGTTATAATAGGCCTACAGTTATGTCTTTACAAGGTCTTCCAAAAATCTTTGGATCTTAAAGCTAGCTTAAATATTTCAGTCATATGCCTGCCTCCTCTTCCTCTCTCTATATCTTTGTCGTTGTTATTTAGTCATTTTTCAGTCATGTCTGACTCTGTGACTTCATTGGGGGTTTTCTTAGCAAAGGCATTAAAATGGTTTGCATTCTCTTCTCCAGCTCACTTTACAGATGAAGAAACTGAAGTGAACAAGGTTAAATGACATGTCCAGGGTCACAGAGCTAGAAAGTGTCTCAGACCAGATTTGAACTGAAGAGGATGAGTCTTCCTGACTCCAGTTCCAGTACTCTATTCACGGTCCCTTCACCATCTAGCACTTTCTGTCTCTGTTTCTCGCTGTCTCTGTCTTTTTCTTTCTAGATATAGATAGATACAGAAATATATACATATAGAGATATAGAGAGATATCCATATCTATATATAAAGAGATATCTATATAGAGATCTAGAGAGACAGAGAGAGATGTGAACATCTATTAGACATAACAACATAAAGCTTCAAAACTACAGATCTCTATACTCTATAAGTCCATAGGTCTCTAGATAGCTATCTCTATAGATGTCCACATTTCTATCTATATGATACACACACACACATATATCTGCCTCTACATTTATATCTAACTATAAATGCATTGACATCTCAACCTCTATCTCTATCAACTTCTATTTCATATCTGTCTATGTAATTTTATATATATATATACATACTCACATAGGTATATGTAAACACCTAAACTCTGTATGTCATGATAACAGGCCTACTCCATATTTAGGTATATGTATGAATAGGTATATCTAATGAGAAGCCTATTGTAAGAAGCTCCAAGCCATTCATCATCACTGCAGGAAGTCATGAAGCACCACGAATGGAGATATCATTGAATAGATAAGATCCATCCAGGCTTTAAGATCTGTGCCACTGGATTTGTCTCTTGCCTTTTTTCCGAGCATTAGCTTTATTTGCATTTATGATTCTTCTCCAGAAAAAAAGTATTGTAAGGAATATTAATTATTAAAGAAGTTTCCTTAGTCTAGCAGATTATCAACAAGACAGCCAGCAAATAATGCCACCCCAAGGGTCGCTCCTCCCAGCCTCCTGCCTGAGTTGCAAGACACTTATCCAGACTGGAGCACACAGCAGCTGCTTCAAGTGTCACCAGCAAGAAAACAATTAGGATACCAAAAGGCTTTGTATTGCCTTTGATTGCTTTTTAAACAATCGTTTATCGGTTCACAGAAAGGAAAGGGATCTTGATTTCTTTAATGTAAGAAACGCCACCTAGAAGACAAACAGCAATCTTCACCTTTGGAAAAGATTTCTTTATGTTGTATGACACATCATTGCCTTATAGACTCCCCCCTCCGATTTCATCTTCATTCTAATATATTAAGTTGCCTGGCATCAGAAAGAAATTATACCGAATGTGTATTTTACCTTCAGTACAACTGCCGGAAATGTGTCAGATTTCAGGCTCTTTGTAAATGTTAGAAACAGCTAAAATGAAAGCATGTTATGTTGGAAATGTTTGCAGTTTCAAAGACAGTATCCTGGAAAGGGTTTGTATTGGTTGGTTCATGGCAGTGTCTTTCCTTTCCAGATGGACAGCTGTTGAACAGTTTGCCATTTGTCCACACAAATACATGGTTTTCTCTCATGGTGGGGGAAAAAGAGGGAAAAAGTGAAGCATCTCTCTCTCTCTCTCTCTCTCTCTCTCTCTCTCTCTCTCTCTCTCTCTCTCCCTTACTTCTGCCCTCCCTCTCTCTCTCTTTCTCTTTCCTGCAACAGAGAGAAAATTTTTCTAGTTTTCTAGTTTTTTCTAGTTTTGTTAAAGGCCTACCCTGTTCCTGGTACTGTTCTAAAATAACTGAGATACAAAGACCAAAATGAAAGTTCTTTTCTCAAATAGTTTACATTCTCTTCATAGGAGAACAGGGAAAACCATGTACACACAAGGAGATTATGATAGATATAAAATATAAATACAATGAATATTTTTGAAGGAAAGGGGCTAAGCAGTAGGACATAAGGAAGTCTTCGGAAGTCAACAAAATGTCCCTATCATCATCTGGTCTTGGTGACCTCCTAATGAGATTAAAGACAGAGAAAAGAAGTTATAGATAAAATTTCTAGTCTCTATGTATATAACAAAACATTTTAGCAGTATATTTTGTGACTGAAAAAACTGACAGAAAATGAATCCTCATTGATTCGAAAATGATTAAATAAATGGTTAAATGATATGTGACTGTAGCAGAATACTAGTATGTCATTTAGAAAAAAATGAATATGAAGAATTCAGAGAAAGGTTGGAAGACATATTGAAATGCAATTCTCTTGTTTCCCTTACTGCAACACAATGCAAATTTGTCTTGATGGTTATACCAGAAGAGGGGCTAAATCTATGATTTCATTGGTATAGGACCTCTGAGATGAGCAAACTCCTGCCAATGTGAGCATCTTTTTTGCAAGTTACGGCAAAGAGTGTTGCCTAAACCAGAGATTTGGGTAATTAAATGACTTTTCTGGGGTCTCTCAGCCAGTATGAGTAAGAAGTAAAATTTGAATTTAGATCCTCTTGATCCCCAAGATCAAATCATATCCACTGCCTCTAATGAATTTGGAGATATTTAGTTAGAAAGACAAACAGACAGACTGAGACAGGAAGACAGAGATTAAAGTTTAAGGTTAAAATTACTCTAAAACTAGGGCAGCTGGGTGGCACAGTGAGTAGAGCACCAGCCCTTGAGTCAGGAGGACCTGCGTTCAAATATGGCCTCAGACACTTGACACACTTACTAGTTGTGTGACCTTGGGCAAGTCACTTAATCCCAATTGCCCTCCCTTCCCCCTTCAAAAAAATTAGTCTGTAACTAATCTGACACTTTTAGGAAAACTTGTGTGTGCATGGGGCAGATAGGTGGTTCAGTGCCCTAAAGTTAGGAGGACCTGAGGGCAAATCTGATCTCAAGACACCTAATTGCTGTGTGAGCCTGGGCAAGTCACTTAACCCTGAGCCTGAGTTTGCCTGAGTTCTTCATGTGTAAAATGAGCTGGAGAAGAAAATAACAAGGCACTCTAGTGTCTTTACCAAGAAAACTCGAAATAGGGTCACAGAAATTTCAAGACAACTGAAAAATGGCTGAACAGAAAAGGTAAATGAATATTTGTATGAATATTCATGTGTTATGTACATTAATGTGTATATATGTACATATGTACCTTTATATGCATACTTATGTACATTTAAATGGATACAATAGATCTCGTGTATACTCTGTATATGTGTACATGTGCATGTGCATCTAACTAGATATAGATAGATATGTATGTAAACACATATACCTCAAATCCCACCAAAAGCAATACCAGTTTGTGATTAATATCAGATGAATAAAAATATTCCTAGTTCTTCTCAGTGGCACCCTTTGAATGATATCTGAACTGGTGAAATATATTTTGAATATAGAGAGCTAAATAACCCAAGTTCGAGGCTATCAGAATAATAATATCATGTGCTTTCCAAGGTTATTATAAAGATAAAATGAGATAAGATTTGCTATGTTATCTCAACAACAAACTATAAAACAACAAAAATAAATTATTATTATTATTAGGAGTAGTGGTGGTGGTGACAGAAGGGGGAGGAGGAGGAAGAGAAAGAGGGTCAGCAAGAGCAATAGTAGTAGTTTTACCAGCATATGAGTTTAACTCCATATGCTTGGAATTTTAAGCTCAAGGTGAAATGCATTTATTTAATACAAGTATAACAGATGTGATACAATAAAAGATAACCTACCTAAAAAAGATTTACTTGGGAATTTTATGGAAGCATCTCAAAGCTCTGTCATGAGAAGTTAATCTTCCTTCCTCCTTCAACTTTTTAGATTTTAGAGACACATATTTTTGATGATGAAACCTGAAACTTATACCTGGTAGATGACACCCAGCATCTAACTTTTTTCCTACTACTACCATCAATGTTACCCTTGAAGCTACTGTTTTGCAGGCCCAAATATCTCAAAGGAAAACCGACTTATATAAATAGTGTATTTGGTACAGAAGCAATTGAGGTAATTTAAACAGACTGTAAGTTTCCTATGGAGTGTCCAAAGTGGACTGGCTCCTAGAAGAAACCATCTTGTGTGATCCTTTTTCTGTTTTCATAACTAAATATTCTGTACTGCTCAGTCTGGTGCCTTTACTATTCCTCGATTATATCAGTCTTACTTCTATACTTTTACAACATGAAACACCATCTGCCCATACTTCTCTGAGTCCATCCGGTTACTCATAGCTCTTATTTCTCGGGCTTCAGAATTCTCCTAACAATCCTATGAAGGAAGTGGGGTAATTATCATTTTCTCTCTTTGCTGGATAAGGAAATGAAAGCTCAGAGGCTCATTAAAATGAAATAATCTACCTGTGTTTCTATAGATGTTAAGTATCAGAGCTGAGCTAAGCCACCTTTCATTCAGCGTAGGTCTCCTGAACACAAGAGCTTAGAATCCTGCAGTCCATACCGCAGGGCTGCTCATTCATCATTCAAGGATCAGGACTTGGAGAGTACCTAGTCTAGCTGTCTTTTGTTGATGAGAAAACTAAGCCCCAGAGAGGTTAAATTGATCATCAGTGTCATATAGCTAATAAGTGACAGCGAAGGAATTTGAACCCAAGTCCTCTGACCATAAACCTGCAAATCTTACAGTCTTACTAAGATTCTCTCCTGACTGTAACATACAGCCCTCCAGGCCCCAGTGACTGGCCCTTTCACACAATAATTTTGTATTGCTATTTGGATTTTTATAGCATCTTATTTTTGCACTAAGATTATAACCTCCTCAAGGGCATACCTGAATGTCCTGGTCTTTCTTTCATACCAGCCACACTTCAGAGCATCTAGTATATGAGTCAATTAATTTCCATTTAAATGATATGAAACTTTTTGCATAAATTTCTAATGATCTTTTCAAGACTAAAGGGAAGACAAACAGCAATGAGGCAGCTGCCTCCTCTTCTGCACTTTCTAATTTGCCACCCCCACCCCCCACCCCCCACCCCCAGCCCCAGGGCTTAACTACAACAATGACTGAGGAGGTGTTGCTGCCATTCAGTCATTTTTCAGTGATGTCCAACTCTTCATGACCCCTTTTGGGATTTTATTGGCAAAGATACTGGAGTGATTTACCATTTCCTCCTCTAGTTCATTTTACGATGAGGAAAATGAGGCAAACAGAGTTAAGTGACTTGCCCAGGGTCACACAGCTACTAAGTGTCTAAGGCCGGATTTGAACTCCCAAAGTTGAGTCTTTCTGACTCAAGGCCCAGTATTCTGTGCACTATTCTGTGCCACCTAGTGGCCCATAGGAAGCAGTGCCCTTGAAAAGGTACGAACTCCCAAAACCCACTACATTTAGTTGGCCTGGAGCTGACCACACTCCTTATCAACCTATCCAAGTATCTACCAGTGGTTTCTTACTGCAGCTTTCATGTACCCTTTTTGCTTTTCCAACACCACTGCCATGGCTCAAGAGTGCATCAACAAGAGTACGACGCCCCTGTTGTTCCCATAACACTTGGGACAATCTAGCCTGAAACACCTTTCCCGTGCACACCCTCCTCTACGATATCAACTGCCTCGGGACAAGAACTTTCTCCCTTTTATGTTTATAACCCCAGTGTTCATAACACAGTGCATGATATGGAGTAAACACTTAACGTTTTTGTTTTTCATTCATTCAATGAGAAGCCTAAGATACAACTAAATTTCTTGAATGAAATCATGCTCTACAGGTAAAGGTATGGTGACAATCCAGGTTACTTGTTAATGACAGTTATACCAAACCCATTTCCCCTAGAAGACAATGTACAGAAAAACAAAATTCACTATTTCTTTAGCCTTATCTCAACTTTGGTACTAATATTTCTGGTGAACCATTATGATTTTAGGTAAGAAGTCATCCTGTACGACCAATTAACCAGCCCATTCCAAAAGAAAATTCTTATCATTCCAATTCACCTTGAGCATGGTTCCAGTATTTGTCCTCTTTCTCCATACTGGAAAATTATCTTCCATGCATGGTCATGGATGGAATCCAACTTCCTGTGTTGTCCAAGAGTCCTTTTAAATGCATGCTAAGCCTATTATAGTTTATCAGTTTTCCATGATGGCCTAGAAAATACGCTATTGCCTTAGATAATTTGCCAATTCCTTTTCCAATCTCTTCTACATGACTCACAAATATTTTTTAATATTATTTTTCTAAGCTTCAGTAAATTCACTACCCAGGGGGCGATCGATTTATCAAAATACTGAGGGCTTTATGAACACAAAACAAACAAACAAAAAAGTATAAGAAACAAAGGTAAAACCATGAGCTACGGTTTATAAGCAAAACAAACCATTTGTGACCATTTTTAATTAGATCCTGTTACCACATGAATGTGATGTTTAAAGAAAGATGCTGATACTAACGATACACATGTAATTGTTTGGTGAATTCTATCATTCAGTCTCTGTTGTCCTGTCTCTCTGTCTCTCTCCCTGTCAAAAGGGATCACTCACAGACTGAGAAGTAGAATGTTGCAAATACTCTGTTAGCACAGTTCCTTTACCCATACTGTGTCTCTTGGATGTATCTGCGATCTGCGTTGTAGATATTCCTTGCAACTATAAACTTCTCATTCTATCCTATGCAAAATTTTCCCAGGCCCCATGGGTCGACTCAACAGACTGGGGGACAGGTGGAATGTGCTTTGGTCTCCTGATGTGGTATGGATACTGCTTGTTTAAGTAAATGGCATGGGAACTGAAGATTGAATCATTTTAAAATAATGGGCATCTCTTCTCTATTTTGCTGAGTATTCATCAAAATGCCTTCCTTCTTTTCACCACAAGTAACTTAAATTCAGAGCCTCATTTTCTTCAACTATGAAATGAGGGAGTTAAACTCGATGGTCTCCAGGATCATCTTTGGCTCTAAATCAAAGATCTTAAGATATTAAAATCATTGGATGCTATTCATGAGAGAGAGGGAGAGGGAGGGAGGGAGGGAGAGAAGGAGAGAGAGAAAAAGAGAGAGAGAGAGAGAGAGAGAGAGAGAGAGAGAGAGAGAGAGAGAAGGAGGAGGAGGAGGAGGAAAGGAAAAAAGGAAGGTTGGAAATGAGAGATAAAATAAATGCCATGTTAAAGATGTCTTCTCCTGCAATCAGTTTTAAGATAATAAAACAACAGTAGCAACAACAACTCTACTACTACTAGTACTTCTTCCTTCCTCTTCTTCTTCTTCTTCTACTACTACTACTGCTACTATTACTACTACTACTACTACTACTACTATCACTATTACTAAATAATCATTAAGAGGTAGATGAGAAGATGTTATCCATCAGAAGCAAGATTTTGATTATGTTCCCCCTGACCTTCTACTAAGCAATATTTTTGCTGTGCGGAAATCTAATCTAATCCTTCTTTATCAAGGATTTGTTAAGAATTTTCTCAAAACAATGCATAAAAGGATACAAGAAAATATGAAGTGCTGACTATTTGCAAAACTTTGTGTCAAGCCATAGGGATACAAATCAAAATGTAAAACCGTCTTTGACCCTAAGCAGTTCACATTCTACTGGGGGTACGATACATATAAGGATGTTTCAGTTGAAAGTCCCATCATACTTAGATTGCAGAAGCAAAGCAGATGGGAAGACATCTTCTTTTGTGTTATTTCAACTGATACATTGTTTTTGATCTAGAACCATTTCACTGAGGACTGAAGTAAGGTAGTGACCAATGTTTAGACAGTGCTTACCATGTGCCAGACACTATGTTAGATCTTTTACTGGGGAGGTTAACTAAGGTTTCCCATAAGAAGTAACATATGTATAAGGCCCTGGAGGAACCTATGGATTCTATGAGGCAGAAGTGAAGAGGGAGTGCATTCTCAGCATGGGGAATAGTTGGTACAAAGGCAGAGAGACAGAGATGAAATGCCAAGTTTAGGTGAGCAGTAAGTAGATTTTGATGGTGATACACACTATGGAGGGAAGTAATGTGAAAAAAGCCCGGAAAAGCCATTTGGAGAATGGCCACTTAGCTTTTAATCAAATTCATAAGAAGATCAAGACCTCATTAAAGTCATGGAATAGAAGAAAAAGTCTTCACCAATGTAAAGGACATTGAATTTTGTGATTTTAATTGAGGAATTGGACCTACCCTTTAATATCTTAAAAAGTAGCCCAATTCTAGGATTTAATTGTTTCGAGAAGCTGCCAATGAAATTCACCAAGTGAGAAACAAAGGTCTTTTTGCTCCTGGGTAACTGATTGGATTCTAATATTAATAAAATAGTAACAAAACAGTTCCTGACTTAGGCCTGGGCAACTATGAGCATTTAAAATATTAATATCTCCAAGAACTCTTGTTCTGTTTCTGGGAATTTCATGCATTTTAAACACATGGACAATTTCCAGGCAAGATTTGGTGCCTGAGATATAAACAACATATGGAATATGAAGCCATTGTTAAATGAAAGCAAGTAATCGGTATCTCCGATGAGGACACATGCATAGCATGTGTCACTACCTGAGCCCCAATGTCAAAGTATTCAGACAGGCCTGCCAAATGAGCTGCTGCAAATCAACCAATAATGACATATTCATGACTCCACTTTTAACTTCCCGAACGGCACTGAGAAAATGTAAAGAGAAAACAAGCGACTTATGGATCTCAGAAAAACAAAATGCTTTGCTATAATTCACTGTACATTCTACAGAGCCTTCTAATCCATCCTTATGACAGGAAGGCATGATATGTTCTAGATACAAGCAAACTCTATGTCCTAACTGACTCAACATTCTTGTTGAATTGTGGAAGATACAATAAAGAAACGGGAGGAGATGCTGTCCTCTTCTGAGTGATCTAGAGAAGCTTGTGGTCTGTTACACAAAAGGGGATTGTGTGGGCTAGGCACAAGCGAAAAGAAACCTAAAACTATTGGTCTGATTTCAAGTTCTTTTGTGGGAATGTTGACTTTTGTATCCTACTCCATGCTTGTGCCATGGCTTTCCCACACACACACCAAATTGCTATGATCCTGAACCATTTCTAGAGGGACAATGATGGTGATCATGATGAATGAATGAATGTATGAATTGATGCATGATTGAAAACTGATTAAACCCTGCTTTGTTCCATGCGACATGCTTCTTTCAAAGAGCTGCTCTTGTCTTGTTCAGAGAATGCACACATACATATATTTGTATAAATTAATAGGAAATTAAAACATAAACAAAATATTTTTAGAGAAAAGGTGCTAATAACTAAGGAGAGCAAGGAAAATCTTGAGTGGAAGACAGCACTAAAGCTGATTTTCTTTAAAATTTTGTTTACTTTATTTTTAATTTATGAAATGAAACAGTAAAATTTAAAAAAAGATAGTTGCACACGAAACTTGCAAATCTATTATGTGCTTTCTATAGAGATTCTAAGAAGTGGGAATAAGGAGGGAATGCATTACACAAGTGAGTACAGGCACAAAGATGAGTGCTGGAATGTGATGTGTGAGGGATAGCAATAAGACAGGTTTCACTGAACTATATAGCACTTGAAGAAGAAGAATGTAAAATATGGATGGAAAGCCATGATTGTAAAGGGCTATAAATGTCAAGGAAAGGAGCTCGTATTTGATGATAGTGGCGATGGGTTACCATTGGACTTCTTCCAGCGTGTCAATGAAATATAAAGATTTGAGCTGATATGGTCAGGGCTCTTTAAGTCTTAAATGGCACTTTATAATCATTATCTCATTCGACCCTTACAATACTCTCAACATGTGAAGTAGATATTACAGATACTATCATTTATTTTACAAAGAAACCAGAAAAGAGAAATAAAGTGATTTTCCAAGCAGCCATTAGTGAGGACAACTTACTTGTTGCATAATTCAAACAGATGTATTTGAGGGAGTGCATTTGTTACTTAGTCTCATTTCCCTTAACTCTGCAAATAAAGCATTGGGCGAGATGGCCTTTGCAATTGCTTTCAACACTAAATCTTGCTATCTTAATAATATTTAATTCAAATTATTATTGAGAATTGACCTAAGAATTAACTAACCATGCATTAATAGCGTAATGTTTATTTGATGTACCAAAAATAAATAGAATATAATTTAGAATTCTATTAGAATAGATAGAAAAGAAATTATGATTCTAGTTGTGATTATCTAGGAGAATATAAATCACATATATCGCTTCATAAATTTTCAGTAGTAGTATGGAAGTACCAAGGTCAAAATTTTATTTTTGATGATATATCAGAACTCTTCAAAAAATCTCCTGTGCATAGTTGGTATAGGCAACGTTTTACTTCAAGATTTTTAAAATGATGACAGAAACTCAATGGATATCACTGCTATAATTCCCTAAGAATAAGTTAAACATCAGTGATTGAGTATTGAAAGGCAGGTAGGCTTAGAACTTCAAATATAGAAAACTGGTATTAAGACATATGGGTAAGAATAATGAGGGAAAGAAAGGAATTTACTGAGTTCTTTTTAACTACCAGGACCTGTGCTAGGCCTTCGAATACAAGTGTAAACGAGGGTAAAAAATAGACATTTTTGTATTGCTTTAAAGATTGAAAAGCACACAATCTCATTTCAGTCAAACATAATTCAAGGAGGTAGGCATAACAGTTATGAGTATACCCATTTTGCAAATGTAGACATTAAGGTTCACTGAGGTTTTGAATTGCTCACTGTTACACAGGTAATAATTATCAGATGAACATTTCAAACCCAAGTCTTCCAGACTCTCACTCCAACACCCTATCAGCTACATCACCTTTCAAAGTTAATGGGTTGAAAAAATAAATTTAAACAAGTTAATGGATTGAATCTTTAAGAAAAATAACCTTATTCTATTTAAACTTGAAAAGTTATAGGAAATAAAGTACCTTTATATAGTCACCTATTTCAGCTCCTTATTGATTTTGCATCCATTTCTACAAGTCCCATTATGCAGAAAATAATCAAGCCTTCTCCGAGTGCGCAAGCAGTATCACTAAAACAGTTATGGTTATTCCTACTTGAATCAGTAGTAATGTAAAAAGGTCCCAGTCTCTTGAACAACAGATGAACCACTCTCCAGAAGAGGAGATTTCAATGGAACTGACTCGGCCAAGTGAATTTCAAGAGGCTAGATTACTTCCCAGCAGAGCTTCCTACTCAAAAGATGAAAAATTGAAGAGCAGAGCACTTGGAAAGAACCTTTGCAGCTAGCAGGCAAAATCATTCCACTTTAGTGGCCACTCAGCTTTAAACTTTAGAATGTGGTTTACATGGTGAATTTATCTGGAAAGAATGTCATATGTGTGTGTGCATGTATGCTTGCATGTGTGTATGTGTAAATATATACATATACACACATACATACATATATACACACATAGTCATTATATATGTGTCTATACACATTATATAAATATGCACACATTTACACATATAGTCAGTATATATGTGTGTGTATACACACACTAACATTCATTTTATGCACACACTCACACACTGACTTAAAAAAATTATCCTAAAGTAGACTAGCCCACAGTGATTTAGAAAATCAACGTAAAATGCACTTACACTACTATCTTCCTTGGCCACCAATGGACATATCTGTATTATAAATAAGCACTAGGTAAATTCACCTTATTTAATTTAAAAGATGCATATCTTGGCTAGGACAAATGGTTACCATTGTTCATCTCTTCTTTAAAAGGGTTATTTTAAGAAATCTAATCACTGTGCTACACTGATGACATCCTAACCTAAGCCACTTAGGAATACTGAAAGGATTCCCTTAAGATTATGCCCATTATCTGTTCCATTTGCTCTCCAATAACTAAAGTCCTGTTTACATATTAGAGCAAATCACAAAGGCTCAGGGGAAGGGGTGAGGATTACTACTGAGACATTAAAATGTACTCTGTGATAAACAAAAGAGTTGAGTTCAAAGGCTTATTGGGATCATTATGGCTATACTGACAAATAAGTCACCAGCCACTTGAACTCTAAAAGTTTACACATATGGATACATACAGTAAGCCTCTGTGGATGGCCCTCTGTCAATTTGTCTTTCCATTTGCTGTTTTCCCTACTTTTAATGCTCACAGTTCTCACCTCTACCTCTCAGCTTCCTTCCAGACTCAACTCAAATTCCACATTTTGCAGGAGTCCTTTCTCAATCTCCCCAATTTCTTGCAGGATTATCTTCCATTTACTATGCCTATATCTAGTCTATCCATAGTAATTACATATGCCACATCCCACATGCTCCTTCAGAGAATGGACTACTTTTTCATTTCTTTGAATATCTAGGGTAGGGGATCTCAACTATTTCTGTGTCATGATCCCTTGTGGCAATCCCGGGATTCTACAAAACTGTTTTGAAATAAATAAAACAAAATGCATGGAAAACCAATGCTACTGAAATACATTTATTAAAAGTAAAAGGAAAGGAAAGAGAACCAAAACCAAAACAAAAAGCCTATACCTTCATATACTAAAATATGAACCTTTATACTAATTTTTAGCACTGTCTGGCAGAGGGATTAATAAATACTTACTGATTGACTGGCTCTGCCATTTTATTTTGAATAACTTAAATGTCCTAAATAATTACATTATTGTGAACCTGCTGAGCACTTAATAAGAAATCATTACTTAAAATTAATTCATATCATGCTTCAATTCTATAATGTCCTCAGTTAGCCATTAAAACAAAGATCTGAGGGATAATGTTAATAGTAGTTAAATATTTTAGCAAAATCTAGTTGAAAACTAATTTTACTCATTAATTCCATTAGCAAACTTTTAAAATCTAAATTTGATGACATTTTTACATCCCCTTTATTTCTCAAGAAAACTATCATCATTTTTTCCCCAGAGAGCCATTTCTTATAACAAAGAATAGAGGAGTGAAAGGGAAAAAAAATCAGCTAGACTACCCAAAACATTAACAAAGTTTGACATTATGTGCATTCTTCTACACCCATCACAACCCCTTCCCACTTCCCCAAGGGAGGGAAATATTCCTTTTTTAAGCAGTTTCTGTGTGGAGAATACAGTATTATGTCTTAGAGGAGATATAAAACTTATATATCCCAGGCCTTGCACTCATAGAGTTCATAGTCTAGAAAGGGGTTAATATTTACCTTTGATAAGCCACATCTTGTAATAAACACTTTAGAGACATATAAAATAAAGTATCCATGATGTGTCTAGAGGAGAATGGTAATTGAGTAGGAGCTTAGGAGAGGTTTCATGAATTAGGGGATAATTGAGTTGGGCTTTAAAGGTTGGGGAGAAATTCAACATGCTAAGAGTAAGAGCCAGGATATACTAGGCACCAGGAACAAGATGAGTAAAGACATGGGTTTGGAGAATGCAGTTCATATTCTAGGGGTTGGTTGGCTGGGATGTAGAATCTAAGGAGAAGGAAGCTGAGACTATATAAGGATGTAGGATGGTGTTAGATTGTGAAAGGCCTTGAATGCCAGGCAGAGAAATTTGAATGTCACAGGCAACGAGGAGACCCTAGAAGTATATTTTTACAATGGAGCTTGGCATGATTCAGTCTGGGCAGAATCAGAGATGAGAATCACCCCAAATCTACGAATAAGTCTGGCAATGACATGTACTAGTCAATATAAGGAACAAGAGGGAAAATGGTATGGTGGACTTTTATAATTAATGAATAGTGGAAATGACCTCATGTGTTATTATAATCGATGAAGCAGTTCTGGTTAAATAGATGATTTCAAGCAAAAATTCCTGGTGGTCTTTTCTGGGCCTTAAAAAATGATTAAAATGATTCTAGAGTCTGTCTACTATGCATATATTTTTCTAGTTTCTGAAAAGAATTTTTTAAAATCAAAAAATACCATAAAAATAGATTCCTGTTAGTGCTAAAGAAATTGATTGTCGCTTCATGAAGTGATTGTAGATACCTTTGGTAAAAACAGGCATCAATAAAATTACCTGTTTTCAGGTTACTTAAAAGGCAAGTAGGGTTTGGATAAAGAGATAAGAATCATAATAAATATTTCTCTAAAGCCAGACCAGAAAATAAGTACATGTCAACATATGACTGAACTTAAATCTGTTCCAACTGAGGCCAATTCTTTTAATGAGCAATGTGAGATTTGGCGATAGGACAAATTTGGAGGCAGGGAATCTGAGTTTGAACCCTCGCTTTGTCACTTATATCTCTGTGACCTTGTTATTTAACTCTGGCTTACCTCATCTGTAAAATGAGAGAATGCAAACACCCTGGCTTAATGGATCAGGGGTAGGCCCTAGAGTCAGGAAGAGGAATAAACAGCTGTTCAGCGCCTATCATTGGCTGGACATTGTGCTGAGCACCTTTACAAAGATTATCTCATTTGGAGAAGATGAGGATTCAAAACAGTGTTATGCTGGTAAATGTTTAACAGCTGGCTCTCGGAAAAAGTATGTATGCAAGACACATTCGTGTTTAATATGCATGCTTCTTACTTTCTCCATCACTTTCTTAAATCTAGGCCAAGGCTGTCCAACCTTAGGTTTTTATTGAAACAATAGACAATATACTTTGATTTGCCATTTTAGTGAGAACTCTGCAGTAGCTTGGATTCCTTTACTACAGCATTTATGTAAATTTCTATGCTTGTAGACAGGCTGCATAAATAGCACCGTGAGCCCCATGCAGCCCATGGGCAGCATTTTGGACAGCCCTGGTCTAGACAATCAACAGACCAAGACCTCAAGCCCTGATCTGTAATGTTTGTGGATTTCCTTGTTGTAAAGTCTCACACCGAGAGTTTAATTCTCCTGAGTGTGTCAAGACCAGACTTTGCCACACACTGCCTTGTGCCCTCTAAGTAGTCTGGACACTTCTGTAAGGCTGGAAATCACAGTCTAAATATCCACTTTCCTTTGTAGAGAGAGTTCTCACACTAAAAGTTGTATACACCTATGAATCACAGCTCCTGATATGACCCTCCCCCTGCAAAAAGGAATAGAACAAGATGCCTATGAAAGTTCCTTTCACCTCTGAATTTTTATGTAACTAAAATATCATTATAAGGTTCTTGAGAGAAAGATAGTATGAAAAGGAAAATCATCAATACACTCTCAGAGTTATTTCAGGACTTCACCAAGCATATTTATTCTTCTCAGCTACAAAGGTGAATATTCCACACATTGACTTAAACAATGCTAATCAGATTTTCACTTGTGCATTTCTTATTTATCACTGGATAAATCCACCCCTAAGGCAAAGCAGGTGGTCCTTGATTCTCAAAATGAAATGTCCAAAGGTCATAAAGAATTGGATTCAACTGAAAATAAATTGGCTTGAAAGTAAAGATACCATCCTTGTTTCATCAGTTATTCCCTAGTAGGATCAAAGAGACTTCCCATATGGCTTTCAATGTGTGAATACTTGAATGTTATTGAAAGTTTTGGCACTTAAGTAAAGTCATGCATGCTGAGACATATCTGAGAAATCTCAGATCTAGTAATATAGTAAGTTCATTCTGTCACTCAATCAATCAACAAAGAATCTACAAACTTCTTACTACTCTGTGTAAAATGCTGTTACGGGAAAACAAAAGAAACAGAAATGTTCCCTGCCCATGAGAAGCTTACAGTCTAATGGGTAAATGACACACACGAATAGTATATTTGTCATTCATTCATAGTTCAGGCAATAATTTCTCTAGTTTTTACCCATCTTACAGCATGAGACCACTCTTTTATTAGGCATGCATTTCACAGAGAAAGAAATCATAAATATCTGGTTCGAAAATTAATGAAGCGCTTCTTAATACTCTCTGTGGCTATGGGCCTTGTTACTTATCGCCAAGATCGTAACTTTTCAGTTGGGAGTGTGATGACATAAATTTACAACTGAAAGTGAATGAATGAATGAAAAAAAATACACATGAAGAGCTTACTAGGTGTCATGCAACTAAGGATACAGATACAAAACTTAAGACAGTCTCTTGCCTCCAGTTGCTTACATTCCAACAGAGGATTAGCGCACCTATAGAAGAACAGAGGCTAGAAAGGACTATTTGGTTTGAAAAGTTATGAGGCAGCACAGTGGATAGAGCACCAGACCTGGAGTCAGGAAATCCTTAGTCCAAACTGGCCTCAGACACTTAATAGCTTTGTGACCCTGGGCAAGTCACTTAATTCTGTTTGCCTCAGTTTCCTTATCTGTAGAAATGAGCTTGAGAAGGAAATGTCAAACCACTCCATTATCTTTGCCAATAAAACCCCCAAAGGGGTCACAAATTGTGGGACATGATTGAACGACAATAATAACAAATGATGAGACTATAGGAGAAGAGGTTGGCACACCATCTTCAGTAGGTGCAGTAGGGCTAAACTGATCATAGTTACAGAACAAGAAAGACGGAGGTAGAGAAAGAAGAAGATGTGCAGTGGTCAAGGTGTTTGACCAGGAAATGGATTGAGAATAAAGTAAAGAATGGCTAGCCTGGATGTATTGACCCACATAAGGCTCTTGCCATTTAAGAGAAAAACCTTCCTGGGATTTTAGAGATTATCCACCCTGCCCCAATTTTACTAATAAGAATGATTAGGCATAGGAAGAGAAACAGAAAGGGGAAAAGGTCATAAAGGTAATAAGAGTGTCAGTATTTTAAGCTAGAACTTCTAAGTCTACATTGAGCACAATTTTAGGGCTACAAAAGTAAGCTGATTGCCATTTTTAAGTGAGGAAACAGGCTCTGAGAGGTTAAATGTTTTACCCATGATCTAATAGTAAATAACATAGTAATAATTACTGACTAAAATAATACTTTAAATTTTTCAAAGTATTTATTGCTTGATTTTAGCCTCACAACTTGCCTGGGGGATAGGTATTATAATCTTATTTTTACAAATATGGAAACCGAGGTTTAGAGGAAATAAATATAACTGGTCTGTGTTCATGCAGCTGTTTAATCAGAGGTGCGACATGATGCCAAGAGCTTGAGTCTGAAGCAGGATTCAAATATCTCCAAGCCAAATTTTCCACCTACCATGTCATACTTCCTGTGTAAAAAAGTGAAATGTTCATTTAATTAACCAGATGTTTTGTTTATATGATGCCAGACTTACAGATGATGAGAAGTGTATTATAACCAAGGGCAAAGCAGGAAGTGACAGGACAATGATTCTACTACTTTGCTTAATAAAAGTCCCCTGCTTCAGAGCAGGTTGAAACTGTTCCTATGTGTCTCCCAGCTTTCTTTTCCCTGTTTCTTTCTCCTATGATGTTTTCCCTCCCTTTTGTTTACTCACCCCAGTCTCTTAACTGGAGTAAACAAAGTTTTGTTGAGCTGATTGAGGACCATGCCAGCTTACTCTTGCTTTTCTCTGCCCCATTCCACTAAAGCCCTAAGTTCTGGCCAAATGTCCACTGGTTTGCCATCCTTAGAAGAGATGATGGAATTGATTATTTTTAAACCAAATGCCTTTTTTGGAAATTTCCTCAAAAGTCCTACTTCCAATACTAACAATGGCATGAAATCATAATGGAGTCTTCCATTCCAGTTACATCTCAAAATAGAAACAGATCCAGGTAGGCGGTATATTGACCAAGAAAAACACGAATTAACATTATCCTTTTTGTGTGTTTGCTAAACATTTCCTAGTTACATTTTAATCTGCTTTGGCTGCCTGCTGCCACCTGGGTTTGACACCTTTTCTCCAGACAATGCCAGCAGTGTGGAAGATCCTGGAGTAAAATGTCATTAGAAAGATGAATTGGGGAGTAGGGGTGGGGAATGGCACAGACATGCTTGAAGATGGTTAATCCAGGCATAGGAAAATGCAATCTGCTTTGGGGGAGGGAACATGGATACGGCAGATCAACCAGATATGAAACTTATTCATTGCTTACCATTTGTACTGTACTAACCAATGAGGACACAAACAAAAAGTGAAAATCTCTGTTTTCAAAGAACTTGCTTTCTAATAATGGAGAACAACACATCCTTGATACATAGACATGTTAGATGCAGAATTGTGAACCCTTAACCCTTTACTCCACTATCTTCTCTCTGCAAGGAAAGGAGGGAGCTACATTCACTTGCATCTTCTTTGGGATCTAACTTGCACAATACAATTTTACATCATTTTTGTCCATTTCCATGGTTCTCATTATTATGGATATTTCCCCCTAGGTATATTTATTTTACTTTGTTTCTTCATATTCATCATATGCATTCTTTCATTATTTCTTATAGTACAATCATGTCCTCTTACATTGATACTACAATATGTCTAGCCTCTTCTTCCCTAGGAACGCTCATTTAATTTGGTTCACATTCTTTGCTACTACAAAAAGTACTGCTAGAAAGATGTCGGTGCATGTTGGACTTCTTTTTGTAGTCATTGATTCCTTTGGATTATAGGCTACTTTCTGAATGGTCTAGGAAAAGAAAGAATGGTTAAGTCTATGTGTGCAAATACAAACCAGGTACACTGAAATCTAGCTAAAGAATAAATCAATTTAAAGAAAAGGTCAATTTGGTCAATGTATCCTCTTTTTTTGCTGGATGCCACTTGGCCCTACTGCTTTTGCAACCCAGTATTATGGTAGTTCATAGATAAAATTCCCTCCCCTTCCTCCCTCTTTCCCTTCTTACTTTCCCTCCTTTCCTTCCCTTCATTACTTCTCTTCCTTTCTTCCTTCCTTCTGCAATGAGTACAGTATTGTCATTATAGGCATACCAAAATGTGCCACAGTATACCCTCATCCCCGCCAAAATCCCTCACAAGTACTTCCTACTATTCAAGTTATTTTTTTATCACTCTCCATACCTCTCTGTCTCTTTCTCACTGTCTCTGTCTGTCTCTTTTCCCTGTGTCTCTCTTTTTCTCTGGTTTTGTGTCTCTTTCTTTGATTTATCTCTTTCTCTTTGTGTCTGTTTTTTGTCTTTGTGTCCCTCTCTGTCTCTGTCTCCCTCTATGTCTTTCTATCTGTCTTTGTCTCTGGGTCTCTCCATCTCTGTGTGTCTTTTTCTCTCTCTCCAAACTCCATCACTAATACATCCCAGTGCTTTACTAATGTATGTCATTGAGATCCCAAGTAGGGAGAGAATATTTTCATACCTGGGCAAGACCAGGCATCAGAGAGACCTTATAGATCTTGTAGACTGCTGCACAAACCTTTCTTCCTCTGTGCACCATTGTCAACTTTGCCATGGGCTCCCAACTCAAACACACTAGGTTAACATTAAAATACATCAATATTAAAGGAGAAAGAAAATGCCTACTACATTCAAGACTTCTCAGTTTAAAGCCTCTGGTGCATAAAGTGTTTTTCTACTAGTTTGAAAGGTTTTAGGGACCTGTCATAAATTAGACACCCTCCCCACCTCCCAAACATGCACACAGCGTTGGAGGCTGTTTTGAATAGCTAACTTTAATTTGGTGTCTCAAGGTTCTTTATACAGTTAATTCAAGTTTAATTAGATTTATCCTAAAGAGAAACTTTAGCCCTTTGAATCACAGATTTATTCAGAAAAGGAAAATAGGGCAAATGCTTAAGAGTACAGACATACAGTTACTCCCTTGAGAAACTCTTTGGATCATTTTAGATGGTGTTTTAATGTACATTTTCATGTTTTTATAATCATAAGGTTTCAGTATGGGGGGGTTTGCTTGGAATATTAGTTTTATTTGAGCATCTCTATGGGAAAATTCATATGAATGGATGATTTAAAAATAATTAGAAGATGATTTTTAAAAGAGGAAATGTTAAAAATAATTTCAGAATCAATCCATTGTGCTACTTAAGCTTCTTCTGGTATCCTTACTCTAGTGCCTGAGGCCTGACTGTGAGGCAAGGAATTCTGGATTACATATCTTGTCATATCTTCACCTTTCTGTTATAGAATTGCTACCAGCTTTTTTTTTAATAAATCAGATGCTTACATTTTCACACTCTGAAAGGAAAAGAATACATCCAAACCTCTACCATTGCAGCAGAGTTACTTAGATCTATTCTCCAGCTTAGGAACCATGACCCCATGGGTGGGCCATGTCCATAAAGATGAAACCAAAGTAAAAGTGGGATTAAGATGGAGAAATAATGAACATCCTTTGGAAGTAGAAATACCTTTGGGGCCTCAAACACATGAACTTGGTAGAAAGAGAGGGTTAGCACCTGGAAGGTAAGACGGCAATAACAGCTAAAAGAGATTCCAGGCACACCAGCGCATCCCTGACTATACTCTACTATTCCATTGTGGGCCTGAGAAGCAGCCTCTTTCTTTAGGAAGTCCAGCCAAAGAACAACGATGACAGGAAAAACAAAACAGGAGGGCAGAATGGAATGCTGGTGCTGTGGGAAAACTGGGAGGAGCAAAGTAGCCATGGCAGCCAGTTTCAAGTTCCACAGTAGACAGAACTATGACGTCCTTGGAGGCTGAGAGTGGGTAAGTATTGGTGCCATTGGGGAAATCCATCATTCAGGATGCTTGTAGCAACCCAGTGGAGTGTCTAGATCTACATATCTGAACCATATGTAGAAACTCCTTCGATTATGGCAGACCTGTGGACTAGTTTCTTGGAGGAGACAATCTGTCCCTGTCCAGGAAACAGTCATATTCACTGACTGTCTCTCATGTCTGGAATGTTTATCTTCCTAAATTTTGCCTCTTTACTTTCCTGGATTCTTTCAAGTCCTAATAAAAATATCATCCTCTAGATAAAGCCATTCCCAACTCTCTCCACTTCCTTCCTTAATGCCAATGCCTTCCTTCTGTTCATTAACACTGGCTTGGCTTATTTGGTATATATATACCAAATACATATATGTGTATATATATATATATATATATCTTTGTACATAATTGTGTATTGTCTCTCCTATTAGACTGTGAGCTGCTTTTGCCTTTCTCTGTGTCTTCTGCACTTGGCACAGTACCTGGCACATAGTAGGCACTTAATAAAAGCTTTTTGAAAAATTAACTGAGGATTTAAAAGGTCTAGGTGATGCTAAGGCTTCTCAGCTCTTTCATTTGTTATTTTCTTGTATTTTAACTGGATTACTTTTTACATCTTTGGTCATGAGTTAAAAAAAAATGTACACAGTCAAACCATGCTCATATAATGGACCCTCATTTACCGTGTTCATGTGGCTGGAGCCCATTGAATGGAAATGCATGAGAGAAGGGAAGAAATAAGTCTCCCAGGGCACAAGAAATGAACCAGACTTTTAATGGGATGAACACAAGCAAATCTATGCCCTCTAGACTCATGAAATGAGAAGATGCCATCAAGGAAAAGGCACAGCTAAGGAGATAGAGATAGCTGATCTCGGAGCACTATTGAGCTAGTGGAACATCTAACCATTGCACAGTGTGCAGTGAAGGGCAGAAGAAGCAGGTGAACATGGTATTGGTAGCTCCCGGATCCTCATTTAGGGGGAGGGGGAGGATAAATCCATGAGCAGCAGTGCCCTACTGCAGCAATATTATAGCTCCAGAGCTGATTACCCCCTTCTCCATTAGGGAGTAGTTAGCAATCCAAAGTGGCATCAGTTAAATCCAACAAAGTAATACTATTTTTTTCATTTATTCCTTTATCCTCAAGGTGGACTGGTGTTAGTTCACTTTATCTCCACCCTATTAGCCATATTCTGAGCTCCTGACATATCATCAGATCTCCGAACTCAGATCATTATGAGTTCTAATCCCAGTGGCTTCCTCCTCCATCCCAACAACGGAAGACTTTCTCTTGGTCTTGTAACATTCCAAGGGTACAGCGAAGGCCAAAGTCTGTCTACCTGTCATCTTTTGTTATGTTACATGTCTGGCTCTCAGCCTTCTCCAATCATATTTCCTAACGCTGTCTTTATTCCAGTTCTTTATAAGAATAATCATTTGTTATATACCACTGCCTACTTAAATACCTACCAGGAAACCTTTGAGTGACCCACACCTTAGAGCTTTTAAGGTTCACAGTAAAATGAACGAATCATTAGGTTGGGGGGGGCAGGGACAAACATTACAATCAACTAATTTTCTCATAAAATTTATTAAATTTTCTTAACCGCTGTGGACATGAACTAAGTAATGAGTATTTGCCATAACAGCTACTTAGCAACACGAACATACAAGGCAACAATGCCCAGACCTCTTAGAGATCAAGGTTGAGTATTCATTAAAAAATATATAAAAGGGAAGGGGAACTGTTTCTTCCTTGTTCTCTCATTAGATTCCTAATAAATATTTGGCAAAGTAAATAGAATTGAACTTCTTCTTTGTTATTTGAAAAGCAGAATGTTTTTAAGACAGAGCTGTAGCTACATGAATTCTGCAATGACATTTTATGAAAATTATAGAGGGTAGGGATAGAAAGCCATTTGAATTAAATTAACCTGATTTCTCCCATCTGAAACCAAAAAGAGAACTGGGAAATATTAAGGTGTGTAAGTGACAGTGGGAAGCCACATGCACTATCTCAAAAGAGGAGGAAAGAAAATAATGCCATTGATTGCACAGGACAATATCACATTCAAACTAGTGGATCTTGCTACTTAAATAGACCAGGGAACCCAAGTTCTCTGATTTGCAATTTGTTTTGTTTTTAACTAGACCTTAAAGTTCATTGATTTGGAGAATTTTCAATGTTGAAATTCCCTCTATCAGTGTACTGACAATCTCATAAAAATCCTTTCTCAATCACGATTCTCATTAATTCATTCAACAAGCATATTTTCAAGGACTCATCTAATTATCCCTGTTCTAGCTATTAAAAATATGGAGACAAAAGTCAGTCTCTGCCCTCAAACTTACATCCTATTTGGGGAAGACAGCATAAACACAGGTAAGTATGCATGGACACTCACACACATGATAAGTACAAAGTAATTTCTAGGAGAAGGCACTAAGAGCTTGAGATCAAGAGAGGCATCATTTAGGAGATCGCCCTTGATCTGAGCCTTTGTAAATCAAGATTTCTAAGATGAAGGAGTGAGGAGGGATGTTCATTCCAGGGATGGGGACCAGCCTACGCCAATACATAGAGCTAAGGGATGGAATGTCACACATGGGGAACTGCTTTAGACTTAATGACTTGGCAGCTCTGTGAAGGACAGATTGGGTAGGGGAAAGGCTGGAACCAGCAAGGTGACCTAAGAGGTTATTGCAGTAGCCAAAGTAAGATGTGAACAGGGCCTGACCTTAGGGGGTGATCATGGGAGAGACATTGTGGAGACACAATGGAGAGGACTTAATAAATAATTGGATATAGTTTGCATGAGGGAGAGGGAGGGTAAAGGATGACTGAAGTTGTGAACCTGAGTGTTGAAAGTAGGAAACAGGAAAGGGGAACAAACTAAGCATTTATGTAGCTACCACTGCTAGCAAGGCACAGTGCTAAGTGTTTGTTTTTTTAACAAATATTATTTCATTTAATCATCACAACAACTATGGGAGTACTGTTTTATCTCCATTTTACAAATTAGGAAACTGAGTCAGACAGAGGCCCTAGCATACTGAGTATAAAATATAAAAGGGCAGAATGGTTATCTGATAACTGCTTTGGTCAATAAACAAAATTCTATTAAGATCCCCCTATTTTCAGGACATTTTGCTAAGCTCTAGGGATACAAAGACACAATTGCTGGATATTGTTAAATAAATCTCAAGTAATATGCATCTGTCATTTAATTGAAGGCATAATTAAGGTTACCTTTTAAACCCCGAGTGTGCAGCAGAAGGCAGAGGCTGATGTCTCTTTTGAGCATCTACTGTGTATTTTCGAGACTGGAGTTGAAGGACACTGACAAATCTGAATGAAGAATTCTTCATCACTTGTTTTTGATGAAATAAAAATTTCAGTCTTCTGGCCTGTCACATTCACTGCTTTTGACGAGTGCCACATTCACTAAAAAAAAATTAAAAAGAAGGAAGATATGAGCGGGGAAGCTATATGTGGGAATAGAAAATGCATTGCTATGGTTCCCCAATCCATAACCAATTAAAGTGGCTGTCAATGTTCATTTTTAAACACAAAAAGAAAAAAAGAAGAGAAATATTCCCTGACCCTCTTCTTTAGTAAGTAAGGGAAAATTTCTCCCAGAGAACATCTTATTATGAATACAGTCATGTTTGAATTTTTAAGGGAGGATGTGTTCTCAATTGATTTTATTCATGATACATTTTCTCCATTTCAGAGGGAAATAGGTATATCCTATTTAAAAACAGCTCCTTTGCTGAAAGCAATTAAAGACAGCAAGATATCCCTATAACTCAGTAAGAGATCCTATGACTGCACCTAGAGGTCTAGAGTATTTTAAACTAATATTGCTGGGATAGTGGTCCATCTGATTTTAATAAAAAGCTGTTTTAACAAAAACTTTGATTTTGTTTTTGGTATTTTAAAAAATGGTGATGGGGCAGCTAGGTGGTGAAGTGAGTAGAGCACCAGCCCTGGAGTCAGGAGGACCTGAGTTCAAATCCAACCTTAGACAGTTGACACGATTACTAGCTGGGTGACCTTGGGCAAGTCACTTAACCCCAATTGCCCTGCCTTGCCGCCTACAAAAAATGGTGATCAAAGAGATGTTTAATAAGTTCTAAATGTATAAAAGAATAATTTACGTAATTCAGGAAGGCTGTTATATTATTACTGATTGAAGCAATCAACAAACGTTTATTAAGTATATATTGTAACTAGCCACTGTATGCACCTAGCTAACAAATGATCTTGAGGAAGAGGACAGTAGGAATGTGTGCATTTGTGACATAGTTACTGTAAATATTTTGAATATATATGTATACTTATAATATATAGATTGTATATAAAGTTATTATATGGAAAACATAGTCTATATATGTATATATCATATGCCTTTATATAGAATGTGTATATACGCATTATGTATATATATTTATACGTAGGTATGTGTGTACATATATATATATTTATATGTGTACTTGTGTATGGCTATACATATAGAAATAGGGAGATAGAGAGAGGCAATAAATGACTTAGAAAGTACTTTTCTCCCCTAATTGAGAGACACTTGAGGGCTGCTGTTTAGAAAACCAGCCTTGAAGCCAAGAAGAACTGGATTCAATCCCTCCTCTGACATACTCTGGTTGTGTGACTCCAGGGCCTCTTATCCCAGTTCTCGATGTCCTAGTGTTTCTCTAAGACTAAGTTAAAGAGAAGATGCTTATCCACACAGGTAAGAGTGACCTAGTATTTTCCTGGGCCAATGAAATCACATTTCAGTCCCTTTCAATTTCAATTAAACAAATTTATTCTCTCCCTCTCCCTCTCCCTCTCCCTCTCCCTCTCCCTCTC
>CM053626.1:17275579-17293751 GCA_028646595.1 Phalanger gymnotis | reverse complement strand
GCATTCTCAAGCCCCGCCTCAATGACCAGAGACCATTGGTTCCCGAGCTGGCCCCTCCTAAGTCACCAATCCACACCCACACAGGTTTCACACCTGACAGGACCCTGGGCCTGGGGCTTAGCACTTAACAGCTGAAAGTACTTCCACTCAAAAGAAACAAAAGCCATGCTAATGAGACAATTTTGCTTAACAACACACTGCTTTGAAGAGTTGAAAGAGATAACATTATTTGATTAATTGAGATCACTGATAAATAATTTGTGTTCTGAATTCTTCTAGTTCCTGGAATAGTTACAGTGCAAAAAAGTATCCTTTGAATAGCATTTTCATTCGCAATCTCAAGATAACACTCAACCTCTATTTCATAATGACATCAAAAATTTGGCAGAGGGAAAGATAAAAAGCTTTCTGTTTTTACTAATATTTTTTAATTTGACACAATAGAAAATAAAATATGGAGACAGAAGTTCATGGAGCATGGCCATCCTCCAGGCACCCTTAACTCAACATTCTTTTGGAGTATACGAAGTTATAACTGTCTAGTAGAACTATTGCTGCAAGATTTATAGTTATTGAAAAGAGATTATGAAGCAAAATCTGATCTTGTCTTTGGTGTCGCCAGCATACAGAATCCCAACTCCCCCATTTTCTGAATCATCATATACAAAAATGAATGGCTCCAGTGAAAATTGTACGTGGCTCCACTTAAGGAAGAAATAAGTATGATAATGAGCTAAGTTATGGCAACAGAATAAATAAGAATAAGTGAAAATTAGACATGACTCCACTTAAGGAAGAAATAAGGATGATAATGAGCTAAGTTATGGCAACAGTACAAGAGAAAGATCAGTCCTTATCTTCCCCTTTTCTCTGGGCTGTCATTTTAGTATAGAATACTCCTGAAGGCCATGGAAAGAGAGACTAAAAATTAGTTGGAAACTAAATAATCTAACTATAAAGAATGGGTCAAACAACAAATCATAGAAACGATAACTTCATTCAAGAGAATGACAATAATGAGACAACATACCAAAACTTATGAGATACAGTGAAAACAGTTCTTAGGGGAAGTTTTATATCTCTGAATGCTTATGTGACTAAAATGGAGAAAGAGGAGATCATTGACTTGGGCATGCAACTGGAAAAGCTAGAAATAGAATACTCCTGAAGAGGTTTGCCTATTCATATAAATATTCATTATTTGCCTTTTAGGGGATGTTGGGAAATGTGAAGAACATACATGTTTCAATTGATCCTTTTCTGCTAATGGCATTTCTGCCATAAATAGCAGTTACTATTACTGTTGAATACTCACTCTAAACACTGTTTTAAAAAAAATTAGAAAATTTTCTGAGAAGTGATTTTGCCTTCAGTGTAGCTTATTTGGGCCCACAATGAGAAGAGAGGGTTAACACAATGACAAAATACTTTATTTGCTTCTTTTATATTTTACATTTTCCCATAAATTTCCTCCTTTAAATTAATAGAATACTTTCTTCCTCTCTGATTTTACTTTCACAATATAACTTGCATTATATATACTTTAACTATGTTTGAATTTCATAACCAGAGTATAAGCTCTTTGAAAGCAAGGATTCATTGATTCATTCATTCATATGTCTGTCTGCCTATCTATCTATCTATCTATCTATCTATCTATCTATCTATCTATCTATCTCTATCTCTATCTCTATCTCTCTGATTCTAGCACAGTAACATTTATATAGTGGGTATTAAATAACAAATGAATTAATAATGAATATATGAATATTTGAGAGACTATATCATTATAAAGTAAAGGAAATATCATTGTATCTATTTTACCACAGAATGGTGCATGGGAAAGAACAATGAGGACTATAAAGTTCTGGAGCTACTTGTTATGAATTTTGTAACCTTGGATAAGTCATTTAATCTCTTTGGGCCTAAGTTCCCCCATCTATAAAAGGAAGGGGTTGGATATTCTGCCATGACCAAATAAGCACTAGTTAAATCCCAGTTAGTCTCCTTCCTAGAAAATCAGAAGATTCAGATCTAGAATAGAAAGTTAGAGAGATTTCATCCCATTTCTTCCTGATTTCTAATCTAGCTCCCTATTCACTTCGCTGCCTCAAGAGAAGGTAAAGGACTTGAGGAATCAATAATTACTTTCTATACTGTCAAGAAGAATGAAATGCTCCTTGACAACTGGCAGAAAGGCGAAGTGAATATTGAACATTTGGAGTTGATTAGAATGGCTGAGGAGAGCGAAAGTTAACATTCATTGCCATAGTCTAACAATGTTGAGTAAAGTAGTAGCTGTCTTGTTGGAAAGAGGTTTACTAACCATAACATCTCCATGTTGTACAGGATGTTAGCACTCCCCCCGCCCCCAACCAGGGAATAGTTGCATTATAAAGATTAGATGCAGTAGACACAGGATATGTTGTAGGAAGCAGTTGAGGTATCAAGTGGGGAACAACTTGAGTACTGTGTCTGGTAGAGATCTGAGGAGAATAACAGCTGATAAGGAGGGGGTCAATCAAGGAGCAGCATGATCAGAAGACAATCGTAGTTTGTAACAAGAGAAGAGTGAATCTTTGATGCGTGTTTCCCGGTCACTCTTGTTCTCAGAATGTGCTCCTTTGATCAAGCTTGTGTTGTGAGATCTCATTCTGGGTAAAATTTCCTCCTCATCGAGAATCTCGAGTTTTGATGCTTAGAGTTCATGTAACTTGTAGAAATTTAAATCGAGGATCTTTATTTTGAATACCTTTGTAATTCAGGGATACGTTGGGGAGAAGGGTCTAGAGAATGAAAGATCTCACCTGGCTTATAGTGTGGTGATTACAAGATAAAACGAAACAAAACAAAATTGAAGTATTGATTCCATAAAGTGAAAGGCTTTGGTAAAGTCTTTCCTGTGATGGTCTCTTATCCAGAACATGTTAGAATTCTAATAACAAGTCAGAATCACGCAAGCTTCCTTTCAAGGTTCAATGGTAAAGTCAAACTTGTTCTAACATCCTATTATTAATATGATAATAATAGTAATAGCTTACCTTTATATAGTGCTTTGAAGTTTTTGAAGCAAAATATAAACATCTGATTTAAGCTACAGAGCAGGGCATGTCTGCTCCCCAAAGGGGTTGCTCTCATTGAGAATATTTGGGTCAAGGTCCACATGGATGAGGAGTTCTGTAAGATTGAACACCTTCTGTGTTGTGAACCCCTTTGGCAATTTGGCAAAGCTTCTGGACCTGTTCTCATAATCATGTTTTTAAATATAGTGAAAGACACAGTAAGTTTAATTTACGGATTAGTGAAAGTAAAAATACATCCTCCCACAGTTCCTAGACCCCTGAAATTTATCCATATAATATCTGGGGGTATGTGAATCTCATGTTAAGAATCTCCTGCACTTCTAAGACTGACACTCCAATAGGATAAGCAGGTAAGGTCCAGCTTTTGTTTGTCACTATGTCGATTGCATTAAGTCACAGAACATTACAGAGCGTCATTGATGAGATGCCTAATCACTCAAAAGAGTTGGGCCTATCCATCCAGGAAAACAGGACAAACCAAAACAAAACTACATGGCCAGATACCTATGTTCAACTGTGATATTGCTTGTATGGACAACTGCAGATCTTGTCCATCAGTATATATGTCTTAGAAAAACACTGAAGTGGAGAAGCTGGGCTAAGAATTGAATATAAAGGGGAGAAAGAGAACTTGATTCCTTCCAAAAGCTGTAAATTTCTTTAAATGATCCCAGTCTTCATCCTGAAAAAAAAATCACTTTTGCTTTGTCTAACACTCTTTCTCTGGTGTGTTCTATCATTGTGAGTCACTGAATACAACAGTTAAGATTTCAGGTTGAAGACTATATAAGGTGTATGGTGGACATGAAAAGGCTGAAGTAACTTTGCTGATGAAGAATTATACAAGACAAGTGGAATAAAGTATATTATCAAAGAGACATATGGCTGAGAAACAACAAGGGCTGATCGTGTGACGAGAGTGAGGGATTATTGGAGCCAATGTGTTCCATTCATATCTACTTAGTGGCATGAGATCTAGATAAAGGCCCCAGGCTATTATGTCTCGCTCCTGTGAAGGATTGGCTGAAGGGCATAGTCATGAATATGTTGTGAGTGGAAATACAGGGAGGAACACATCAATGAGGTTACATCTCAATCCATCTGTCAAAGTAAAGCTTCAAGCTATTACTTAGCCGCAGTGGTGATACTCGGAGGTTGTTAACATAGTTTTGATGAGGAAGTCCACTTAATTTGCCAGTGGCCATCACCCAATAAAACTCTGAAACCTGTTAAATTTGTCAATTGAGTGGAATGGACCTGGTGTAATATCAGCGACACTGATCTTGGGGAAATGTCTTGTCATGATTTAATACCTTCCATTTGTATTGATTTCTGGAGCTACCACAATTTGTAGCTGGAACTCATGGCCCCAAAATAAGTTAACATAGTACTAACAAGATATTCCCATTAAAAAAAGTGGTTGTCTCTTTGCAGCTCACTGCCATGCTGTGACTGATTTTGACAATGACTAGAAGATGTTTCAACTCTATTTGTATCTGCTGGTAAAGTGCTAATTTTCCTGGCAAGTCAAAGAGAGAACATCTGCAGGCATTCATTCTCCAGGAAGGAAACAATGAAAAGAGAGGGAGAACTCATTTTCTTTAAAATTGAAATACTAGGAATCCTCTGCTACATATAAATTATACTTCTAATGTATACTTAAGTTGGTTGATATGGCCCAATGCAAAGTGAAACTTTTTTCAGTTATCAAACTAGATTAGGCTTTATCCACAAAATTCTTCCTATGAGAAAGAAAACATCAGACAGAGCTGCTATTGGTGACGATCATGACTAAATAAATTTTAAAGGGTCTAGTACTGGTTTTAATTCTTCATTTTGTAGTTTCAGGATTACTCTAGTATTATCCAGGATCAGATTTAACTTTGAAGACCATCTGTTCAGTGTGATATATTACAGAATAAGGAATCTGGCTGCTTGAAAATAAAGGCAAAATAAAGTCTTGTTCAGAGATCACCTCCCAACTCTTGTTACCAATTCCTGTATAATTGTATTTTCATCATATGGATATTTCTAAAGCACAAAGGGCAGACCTGGCCATATGAATTCTAACCTCTTTCCTTGGCTCAGACCAGGTCAATAAGCTTTTCCCAGATGTGTATTTGGTTATGCTTGAAGTGTTCAAGCGTACTAGGTCACTATCATAAATTATTTCAATAGAATGATGACTCCGGTGTACAAAAGAATATAAGAGTGAGCATATCCATACTTCAGCAGATGTCCGAGGTAGTGCCATGGGACAGGTTGGCCAAGGTACTGCATTCATCCTCAAGTTACTTTTCTGTAAAATGAGCCAGCTGACATGATCCTTGTGGTGTTCTTTTTAAATTGAGCTTCCATCTGGAAGGAACCTTAGATATTATCTAGGCCAACTCCTTTCTTTTATAGTCAAGAAAACAGAGGCCCATAGATGTTAAATGACTTACACGTTCTGATAAGAGTGGATTTGACAAATGAAGAGCTAGTATTCAAAGTGAAGTTATCTGATTCCAAACTTGTTGTATATCCTTCATTTTCAAAGGGGAACAATGACATTGTGGGTGATGTCTTGACTCACATGTGAATTGGATTTAAGTGAGGCAGAGTTGTGCACACATCTCATCCTCTCTCTTCCAGAGTCATCGAAGTCCAGTAACAGGACAAAAGTCAGGACAACTGGCGATGGCCTGGGATGCAGTGGATGACCTTGGCATCTTTTATATCTGACAAAGCTCTAAGCACTCCGTAGTGCCTGCTTGGAATGCTTTCGTGGCCTTTGGAACAAATCGTTCTCATCTATCGATTTTGCCGAGGGAAGTCTTCCTATGTTTTGGGGAAATACCCTCCTAATTTGCTGAGGGATTTGAGGCCTGTCAGTTACCCTGAACCTGGTTTAGCCTCATCAGCTGAGATGGGGTATGGCCACTGGGAGTGCTGGAGCTTCTTGGAGCCGTAGGTGAGAGTTGAGTGAAGGTTAACACCAAAGGTGAATGAGTAGCCCTGACAAGGGGTCCGCAAGCCTTCATTTCAGAGGTGCTAGTCCTCCCTGAACATCCCTTATACTCTATTCTTTCCAGTGTAGCATGTTGCCTATCATTTGAGAAATCCATCATTCTATTAATATGAATTAATTGTAAGCATTTAAAATACACATCTGAAAAATGTTTCTGTATATTTATTCTTACCTTTAATACAACGCCCCATTTAACAAAAGTATGTAAGAATGAAAGACCTTGAATAATATAGATTCATTTTTTGTGGAAAGGGAGCCATCCTTCAAATTTGCGATCAGTGAGATCTTAATTCAGATTCTGTTTCAGACCCTTACTAACTCTATGACCCTGGTCGAGTCACTTACGCTTATTTTAATATTGTATTTCCCTTTTACCTATCCTTGACTGCAGTTGTATCTGAGGATTATTGACAAAGGAAAAAAAAAGACTAAGAAGATGGTCCTGTTGAAGATGAATACGATTATCACCACATGGTATATGAGAGGACACTGAATATAAAGCTGGCCTTAGAACCAGAAATAGCTGGGTTCAAGTTCCATTTCTGAAACTTATTTACTATATGATTTGGGGTCAATCATTTAATCTCTCAGTGCTCTAAGAAATCCTCTAAATAAATAACTTGTAGACAAAGTACTGATATTACTTGATAGAATGAGTTTCCTCATCAAGGAATTCTCTGTATCAAAGAAATCATAGCTCCAGAACCTGACCCTATCCACCACATTCCATCTCTCCTGACTGAGCTTTTTCATTAATCCCATCCTCACTCATCATGCCTAGAATGCTTTCCCTCCTCATCCCTGTTTCCTCAACTTCCTTCAGTCCTTTCTTTTCTAAGAAGACTATCCTATCCTTAACTTAGCACCTTCCCTCCAAGGCCATCATAGCTTTATTCTACAGGGTGCTCCTAAAGTCTGGACACATAGGCAATTGATGGCAATGTGGAGTTATTGCATCAAGTTCATGTGAATCTTGAAAGCACATCAACCTTTGCATCACAAATGATGGAAATTATGTTGAAGATATTATTTGTTAATATTCTGATTAAATAAAAAGTTCATTAATCGCATTTCTTGAAAATATGCATTTTTGCCTATGTATTCAGACTTTAGGAACACCCTGTATATATAGCTTATTCGTGCATTGTTTTATGTTGACTAATCCATTTTAATGTGAATTCCTTTAGAACAGGGAATTTTTGTTTGCTTGTTTGTTTTTTGCCTTTCTTTGTGTCCCAGACAGAGCATTAATTGGTATGTAGTAGGTACTAAAGAGATGTTATTTGACTGATTATTCATTTTAAAAAAGGGACAGTTATCCTTTGCTGTTGTTCAGTCATATCCAACCATTTTCGGCCCATTTAGGGTTTTCTTGTCTCAAAGACACTGGAGTGGTTTGCCATTTCCTTCTCCAGCGCATTTGACAGATGAGGAAACCGAGACAAACAGAGTTAAGTGACTTGCCTAGAGTCACACAGCTGGTAAGTGTCTGAGGTAGGATTTGAACTCAGGTAGATGAGTCTTCCTGACTCCAAACCCAGTGCTCTATCATCTGTTACTTCTGGCTGCTCCTCTTCCTTACTAGGGACACAAAGAGTTAGGTTTTTATGTTTGTATCTCTAGCAAGTTAATAGCACAGAGGAGATGCTTAATATATGCTCACTGATCCCTTAGTCAGATGATCAATTCATCATAACCTCCAACAAAGCCACTCTAAAAGAGAAAACAAACTAGTATTTCTGTTTATTAGAGGTTCCAGTAAAGGCCCAACTTCATAGGATACTGAGGCTATTTGCTATTGTTAAAAGCTTTGGATACCGCATTCAACACTCTACAAACAATTTCAAAGCTTCTGTAGTGTTCAATGAGCTGTATTAATTCCATAATTTCAATCCAGCACTCTCATGTAGCACTTACAAGCTGGATTCTGAGGATGTAAAGACTAAAAAAATGTTTAAAAAGAAGGAAAAAAATACTTTCCTTCTAGGATGTAACATCTCAATGTATTATGCACCAAAGGTGGTGGTACATACCTGCAATCCCCGCTGACTGGTGAGGATTTCACGTGCTCAGGAGTTTTAAGCTACAGATCTACTAAAAGCAATTGAATGTCCACATTAAGTCAAGCAGTGATATGGTGAGTTCCTGGGTTTGGAGGTAGGAGGAAGGCTGCCTAAAAAGCAGCAGACAGGCCCAGGTCAGAAAGCAGCTGATAAATAATAAAAGCAGGCCCATGAGTAGCTGGCTCCTATACTTAAATGCTGAATGTGATAGGGAGAGTATATTTCAAGAAACAAAGAAACAAACATAAATTATTGTTTTGGGCACCAATGTTATGGGGGAAAAATAACTGCTCAAATTCTTAGCCGGTCAACTACAAATATGTCTATTTCCCTCAGTCTCGGTCATGCCTAAAAAGGCAAAAAATCTTAATGCCAAGGCAATATCATTCTTGGTACAAGCTAGAATAATGCACAATTAGTGGGAGAGTCAAACAGAGTTCTTGATGACTTTTGAAAAGTCTCTCTGAATCTAATTTATAACTCTCTGTATGCATCTCCATTCTTCCCGTCCTTAGACCCTGTCCAGTTGCAAATGGGATGACTCAGGAATAGTCTTCTGCTTGGCACTTGATGGGATATTAACATCAATAAAGTCAAAACTTAAGAAAACAGTACAGGACAGAACAATGATAGTCACTGTTGTCAAGTTGCGGGTGGGGAGCAAGGGCGAGGGTAGCAATTTCATTGTGAAAATCCTAAGAAACTCCTTGGCTACTGTCACAATCTTCACATAACAAACACCTGTGGAATAAGAGGTCCAACTGGATGAATGCTGGCTTTGGAGGGAGAACGCCTGAGTTTGAATCATGTTTCGGCCACTTGCCACCTGTATGACCTTGAGTGAGTTACTGTACAGCTTTGGCCTCAGTTTTCTTCATGCCTATGTTGAGGAAGACAAACTGGATGACTTTTAAATTCCCCTCTACCTCTATGATCTACTGATCCCATACTTTCATCACTCCAGGTTTGAGTAAGTTTAATGAAAACAGCTCTGAACACTGAAGAACATGGTAGGGAGGAGATCCTGAGTTTGCGCTGCTTACCAAATGTGTGGTCTTGAGTAGGTCATTTCTCTCTCCCTCCCTTTACTATTCCTTCTCTCTCTCTCTCTCTCTCTCTCTCTGACTGCCTGT
Source organism: Phalanger gymnotis (assembly GCA_028646595.1). Lineage (NCBI taxonomy): Eukaryota > Metazoa > Chordata > Mammalia > Diprotodontia > Phalangeridae > Phalanger > Phalanger gymnotis. Next base: position 17,284,462 of record CM053626.1, on the reverse strand, counting down.
CTCTCTGTCTGTCTCTCTCTCTGATTTGTCTGTCTACACTCACCACCTGCCCCTGTCTCTCTCTCTCTCTCTCTATGTCTGTCTGTCTGTCTCTTTCTCTGTCTGTCTCTCTCATTTGTCTATCTACACTCACCACCTCCCCCTGTCTCTCTCTCTCTCTCTCTCTCTCTCTCTCTCTCTCTCTCTCTCTCTCTCTCTCTCTATGTCTGTCTCTTTCTCAGTCTGTCTCTCTCATTTGTCTGTCTACACTCACCACCTCTACCTTTCTTTCTCTCTCTCTCTCTCTTCTTGGTCACTGCTTCAGTTTTCTTATTTGTTATAGGTAGCAGCTAGGGATAGATGATAACTGTGTTCCTTTCCAGCTTTAAATCATATAAACTTCACCTTATCAAAGCCTTATCTGCAAACAAAGCCAGTTTAATAACTTTAAGTGAATTAAAGTGTCTGTTTCATGGACTAAAGAAAGGGAGCGAGCAGGAGGAGTCAGAAGAGAGGAGGGGGTGGAGGTAAGAGATGGAGAGAGAGGCAGAGACAGAGAAAGGAGAAGGAAGGAATATGGAGACAGACAGAGAAAAAACAAACCAGAGACAGAGAGATAAAGAGACATTGGTGAGAAAGTTAGAACAAGGTTTTGTAAAGTCACTCACAGTGGATTGGCTAAACACCTTCTCATTCACAGTGGTACAATGGTTCAGTGATCTGTGTGCTCAGGCACTGTGCCTACTCCTCAGGTTTAACATGACTCTGCCTGCAGTTACACATTAAAGGTAACTGATGGAAACCCTGCTCAACTCCCAAAGTCCAGAAAACCTCTAGGATTTGACAGAGAAAGTAACTTAAATCTTACCAAACCAGGCAATGAGATAAGAATGCACAGAAACATAAAACAAGCCCATTGAAATGGGCAGAATCCTTTTGTAAATCTTTAAACCATTACTCCCATGAAAACAAAGAATGCCTGAGGTCATGTGTGGGAAGAGAATAACAACAGAAACCACCACTTCATTCAGACAAAACAAACTGCTATCTTGAAAGGAAGACTTCCTAGGACTTTGGTATGATTATAAAAGCACTCCCCATAAAATCAAAGTGCTCCCCACTCCCCACTCCATATGCGCATGCATTGGCTTCTGATATCTAAAGAGCTGATAGAACTAGAATGAAGGAGGAGGAAGTTTTAAATCTGAGCTACAGAAACAACAGGGATGGCAGATTGATGGGCAGACAATGTACAGTACTTGGGGGATAGGCAGTCCTTATATCATCTGGGATGCTAAGGGTTTGACATTGTAAAGATCAACCTCCAGTGAAAATGACTCATATCCAGATAATCAGAGGCATCACAAATAAAATATGTAGGCTTTAGCAGATATGTTTTGTCTGTTGTTTCCACAGATAGATGCCTGGTGCAGTGAGATGTCAGTATCTCCATGAGCAAAACAAAAGGCCATACAACGAGAAATAATTACAAGCCAATGCTAAGGTTTATCTGTTAGTGTATTTTACTCACGTCTAGAATTTCTTCCCCTATCATATTCTGCTGGAAAGCTCTTGGCTAAAATAATTAAAATGATTGCTAATAGGAGTTCAAGTGAAATGGTGAATGAAAGGGTGAAATGGGTTGCACTTTGAATTTTACTGTAACTTTAGAATTCTTCCTTCTGCATAATTTCTAACTCATATCTTCTTCCTTCCCAATCTATCCTCATCTTCCTTTACCTTAAACCCCTGATGATCTCATGCCCAGTGCAGTCTGCTCTCTGTCTTATCCCTAAAACCACCCCTATTCATCTAGTAGGAGGAGTAGGGAACCTGTGGCCTCAAGGCCACATGTGGCCCTCTAGGTCCTCAAGTGCAGTGGGCTACATGTGGCCTCAAGGCGGCAGATATCCCACCCCTGCTACCAGTTCATCATTTCCTCTGACTCTACTTGCTTCTCTATTTAACTGGAAATCCATTGTCTGCCATTGCAGATGTCATTGCTCAATGGAAACTACTTTGTCCAAAGACACCAATGACATCTTCATTGCCTGATTTCATGGTCTTTCCTCAGCCCTCATCTCCTTCATTTGGCACTGCTGACCTTGTTTTTTCCTAGATACGTTTGCATTTCGGGACTTTTGTGATGGTACCCGTCTTGGTACGTCTACTACTTGTCTATGTCTCATTTCCAGTCTCCTTTGCTGATTTTCTCATTACAAATATGATCTCTACCTATGGGATTTCCCAAGATAGTTCTAAACGTCCTACTAACAAATAACATCTGACATCTATATAACACTACTGTGCACTGGGCACTGTGCCAAGAACTTTACAAATAGCTCATTTGATCCACACAACCCTGGAAGGGAAGTTCTATTATTGTTCCATTTTACAGATAAGGAAATAGAAAAGAACAGAGGTTAAGTGACTTGCTCAAGGTCATATAACTAGTAAGTTTCTAGGTGGGATTTGAACTCAGGTCTTTCAGCGCTCTATCCACTGTACCATCTATTCTCTCTCTACTCTCTCACTCTCAGTGACATCATCAGCCCTCATAGGTTTGGCTATAATCTCCATACAAATTATTCCCAGAGCTATATATGTAGGCCCAATCTCTTCTCTGAGTGTCAATCTCATGTCATCAATTGCCTATGGGACATTTTGAACAAGGTGTCCCAGGGACATTTTAATCTCAATATAAGCAAACAGAAGTCATCTTCTTTCCCCCTAAGCCTACCCCTCTTCCAAATTCCATCATTCTTCCTGTTTCAGAGCTCGGCTGCATTGGCCTTGTCCAGAAATGCTCACTTCTCCTCAAAGCACATATACACCCCTTTGTCAACTCTTGCCATTTATACTTCCATTGCATATCGCTAATCAGATCTTTCCACTCACATAGCCCCTACCTTGTCACCTTTTGCATAGATTGCTGCAAAAGCTTCCCTTCCTCAAATTTTCCTTCTTATAATTTACCCACCATTCAGAGTACAGATGGGACCAAGCCACCCTCCTGCTCAATCAACTCCAGTATCTTCCTATTGCCTCTGAAACCAAAGACAAGTTTATAAACTATGTTTAGCTTTAAAAGCTTTACATAACCTGACCTTACCGTAGCTTTCCAGTCAATACTCCCCCTTCTGCTATCTGTGATCCAGCCTCCTTTCTGGTCCTTCCACATGAAATTCCATCTCCCTTCTCTGTCTTTTCACTGACTGTCCCTCGTGCCTGAGATGCCCTTTACGTCGCTTCTTCCTCGTAGAATTATTCTCTTCTTTCAAACTACTGCTCAAGCAGCACCGTCTAAAGGAAAACTTTCTTGATTACTCAACTGCTAAAGCCTTCCCTATTAAACTAGGTGGTCTTATTCTCTTTATCTTTGTTCTGTATTTTATAATAAATGTCCCCCAATTAGCATGAGAGCTTCTTGTGAAAAGGGACTGTTCTGTTCTTTGTGCATGTGCCCCGTGTGGGTGATTGACATAGTGTGGTCACTTTATAAGTATTGACTGGCAGTGTGTGTCTGCCTCCCCGACAAGAATGTGAAACTGTCGACTTCTTGATGTCAGAGTCTAGTTCTCTTTCTTCCTCCTTCCTTAGCACTTAGTAAATGCTTAGACTATAGCATGTGTTCAGTGAATTCTTGGTTGAATTGGATTGAATTACACTGAATTGAACTGAAACTATGGCTCCAGATGGATTCCTGCTACAAAGGGGGTAATTGATAATTATATGGAGTTTTGCGACTTTGATAAGTTTGATTCTCCTCACTTATAAAGGATAGATATTATTCATAGACTAGCTTGCTATGGCAGATGATTAGGCTTTATTTAGAAGAGAAGTTATGACTTGAAGAACATTTGCCTGGGACCATCCTTCTTAGGTGTTGCCTTATCGTAACATCTCTGACAGATGTGGATTTACGTACAGTCAGAGTAAATGAATGACACGTACTTTCTGAATTGGGAAGATTTTAATGACCATGGAAGGCCGTTTTATTTCCCCTTTTGTTGTTGCTGTTGTTCGGTCTGACTCTGTGAGCTCATTTGGGATTTTCTCAGAAAAGACCCAGGAATGGTTTGTCACTTCCTTCTCTAACTCATTTTACAGATGAAAAAAAAAATAAAGAAACAGGCATAAGTGATGTGCCCAAGGTCACATAGCTAGTAAATATCTGAGGCCAGATTTGAACTGAATTTTTTTCCTGATTTCAGGCCTGGCATTCTATTTGCTGTGCCACCTACTGCCCCTTCTAACTCCTCATGCTCCCTTTTGTTTTTTTTTTCTTCTTTTGTTTTTTCTTTTTATTTTTGGCAAAGATACTGAAGTGGTTTGCCATTTCCTTCTCCATCTCATTTCATAGATGAGGAAACAGAGTCAAACAAGTTTAAGTGACTTACACAGGGTCACATGGCTACTAAATGTTTGAGGTTGGATTTCCTGAGTCCAGGCCTGGCACCGTATCCACTAAGTCACCCACCTGCCCCATCTTCCATATTACAGAAGCATTAGTAGATCCATTGGTATATTTCAATATTTTATAGATGAGGAAACTGAATTTCAAATGTTTTATGAATTGTACAAGATCAATATCGAGAAATGAACAAATATTTTCTATGTTTCCACAAGAACATAACAGAACTCTTTCCACCTTCTCTCAATAAGGCACTGAGAAAGTTTCCCTATCCCTGTATACAGTGTTTCCCAAAAGTCTTAATGGACATACTTCAAATAATGCTAAGACTTTGGGTTGTGTTTCCCCAACACAAGTAGTTCACCCTCTGAAAATATTCTATTAGTGATGATTTCTTTTGAGTTTTACTTTTTATATTGTCTTCAAAGTATAATTTCTTCTGAGAGGGCTAATGCTGCATTCCAACTTGCACTAAGATGTTAGCAACTTCAGAGAGGAAGATGCCACTGGCTGTATTTAGGACTTGTGGAGAAGGGAAGAAAAGGAAGCAGCAACAAGGAGCCAGAGTGACCACAGGTAAGCTTGACCAGTCTTGTGATGTTTCCAACACTATGGTCTATTTCTAAGACATATTTCTATGTCCATTAAGACTTTTGGGAAACACTGTATACAGGGATAGGGAAACTTTCTCAGTGCCTTATTGAGAGAAGGTGGAAAGAGTTCTGTTATTTCTAAGAGGAGCGAGTGCAGCAACACTAATCCTGTGAAGCTACAAATTGAAAGACTAAAAAAAGGAGGATACAGAACCAAGATGGCAGAGTAACAGCAGGACTCCCCTGAACTCTCCCCCAAGCCCCTCAAAATATCTTTAGATAATGATGCTAAAACCAGCAAAAGTGCAGTCCGATAGAATCCTCCTGGATGCACTTTTTAATGTAAGAAAATAAGTCGATCACTGTAGCTACTAATTCTAAGAAAGGAAGTATAGCCTAAGCGTGTTATTTTTAGGTTTGTTTTTATTTTGTTTTGCTTTTTATTTTAGATCAGAACTGTCATTTCATTAATATAGAACATACCTATTGAAGAAACACCACAGGTTAATGTAGAGCTTTCCTTATTCTGCAATTTATATCCTTGAGGAGTTGCCCAGATATTCACACATTCTCTCTCCCTCTCTCTCTCCCTCCCTCTCCCTCTCTCTCCTTCCCTTCCCCTTCCCCCTGCGTCCCCCTCCCCCTCTTCTCCCTCTCCCTCTCCCCATTACCCCAAGTAAACATACAGAGTGTCTAGGACACTTCCTTCTCTCTGTCCTCTATCTAATCCATCATCAATGTGGCTGCCTAAGGCACAAGCCTGATGTTGCTAGTGCTATTACCCGCAGTAGAATTCAGTGGCTCCCCACTGGCCAGAGAATAAACTATAATATCTTTAGCCTAACACTTTATCCATAATCCGACTTTAAGCAATCTTTCTAGGCTTCCTTACACAAATTTCCTTCACACACTCAGCATCCTTGGAAATGGGCTACTGACTAATCATTGTTACCCATTTTGTTTTTCCAACTAAGGCTAGAATGGAATTCAGGTCTTCCTGACCCAGACCAGTCTATCCATTGTGCTACCTAGCTCTCTCAGTGTGGGACTCATGTAAAGGATATGGCAGAGTAGTACCTTGTAAATCCTTTTCTCCCTTCATGGAGTCCTCATGAAGTTCATCTTTTGTGTAGCTTTTAGCTGAATGGGGGGCTGTACTGTGTTCCCAGCCTCTGTGTTGACTCGAATCCATAGCCCTTACTTCTCAAGAGGTCCCAGTCCCTAAAGCTACAGCTCTCCTTAAGTGATTATTGTTCCATGTGCCTTTGTACTCATTGTGTCAATGCTCAGCTCCTTTCTTTTCTTTTTGTTTTTTTTTTTGGTCATCACCAACGCCAATTCTAGTGGTTACTTCATTCATTTCATACATTCTAATTGTGGGTTTTCCCAAAGGATCTTTCCTGGAACTTCCTATCATGTTTTTTCTCTAAAGTAGCTCACTTGTTAATCTCATCTGCTTTGATGGATTCAATTATCACATTTATACATTTGATTCCCTGATCTATACATCCAGACTTGGTATCTTGTCTCCTTAGCTACAGTCTTGCATGACCATTTACATTTGCACATTTCAAACTAGATGGCCCTTATGCATCTCAGTCTTAACAAACTCAAAACAGATCCCATTATCTTTTCCCTTAAATAATACACTCTTCTAACTTCTCTATTATTGTTGCAAATATCACCATCCTCCCAGTCACCCAGGATCACAGCCTTGGTGTCACACTTAATCTCTTATTTTCCTTCCACTGTGTATCCAACCTATTGCCAAATCTTATCATTTCTACCTTTACAATGCAGCTCATATATTCCCCTCAACATACATGTATATGATCACCCATTCCTCTCACTTGTTAATTCAATAGTCATCTATTTTGTGTGTAATAGATGCAATTGGAGGTGCCCTTCCCTACTCCCTCAGAGCATAAAAAGGCAATAACAAAGGTCACTCTCTTTGGAATACTCACTTAATTCCTGCTCAGCAACTCCTGAGACATCATTTGTTCAAGCTTCTCAGTATTAGGAAACTTTCATTTGATGGGTCACACATGGTTCATCCAATCCCCCATGAACTCCCATATGGCCAATGGAATGGAACTTGTCCATGATCTGAGGGAGTAGGGAAGGATACATTCATCTTACTATAGACATATGTAATATCAATTAAGTTGGGGCTTTCTTACTATTTTAAAATGATTAATTAAGTGTCTTTGAGTCTTACTAGGTTCTGAACCCCAGGCTCAAACCCCTCTTAGGTGCTCAACCTATTTGGGTGTGAATTGGTAACTAAGGTGGGGCCCCAGGTGGGGCTAACCAATGGAGGCCTGATTAGAATCTTTGCTCCTAAGTTTGCTCCAAATCCTTAATTACTAGGTGCTAAGCCTATGTGGGTGTGAAGCTCCCAGGGTCCTAAGGGGAGGTGCTAACTCCAGAGCCAATCATAGGAGCCTAAGTTCCGATGGCTCAGATGATGTTTGGTAACATCTGAAACTGTATAAAAAAGGGAAGACAGAGCCATTTGCTTAGGGCTCTCACCCTTGGTGGCGTGCTGATGTGGAGACCCTAGGCAGCTGTAGTTAAAAACACTCCAGCTTGCCCAGATTTCCAGACTTGGTTTTCTTGGTAACTATGAATTGTGTTTGGTCTGTTTGTATTTGCTCTGAAATTCAGGGTGCTGGCTTTTTCCCATGAACTAAGCGAGTAATATTTATATGCTGGATTAAAGTAAAATTGTTAACCCCTGAACATTGCTTTCCTTAGTAAAGCAGATCAAAAGAACCTGGGCTTTGGCAGCCTTCTTGTTATTGGGCTTGTGTTGGTTTTTCACCCTCACAGCATCTGCCAGTGGGATTGTTGAAACAACATAATAGATGTATGTAATGGCAAGCATGGTGGGACCTTGCACTCTTTTTTTTTTCTTTTGGAGTGCTTATGGATATTTAGGCAATCAAGTGCCTTTGAGTCTTGCCTTCGTTTCAATCAAGGAACTTTGATTGAATCAGGAGTCTTTAATGACCTGTTTAAGTCATGGGAAGGCCTAGGTCACATGGGGTTGAGTCATGTGGTTATGATGCTCTCTGACTCTGAAGAATTGTATATGTATTTTGATATTAGCATTTTGCTTGGGACTCACTCAGAAGAGCTTTCATGTGATTTGACCAGATAAGACTTTGGAGCACCCCCCCCCACCTGCTTTGAAAATCCAGATGCGGGTGATCCTCTCTCTCTGGTAACCATGTATACATTGTCTTGGTCAGACAACTAGAAGCCTGTCTGCTGATTTGTGTTACTTGCTCTGTTTATATAATTTCTGCTTGTAATTTCTGTTTGTGTTTTTTCTGAAGTTCAGGATGCTGACTTTTTCGCCCTGAGTTAAGTGAATGCTATATGTGTGTTTAATTAAAGTGATATCGTAAACCTCTTAAAGTTGCTTTCCTTAGAAAAGCAGATCAAAGAACTTGTGCCAGCAGTCTTCCTGTGTGCTGGTGTTGTTGGCTTTACACAGCCACAGTAACTGCAAGTAACATTGTTGTTACAATGTATGATCATAGGCTATCTTATAGAAGTAGAATTAAGAGAGGCTGCAGTTCCAGAAGTGAATTTTATACTCTTTCTTCATTTTATCCTAGTTTGTTCACAGCAGAGCTCTCTATTTAATTCTGGGTCCCATGTATTAGGAAGAATTGGAATGGGTCCCATGTATTAGGAAGAATTGGAAGTATCTAGAGAAGGGTGATGGGGAACATGGAAGACCTCAATTTCATGTCATATGATGATCTTTTGAAGGAAGTGTGGATATTTATCCTGGAAAGGAGAAAATCTAGAGGGCACATAATCATTTTCTTGAAGTGTCTGCATGGCTGAACCATAGAGCAGGGATTAGACATGTTTTTTTTT
>CM053626.1:17264125-17275079 GCA_028646595.1 Phalanger gymnotis | reverse complement strand
TAACCAGTACCCAAAATGAAAAGGGTGAATTCACTTCCAATGAAGAGGAAATTAAAACAATAATTAGGAATTATTTTGGCAATTGTATGCCCATAAATTTGACAACCTTAGGGATATGGAGGAATATCTACAAAAAATATAGATTGCCCAGGTTAACAGAAGAGGAAATAAAACTCCTAAGTAACCCCATCTCAGAAACAGAAATTGAGCAAGCCATCAATGAACTCCCTAGGAAAAAATCTCCAGGGCCAGATGGTTTTACATGTGAATTTTATCAAACATTTGAAGAACAATTAATTCCTATACTTTATAGACCATTTGGGAAAATAGATGAAGAAGGAGTGCTACCAAATTCTTTTTATGACACAAATATGGTACTAATACCCAAATCAGGAAGAGTCAAAACAAAGAAAGAAAATGACAGACCAATTTCCCTAATGCATATTGATGCCAAAAGTTTAAATAAAATATTAGCAAAAAGATTGCAGCAATTTATCATGAAAATAATACACTACGACCAGGCAGGATTTATTCCAGGAATGCAAGGCTGGCTCAGTATTAGGAAAACTATCAGCATAATTGATCATATCAACAACCAAATTAGCAGAAACCACATGGTCATCTCAAGAGATGCAGAAAAATCCTTTGACAAAATACAACAGCCACTCCTATTAAAAACATAAGAAAGTATAGGAATAAATGGAGCCTTCCTTAAAATTGTAAATAGTGTCTACCCAAAACCATCAACAAGCATTATTTGTGATGCAGATAGGCTAGATGCATTCCCAAAAATATCACGGGTGAAACAAGGATGTCCATTATCACCCCTACTATTCAATTTGGTACTAGAAACATTAGTTATAGCAGTAAGAAAAGAAAAAGAAATTGAAGGAATTAGAATAGGCAAAGAAGAAACTAAATTTCACTTTTTGCAGATGATATGATGATTTACTTAGAGAATCCTGGAAAATCAAGTACAAAACTACTTGAAATAATAAACAACTTTAGCAAAGTTGCAGAATATAAGATAAACCACATAAATCCTCGGAATTCCTATACATTACTAACAAAGCTCAACAGCAAGAGATAGAAAGAGAAATTCAATTCAAAGTTACTGTAGACAGTATAAAATATTTGGGAGTCTATCTGCCAAGACAAACCCAGGGCCTATATGAACATAATTATGAAACACTTTTCACACAAATAAAGTCAAATCTAAATAAATGGATAAATATCAGTTGCTCATGGTTAGGCCAAGCTAAGATAATAAAAATGACAATTTCACCCAAATTAATTTATCTATTCAGTGCCATACCAATCAATTGAACTACCAAAAAATTATTTTACAGAGCTAGATAAAATAATAACAAAATTCATCTGGAAAAACAAGAGGTCCAGAAGATCTAGGGTATTAATGAAAAGAAATGCTAGGGAGTGTGGCTCCACACCAGACATTAAACTGTACTATAAAGAGAAGTCATCAAAACTACTGGGTACTGGCTAAGAAACAGAGCCATGGATCAGTGGAATAGGATAGGTACACAAGATGCAATAGTCAATGACTATAGCAATCTACTCTTTGATAAACCCAAAGAATCCAGCTTCTGGGCTAAGAATTCACTATTTTACAAAAACTGCTGGGAAAATTAGAAAATGGTAGGATGGAAACTGGGCATAGACTAATATCTTACACCATATACCAAAATAAAGTCAAAATGTGTTTATGATTTAAGAATAAAGGCTGATACTATAAGCAATATGGGAAAGCAAGGAATATTTCACCTATCACATTTACAGAAAAGCAAAGAATTCATGATACAAGAGATAGAGAGCATTACAAAAATGCAAAATGGATAATTTTGATTATGTTCAATAATGTTTTTGTATAAAAAAGCCAATGCAACAAAGATTAGGAGGGAAGTAGAAAATTGGGAGAAAATCTTTACAACCAGTGTCTCTGATAAAGGCCTCATCTCTAAAATATACAGGGAACTGAGTCAAATTTATAGGAATACAAGTCATTCCCCAATCGAGAAGTGGTCAAAGGATATGAACAGGCAGTTTTCAAGAAATTAAAGATATCTATAGACATATGAAAAACATGGTCAAAATCACTACTGATTAGAGAAATGCAAATCAAAACAACTCTTAGGTACCACATCTCTCCCGTCAGACTAACCAAAATGACAAAACAGGAAAATGATAAATGCTGGAGAGGATGTGGGAAAATTGGAACACTGTTACATTTCTGGTGGAGCTGTGAACTGATCCAGCCATTCTGGAGAGCAATTTGGAACTTTGCCCAAAGTGCTATAAAAATGTTCATACTCTTTGACCCGGCAATACCACTTCTAGGGTTGTATCCCAAAGAGATCACACAAGTGGGAAAAGGACCTATATGTACAAAAATATTTATAGCAGCTTTTTTTTATAGCAGCAAAGAATTGGAAATCAAGGAGATGCCCATCAATTGAGGAATGGCTGAACGAGTTATGGTATATGAAGGTAATGGAATACTATTGTGCTATAAGGAATGGGGAAGATACGGACTTCATAATAACCTGGAAAAACGTACATGAAATAATGCTGAGTGAGAGGAGCAGAACCAGGAGAACATTATACACAACCACATATATGTGGATTCTCTGATGACTAATCCTGATAGACTTCGCTCTTTTCAGCAATACAAGGGGCAAAGACAACTCCAGATAACTCACGATGGAGAGAGCTATGTACATCCAGAGAAAGAACTATGAGGTGTGCAGACTGAGGCACACTGTTTGCTCTCCTTTTTTTCCCCTTTGTATTTTTTTTCTCTTTTTTTTTGTTTCTTCTTTCTCATGACTCTTTCCATTAGCCATGCTTCTTCTTCACAACTTGACTATTGTGTAAATAAGGTCGATGTGAAGTTATATGTAGAACATATATTAGATTCCATGCCATCTTGGGGAGGGAGGGGCGCGGGGGACAGAAAATATGGAACTCAAAACTACATAGAAACATAGAACTGAGTATTGTAAACTAAAAATATAAATCTTAATTATAAGTTAATAATACTTGTATTTTGAATTAAAGTAAGATTGTTAGCCCCTTAACGTTATTTTCATTAGTAAAGCAGATCAAAAGCACGCTAACAGCATTCTTGTTGTTGGGGTAATGTTGGTCTTTCACCCCCACAACAGCTGCTAGCTGAATTGTTGTTACAGAGGGCCAAGAGGGAGGGGGAAACCTTCCTAAGGAGGTCACATACCCTGGGACCAGAGCTGGCAAATGAATAAGAGGTGAGCAATTTAAGAAGTACAGAGTTATTCTGAGAGCTCAGTGACTGGAATAGAGAAAGACTGGAGAGGAGACACAGAGTTTATCAGCCAATCAACAAGTATTTCTTATGTGTCCCTGAGCTTCAAGACCTCTATAATACAAAAGGAAGCAAAAATGTTACCTACCCTCAAGTAAGTCACATTCTAATGAAAGAAAACATGCAACTAACATATCTGTTACATATTTTTCTGTCATTTTCAGTCATGTTCAACTCTGTGACTGCATTTGGGGGTTTTCTTGGCAAAGATACTGAAGGTTTGCCATTTCCTTCTCCAGCTCATTTTATAGATGAGGAAATGAAAGGTGAGGTGACTTGCCCAGGGTCACACAGCTAGTAAGAGTCTGAGATCAGGTTTGAATAGGGTCTTCCTCTCCAGGCTCGGCACTCTATCCACCATGCCACCCAGCTATGCTCAGACACACACATATATATACTATATATGTATATATATATACTATCTATTTATATATGTCTCTATCCAGTATATCCATTCTAGTTACAACAAGGTATTTCTTATAGAAATATTCTACTCTGAGGCCTTGTCTCAGTTCTTCCGCTGAAAAGTTCCTCAGCCCTACAGCCTTTACGCACGCTATTTAGAAACATTTTCACATTTAAATTATACATACAGACACGGGCACACATACACAATAATATATGCATACACACATATACACATGTCTACATACTCACATTTGTATTGTATGTGGGCATGCCTATGTGAATTGCATGTGCACGTGTTTATTCTGTATGAACAAATATATCACATACATGTGAACATGCATGTACCTTTACGTGCATATAGAATGGACATTTCCAGGCATGCGTCATAGACATTTGTTCATGAATAGGTACATGAACATGTACTGTGTGGTTTGTATATGTGCATGCAGGCCATATGTATATTGCACTTGCATATGTGTACATTTCAGTGCTTATGAATGTGCATTTACATATGTATGCATGTGTGTTGTATAGACTATATGTATATATATTGCATATGTATATGTAACATACACACAGGCAAACATATATGTATACAATGTATGCACATGCGTGTACATACAATCAATCCTCAGCTTTTGAGGTAACATTCCTAGAAAATGGCACAAAACTCCAAACACAAATGTTGATACATTGAACCTATGGGACATAAAGGGTTAGGTCCCTGACAGCACCCAAAACTGTGAGTTTTCACTAGAATTTCCTGAAATTTCCCTTTCTTCACACAATTCTTTACAACAAAACATTAATTCTGATAATAGGCGCTTTTCCTAACACAGTAACTATGAAATAACTCATAAGGTGCAGTACACAAAATAAAATCAGTAACGTGCAAAAAACATTCTTCTTGCTAGTAATTCCCTAACATTCTGTGAGCTTTTGTGCTAACATCTCAATTAAAAAATATTATTTCAAACAATATTCACTTTTCATGACACATGAGATCTACAGTATTGTAAATGCTGTACAGCAAATAAAATTCTCCAACATTTTTTAACCCGAATATTCCCTCCCACTGTGTCAGATGGTGGTAGGAGGGCATAATACTTATACTATACCACTGAAAATCCCTTGGCTGCCCTCTGAAAACAAAGGAAGAGGTCACTGGGACCTCAGTTCCTGCTGTCAGATATCAGGCCTTGAGATCTCCTCAGGTTCTCGGGCCTTCATGGCTGGCCGATTTGAGTTGGAGTCCGTGAAGGATTAAATAATCCATCAGCAATGTCTGCTTCCTGCAGGGTTTGGGATCCCTAAGGCTCTCCCACCACATGTCTGCCGACATTTTGGAACAAAGTTTATCTAACACCTTTATTTTTCTCATTAAGTCACATCACTGACTTTGCACACTTGGGCTTAGAGCCCAAAGGAGTTGCATTAAACTTTAGGGGAATAATTGCAGCACAAATCTTGGATTTTAAAAGCAAGCGATGAAAATATGCAGTGAATGTACAGGGAGCTCTTTACATGCAGGATAAACAAGGCCAGTTAAGTGCCTCGTAGGATACCAGCCTCTCCACAAACTTGACATATTACGCCTCTCATTTTTTTCTCTACTGCACAGGGCTGCCAATGTGCTGTTGCCAACCCAAAAGTGAAAATGAGGTTACTAATAAAATCACACAAATGCTTGAAGTTGAAACACTAAATGCTTGAATGTTGAGGATACTGTGTGAGTGTGTGTGTGTGTGTGTGTGTGTGTGTGTGTATAGTAAATACCTATGTAGTAAACAATATATGATATCAGCAGAGAGAAGATTCCATGGAAGTGTCTGACTGAAAGAGACTCCTGCTCAAGGTGAGGATTGGGATGTAGTCTTGAGCGAAACCAGGAGATAGAAGGAAGAGGGACAGAATCAGGCCTTGAGGACAGCCAGTGTAAAGGCACTCAGTTGTGAGATAGAGTGTCACTGGCGGGAAGCAAAAAGGGGGATGGTGTAACTGGATTGCAGTGTGCACAGAGGGGAGCCAGGTTCAAGAGTCATGCCCTTCTAGCACATCCCTTCCCTTTTCTACTTGTGCTTGACTTGCCTTCAGCACCCACTGCCCATCTAATACAGTAGGACTACTAAGAGGCAGCCTAAGCAAAAAAAAAAAAAAAGAGCCTGCTGACTCATTTACCTCTTCATGAAGCATCTCACCCCAATACACACACACACACACACACACACACACACACACACACACACACACACACACAAACACCTCCTCCCCAGGGCCCAGACAACCGGGCCTTCTTTTGACCTGTGTGATCATCACATCAGCTTCAAGGCATGGGGTATATATGAGAAAATCTGAGGAAGGTCAAACATTATGGGAAATAATAGATACCCAGGGATGGCCCTTCAGGAAGTCTTGGTCCAATACCAGGGCATGAGGCACCATCTTCTTGTCTTCCTTCTGGTCCCTCAAACCATTTAAAGAACTCTCCCTTATCTCCAATTCTCTGAATCAGTCATGGGCAGAGGGATAAGTTCCCAGCCTGCTTTTGCAAGTTGTGATCCTATCTCTCTGCTGTGCTCCTTCCTCTTCGACCAGAAGCAGGTGTCCTGGGAGGAGGACCCATGAAGGGACACCACTTTCATCACTGAGGGAACCAATTCATCATCTCTACCCCAAAGCTTGCCTTCTTCCAACCTTGGTTCTCCTCTTGAAAGAACCCACTGGGGGAAAATTCCATTGTCTAACCCTAGTTAGGATTCTGGTCTGAAGGAGAAAAGAATGGAAGCTGGGGAGAAGGGTGAGGAGGAGGGGATGAATGGAAACTCAGGAACCATGAATCCAGAATTTTAAAAGAACTGATAATGTATTCTATTTTTTTAAATGACACAACAGAAAATTAGAAAGGTCCAAAGCTTCTTACCAATGCTTTTCTTTTTCACTGATATGCCTCCTGTATAAAGAGGCAATTGGGGTTTGTAGAAGAGAGACAACGAGGAAAATGCTAGAGAGTCATTGCTTTATTTCCTTTTTCAGCTTGCCCTTTTCATTCATTTCAATGATCACCATGAATTTCCTGAACAGGGAAACGAAATCCAGAAAAAGTTCCATGCAATGCCAGATGTAATCTTCTTCTTTTCTCTCTGCCTTTTCAATGATGAGTTGTGTGTCGAAAATCACCAGTCCACACAGGAATGCTAGCCCAATGTACATGTTTGCTTGAGAGAGCCATGTACACATAAAGAAGACACTCCCCAAGTACGAGATGAATAAAAGGCACAGGGCTGACAGCAAGATCCCACCAAGGCAGAGGCAGCCGAGGCATTGGCCATAGAATGAGTTCAAGGTAAAAGAGATAAAGGTCATTGTTGTGCTCAGGAAGGAAGAGGGGACAATGTTGGAGTTGATGGCAATGGATGAGTCCAGTTCAGGGCCTAACTCAACCCCTACGAAGAAAGCGAATCCGGCCAGCAGAAGCAGTCTCTTTGGCTCAGTGTCCTCTCTATGGGGTGTGATCAACAGGCAAAATAACGTTCCCAACAAACTCAATGTGGAGAGAAAGCCAGCCTGAAAGAAATGTGAAACCACATTCAGGTGGGATCCTGTGGCTGTAATAAGCATGCAGAGGGAAAGGCTGGCATAGACCTTCTTCAGGTGCTTCTTGGTTAAGGGGGCGAGGTGGGAAATCCTCCAAAGGGCTTCCAGGTTGGCCCTCCAATGAAACATGCTTAAGGTGTTCAGGAATTATGGAATACCCCAGGTCTTCACCATCTTGCCTCTAGCCTTCTGGATTTCAAATTGCCAGGAACTTGGACTTGGTGGATGTCACAGGTGAGTGTGACATCACTCGCCCCACCCCTTGGACTTGGCAAATGGTTGAAGCTTCAGTATCTGGCCCATTGAATATCAGGTGGCTGTCATAACCACTTGAAACTTGCAAGTCAGGGGCTTCTCACTCTCTCAGTCATCTCCCAGCCCCCCTAGACATAAAGTTACCTAGGGAGCAGCATCTTGGAGACAGACAATAGATGATGATGAAGGTAGTGATAAATATTATTATATCACATTTGCATGGAATTTTAAGGCTTGTAAAATCCAGCGTGTACCTTATCTATCTAGAATCTAGGATAGAAGTTAGGAATGGAAATATATTTACTTTTTGGGAACTTCCCTCTCACATTGCTTGTATTTGCCTATCTTGTATTACCTCCCATTATTACAAAGATTGAATAATTGCTCAAAAGTTCACTTCAACTCTATCATTTCATTTGAGTAATTAGGTATTTTCAAAAACCCAGTTCTTTCCATGGAAGAGAGGAAGACTCTCAGTCAAATTAGATTAGATCTTGAGCTTTTTGTGACTACATTAAAGAGTAAACACGGATCCTCTCCCTTACACATTAGAGAAATTTCATTAATGGTAGAGCAATGCTAGGCCATGCGTGGGTGGTATTTTTTATTAATGCTGGTAACGGTCTTATAAGGTGAGACAGCAGATAGGCAGAGACAAAGAGCAAAAATCAAAGTAAGGAAAGGGAATTGAGAGGAGAAGAGAAAAGAGGAGGAGAGAAGGAGGAAGAAGAGAGGAGAAGAAAGGAAGGGAGAGCATAATTAGACAGGAAGGAGGAAAAGAGGCATGTACCTGGTTTGACTATAGGCAATGTTTGAATGTTTGTCCTACAATTTGACCTTATGCTAGACAATTGACTTTCATCATAATAAATGTTTTCTTTTTTGATACTGTTATTACTCTTTTTCCCAAGAAGCCAGCCTTCATGTTTTCTAGGACTGCCATTGGCAGACCATTGCTTTAATATGTAGTGCTTTCCAAACAAGAGCAATGGAATTTTTCAGACTCCCAGATCGTATATTAGTATTGCCAGTTAAAGACAATGAGTTACTAAAATTTAAGGATCTTCATTGCCAGAAAATAACTGCTTGGTAGATTTTGTGTGGGAGAACATTGCAAAGCACTGTACATAGCAGTATTGTTTTCCCAGATTTGGACTACAAATTCTGAGGATTATGCTTCACTTTCTTTGCATGGAAGTCCATCACTCAATTAGGATAGCTCTTTTGGCAAAAATTTAAATGAGAATTAAATAAAGAGATACATACTACTTGCACAGGGAAAATGTGGTTACCTTGAGTTACAGGTGCACTCTTTTCACCAATGGCAAGAATTTTTCTAGATGTGGTGTTACCAAAATTAAATCCATTATTATTCATACCTCTAGTCTTTTCTTATTTGCATAATAAAAAAGGATTCTCAAAAGAAAGAATTTCAGTGCCAAAGAATACCTACCTAGCACAGAGAGAAAAGATTAATTTCTTGCATGATTTCAATCTTCACCTAAACAATACTATACTCACAAAATATTCATGAATTTATTATGCAAACAGTAAACAGTTCAGTGGTCTTAAAGGAGGAACTTTTTTCTTTTTTGCTTCTAAGAAAACATGTATAAGTCCTGCGTTCAAATCTGACCTTAAATACCTATAGCTACAGGACCCTGGGCAACATCAGTTTTTCTCAGGTTCCTCCACTGTAAAATGTTGATTATAATTCTCACTATCTCCAAAGGATGTTGTGAATATCAAATTATAAAGTGACCACACAGTGTCCGACACATAGTAAAAGCTATATAAATGTTAGCTGTTCTTATCATTTTAATGAAGCCCACTATCAAATTAGGTTTTATGGCCAAGAACAATGCTGATCTGCATTCTGATTAAAATCTACTTAAAACACCTCGATTTTTGAAGCAAAGCACATACTAATGACGTTTCCTTATTTTGTACCTGTGAAATAGATTTTTTCCCCCAACTGTAATGATTTACATTTATTCTCATTTAATTTCATCTTTTTAGATTCATTTCAAAGGTCAAGACCACTTTGGATTTCTACTTTATTTCATGTACTTTCAATCTCTCCAAGTTTTGTGTCATTTGAAAATTTGATGAACTTAACATCTATTCCTTATTCCACAGCATTGCTAAAAATATAATTCTTTAATGAATTTACAGTCTAGTCTTTTTGTTGCCATCGATGCTGAAAATATTAGAGATATTTTTCAGACCTGAGCATTTATTTTAAAATGCAAATCCTAACCCTAGCAATATGCGTCCTTTGGTTTATTAAATACTATGATAAAATGTTCACTTGCTTATACTCTTTTTTAATTTCTGTTTTTTAATGTGTGCCAAATTGTTATGATTACTGCTTTAAAGTTATTTTAAAATTTGATACTGATACTCCCCTTCATTATTATTTTTTTCATTATTTCCTTGGAAATTTATGACATTTTGTTCCATCAGATAATTTTCCTAATATCTTGTTTGAATCAATAAAATAATCCTTTGATAATTTGATTAAAAATAACAGTAATCTATAATTTAATTTAAATAGTTTTACCAATTTTATATGTTGGACCAACTATGAACAATTAATATCTCTCAAATTATTTGGATTTTCATTATTTCTGTAACAAAGTATTTTGTAGTTGTAGTCACACATTTCGTGGGCATGTTGTAGAAGGATTTTCTGGTTATTTTGAATGCAATTTCTTTTTCTATCTCTCCTTACTAGCAATATACAGAAGGATTGATAACTTGTAAGTTCAATTGATATCCTGTTACTTCCCTGATGTACTATTTTTGATTAATTTTTTAGTTAAATCTAAAGGATAGTCAAAGTAGAACACCATATACTTATTATCTGCAAATGACAATAGTGCTTCTTCTTTCCTCTTTTCAAACACTTCCTTTCCTTAATGTATTGAGTAGCCTCAAAAGCAGGAGGGGACCTTGCTTCAGGTCCCGTCTCCTTTCATAACACTTTAATAGATGGGAAAAGTTGGTGGTATTTTTTTCTTTGATTATTTTACTCATCATTCTTTACCGTTAATATAGATTCCTCAGGGTAACTGAATGAACCTAGAACATTTCACATTTTCCATCTCAACCAGAAGCCTTATGTTAGATATTTCAAAGATTTTCCCCAAAACATTTTGTATATGTGTCTGTGTATCTAAAAGCATCAACAGGTAGATACAAATATTACCTATGTGTATATATGTGTGTGTATGCATATATAAATATATATATATTGTATATATACATACACACACACACATATATATATACATACACACACACACACACATATATATATATATATATGTATATATA
>CM053626.1:17206585-17264025 GCA_028646595.1 Phalanger gymnotis | reverse complement strand
GGTTATATTAAAACTTGGATTCCACTAGAAAAGTAGTCCTGAACTGTTTTACTAGACAACGTCTAATGAGTATCCAGTTATGATTTTTTTGTTATAATTATTGTGAATTGTTGTTGCTATTCAGTAGCTTTCAATCCTGTCCAACTCTTTGTTGACCCCATTTGGGGTTTTCTTGACAAAGATACTGAAGAAGTTTGCCATTACTTCTCTAGTTCATTTTATAGATGAGGAAACTGAGGTAAATAGGGTTACATGACTCTCCCAGAGTCACACAGCTAGTGAGTGTGTGAGGCTGGATTTGAACCAGAAAGATGAGTTTCCTGATTCCAAGCTCTGGGCATTATGGCTCCACCTAACTGCCTATTGTTAAAAGCAATGGCTAGCATTTTTGTAACACTTTTTGTTTACAAAGAACATTACAAATATTATCTCCTTTTCTCCTCAGAACAACCTCGGGAGTTGGATGCTACCATTATCCCCATTTTAGAGATAAGGAAACTAAGGCAAGCTGAGGTTAAGTGACTTTCCCTGGGACACAGTAAGTGTTTGAGCTTTACATTTGAACTCAGGTCTCCCTAACTCCAGGTTCAAGACTTTACCCACTGCACCACACCTCATGGGAGATTCTTTATTCAGTCAACTTTTCAGTGCCACCCTAAAAGTGACATGGAAACATAAAAAAAAAGAAACTTGAATTCTTCATTTTTATCACAATGTCTTTCATTAAATAGCATTTGAAAAAGTGGGAGGGAGGTGGGAAAAGACAAATAAATCTGAGACAACTGGGAGTAAGAAAATAAAAAAAAAAACCATATTTTGTAAAAACCCTATGAAGCAAGTTTTCCAGCTCTCTCTGTCTTATAGATTTTCTCTGAAGTCATTCTGCTATAAGTCAAAGAACTAAATTCCATAATTTTCCCTCTAGCAGATCCACAGATGCAGATTGCTGTCTAGAGAGATTACTTATTGTTGGTCATAAAAAAGTACTTATTTGTGCAAAAGGAGGCTCCTAAATCAGGGACTCAGTCTTCCCTTCAGGAGAACAAACAGTACTTGGATATTGAGTCAATCTGAATGTTTCACTTTTTCTTAAAACCTGTAATCAATGAATTAAAAATCATTGTTAACAAAACTATTAAATCACATTCCTTGGATAAATTTCTTATACCCCTTGCTCCTTCCCAAAAAATGGTGTCTTACTCAAAAACTACCAAATAAAATAAAAAAATAAACAAACTTTTTTGGCCTATGCATTTCTGTGTGTATATGTATGTGCATGTATGTATGTGTATATGTGCACAGACACATATACATATGTATAAACACAGATACACACATATATACACACATATATATACTTCTGAATGATTATACGTAATATAAATTATAAATATTTGCATTATATTTACAAGAAATATATTACAAATGTATTTCTAGATATATATATTTATATGTAATCAATAATTATTTTTACATTATGTGTAATATTTTATTACTATTATAAATTATAATGACGACTACATAATCATTTGGGGGTGGGGGTGTACACGTGAGTGCATACACATATGCACGTCAGTGTGGCATATTGGCCAGAGAGCCAGTCTCTAAAGGAGGCATAAAAAGCCATCTTTAAGTTCTGACTCTGACACATACTGACTTAAAATAATCCTACTCAGACCTCTTGACATCTCTGAGCTTGAAGAAACCCCTGCCACAGCACAAGCTTCAGGCTTTCTTCCAGCCTGCACTGGTAGAGGGAGCTTCCTGCTTCCTCTTTATCAATGAAATGGCAGAGCTAGTATCCGTCCCTCTAATGAACCTCATAGATCATCCAACTAACACCCCCATGCTACAGATGAAGAAAACAAGTTTCAAAGAGTGACAATGATTTGCCGAATGGAAGTTCAGCACGGAATAAATGTTGGAGCTTCTGTCCTCTGGATCCCTTGACCTCTCCACGTCCTTTTTCAAGCGGCTAGATACATACACAGTGCACAAGAACTAAATTATTATATCTTTCTTGTTCAGAAAGAAAAAAAAAACAATTTCAAGCACATTCCCCAACACATTTCACTCTCTGGTATCTTTTTTTTTGTTTGTTTTTGTTTTTAACAAATTGCTTTTGCCATTGGATAGAGGCTTCATTTCACCTTATTCCTCTTCAAGTCTTCTTTAAAAATTTAAATTAACTGGACTTTATTAATTAGTTTGTCTGTTATTTGTTTATGAGGAAGGTAAAATATATCTTTGCTCACTGTTTGACTTTTGGCCCTCACTTCTCTTCTAGAATATAGCATTTACACACTTTCCATCAAAACCAACCATAAACAAAAAACGAACAAACGACCCAAAAAACCACTCAGAGAAGAATTTAGAAAATATTACTGCTTAATGTGAACAGCAGTTCTCTTTAATCTTGAGAACTGTAAAGGTCAAACTAGATACTTCTGGGTTAAACAGACCAGCCTAGTTATTTGATCACTTGAATACTGAATTTTCCCTGCAGAAGTCAGCTCCCAGTAGTTTCTAAGGAGTAGTTCCAACTATAACCCTATCATTTTCCTTTTCAAGCAAGAAAGCAATAGACCCTTAGCAGAGGGTTCACCTCTTTTCAACACCAGGTACTAACTACTGAAGGGCAAAAGCTGTCACTGAATCTCTTAGCCAGTGAAGTAAATTCTCTTGTAAAAACCAATAATCTCTTAGCTCCAGCCTTCTATCAGCCGAAGATGTCTAAAAGCCACAGTACTTTTAAGCCTTTCTCTACCTCCTCCATTCTGAATTGTATTTTAAATTCTCTTCCTTGGTCTATCTTCAGAACTCTGCAATGGCTTTGAGACCCACTTAACTCTTAATGACTCACCTTTCACTTAAAAAAAAATCCTCAACTCACTAGATTTCCCCTATAAATTTAATAGTGTCTTTTATATCTTTTATCATTCACCAAGTTTTTGCATGATTTATCTTTTTTTTAGTCATAAAACAGTTATATGTAAATGAATTGAGGTAGTCCCCTTCAGCTCTAAAGTCTGCAACACTGTCCTATATCAAGTTAGGAGTCTTTGAAACTATTTTCACACTGATATTTTCTCCACTTTTAAATAAATAACTGTTCTTGCCAAAGCTCAAACTATTTACACATGAGTGAGGTATCATTCTACATTGTAAATTAGGTGATTAGGTTTTCATATTTACACTACAACTTGTTTTCATATGTTTCTTCACACAAATATTAGAAGCTATTTTTATTATAACAAATATTTTATAATTTCTTTTAGGATCAAAATCTTTATCTATAAAAGCCACAATATCTTATACCTTTTAGCCATTGATATTCTTTTGTCTTTTGGATAAACATGTATTTTCTAACTCCTTCATCCCTCAATTGCTTCACATAAAAAAAGAAAAAGACCGAAAGAAACTGTATATTCAAAAGAAATATTGGAATAGGCCACAGGAAATATAATACTTTGTTTTTCTGCATTGGTTTGCTGTTAACAAATATTTTAGCATTGCTGGTTTTATTTCCTAATTAATCTTTCAGGATGAAAATGTTACAGATGTAAATTGAAGCTTAAGACAGAGGGCACAATGGATAGTGTGCTGGGCCTGGAGTCAGGAAAACTCATCTTCCTGAGTTCAGATCTGGCCTCAGATATTTACTGATGGGTGACCCTGGCCAAGTAAGCCACTTAATCCTGTTAGCCTCAGTTTCCTCATCTGTAAAATGAGCTGGAGAAGGAAATGGCAAAACACTCCACTATCTTTGCCAAAAAGCAAACAAGCAAACAAAAAAAAAATAAGAGTCAGAAAGAGTTGGACACGAATAAAAAAAGTTGAACAAGAAGTGAAAATTGAAGCTTGTTCTGAAATCAGGACCAAACCAAGGTAAAGCTTGAATACACATAAATTGTGATCTCCTAAATCCAGTCTTGTCTCCTCCCCTCCCCCAACTGTCTAAGAGAACAGTCTTGCCTACCTTTCAAATGTTCATTGCTCCCATTAATTTTCCTCCTTACTGTTATCAAAACCTGTTTTCAGGAAGCAGTTGTCAGTTGTTTGTATCTTACAATGAGTCTTACATTTATTAGTACAATTACACAGAAAAGAACAGAAGGAAGGTCACAAAGGAACACAAAGCGACTAAATTTAAAGGAAAAAAATGTGATAAATTTAAAACACACCTTAAAATTCTACATAACTCACATCTGAAAATTGGTAAATGCTTAACAATCAGCTCTCCAAAACTTAAAACACACTTTTATATTTAATCTTCACCACTATCATAGTCTAGAAACAATAACTCATAACTCAAGAAACAAAAAATCAAGTTTGTAATGTCTGCCAATTTCTGGGGTATAAATCCTCACATGGAAAAATTTAACAAGCTGCTTTCATGAAGCCAATTCAAACTTACACTTAACTAGATAGACACCATTTTTGCCTATTTATAATTCTGACCCTGATCAAATATTCACTTGTATGCATTCCAAATCTTATTCCTTAATAGCTCATCCCTATCATATGTGCAATGTCACAGGATTCACAATTTTTGAATCTTAACAAATTCTCTATTAGAGTTCAAAATCAGTCTTTATGCCAAATGGAGATTGAACTACTTTTTAAAAATATAAAAAGTAAAATGTTTGAGGGAATATTATCTCTACATGTATTATATTATCTCTTGCCTAGATGAATGAAGAAAAAACATTCTAGGCTTGTTGGTCCTTCTCTCCAAAAAAATTAGCTGAGCCAAGCAAGATGCCCTGACATATTTCAGAAGAATATAGAATTGGAGAAGTTATTTTCTTAAGTTTGGGAAACCAAAGTATACCATTCTCCCTTTCAGTGATTAATGGCATCAACTGAATTTTTTCAGTCTCAGTCAAGGACATAAAAATGATGTTACCCAAAATGCTATTTTTTCACATATGTTGTACATGTAAATTCAGTCACAAGATAATTCTGTTGAGTGACAAAGCAATGAATATCTATAAAGGATGCTTATATTAAAATGCAATTCCAAGAAATGGTTCATATAGAATTTTATTAAGTGTTTTAATATACATATGGAAAATATGAAAACATCAATATGGTTGAAGAATATTACAAGTCAGTAAGACCTGAGTTCAATTCCACTTGGGAGACTTCCCAGCTGTACGACCATATTGGGATCACTTTTTGTCTATGAGCCACAGTTTTCTTGTTTTTAAAGTAGAGATAATAATCCCCATAGGGCTTAGCTGAAAGGCTGTTTCAAAGCCCAAATATGATAAGGTGAGTAAAGTATAATATGTAAGTGTGAATCATACATTTTCAATATAAATAAACATGAGAGATCATTTATTTAAAGTCCAGGCCATAACTTAATTGGTATAGGGTATGCCTAATGAGGAAACTCTCTCCAACCACGTAAATGAGCAGCTCATAGGAAGAAGCTTAGGGAAAGGGTCACTCTAGAGTCATACAGCAAGGATCAGAGTCAAAACTTGAATCCGGATTCTCCTGACTCAAAGGCTGACACTCAATTGAATATCCATTTCTCCCCATTCCAAATATATTTTTATTTAGAATGATTTCTTATCTCTGTGATAGGAAGCCACCTTTAATGAATATATTGCCAACCCCTATAACCAGAAAGACAGGTCCAAGGCATGCTTTTGACCTCTGTCCATGCACAAGTCAAGTAACCACTTTCGAACAGCTCAGAGATTGTAACTAGATAAACAATTGACCTATTGTCATGGTCATGGATGGAATAAGAGCATAAAAAGGATCCCACATTCACATAGATATAAATGCAGGTATATGCATGTATGTATATGTATATATATATATATGTGTGTGTGTGTGTGTGTAAATATGAACGTGTAAATGCATACAAATATGTTTTGTATGTAATTGCCATTGAGTCGTTTTCAATTGTGTCTGACTCCTTGTGAACCCATTTGGGGTTTCTTGGCAAAGGTATTATTTCCTTCTCTCTTTGTATATATACACGCACATGTATTTAGATCTTTATTTTAGCATGTTTCTCTAGCATCATACTGTATGTATATGTACATATATCTTTCTGTATAATTTTAGCATGTTTTTGTACAGATTTTGAGAGGGAGAGAAATGTGACACTATGGAAATGCTAAAAATAAGGCCACAACATTATGGAAAAAGGAAAGAATACAGGGCACCATAGTGCACAGAGTGCTGGGCTTACACTCAGGAACACTTATCATCATGAGTTCAAATCTGGCCTCAGACACTTCCTAGCTATGCAAACCTGAGCAAGTCACTTGACCCTGTTTGCCTCAGTTTCTTCATCTGTAAAACAAGCTAGAAAAAAGAAATGAGAAACCAATCCAGTATCTCTGCCAAGAAAACCACAAATGGGGTCACTAAGAGTTGGGCACAATTGAAATGACTGAACAACAACAAAGAATACTGGCGCTGTTATCAAAAGGTCTGGGTTCAAATACTAGCCTCTGACTTTTGCTATGGTGACCTTGGATAACTTACTGAGCCTGCCTCAATTTCCTCATCTGTAAAATGACATGGTCTTCTAGATCTTTTTTCTATGACCCTATCTTCTTACACGAGTTAGCAAGTTTTCACCATTTCCTTCCATTAGAATTAATTGCATCTTTAAACACATGAGAGTGTCAGTGCAAAGGATTAGAATCAAAAAGAAAAAGAAACCAATGAAAGAATTATGCTCACATAGGAGAAGCTTCCCTTTCCTGGGAGATCATTAGCAGAGAGCATGTCTGCATTGTGTTTTCTGCCTCTACAAACAGTAATCACATGTGACATTGGGGGCAGAGCTGGTTGGGAGGCAAGGGTTACAAATGAAAAATGGCCCTGGGTGGTATTCTTGCCACATTGTCTTTGCTTACAGCTGACGATGCCCCATTTGAATTGCATCATATTATATTTAACCTCCCTGAAAGACAGCTCAAAGGAGCAGCTCTGTGCCTCATGCAGATTTGTTGACACAGAAAATGTAATTAGTGTCAAAGCTGTATAAATGAACACAGGCTGCAAATACATCTCACATCCCATTACAGTGTTTAAATACAGGGCAAGTAAGTTGGAACTTAGGAGGGTGCCTATAAATTGAACCCTTTGAATAAAGCATGTGCAGAAAACAATGATGGAGGTTATCCATTAAGAAAAACCAAGCTTTGGGAGAGATGAAGGGATCAGTTTCTGGGGGAGATGATAAGGAAGTTCCTGCCCCTAGTTTCAGAGAGCTCATGAAATCTTAGAGATGGAGCTACAAGGGGGCTCAGAGGCCAAATCCCTCACTTAACACATGACAAAACAGAAGTCTAAGACCACACAAATGGAAGGAGTGAGAAGTAAGGAGATCGTGGCAGAAGGCTGGACTCAAAGGCAGAGTCTAAAGATATGTCCAAGCGGGCTGCTGCCTACACTCAGGGCACCCACTTTCACACCCCCTTGGAATCCAAGTCCCAAGGTCATCACTTGTGGGGATCTGCTCTCACCAAATTACATCCTGTTTATTGCTCAATTCGGCAGCCTCTCCTGTTCTCAATCTTGACCTCTCATTGTGCTTGAAACTTCTGACCACTCCCTCCATCTAGACATTCTCCTCCCTATCCTTTTGTGACAGTGAACTTGACTGGTTCTCCTCTAACCTGCTTAAAAATTATTTTTGGACTATTTCTATAAGGATCCTCACTGATATTATACCTTCTCTGTGCGGACTAGGAATAGTTACATTTATTTTTCACCCACAGTTCTTATTTTAGAGATCTCCTCCATGTCCATAGATAGAACTATTATATTCTAAATCGACAAAAGCAGCCCACATGTCTCCCAAACTCCACTAGCCTGGTAGACATTTCTATCTCAATGTCACACAGGTATTGAAAACTGAACATGTCGAACACAGAGCTCATTATCTTTCTCTCCAAACCTTCTCCACTACCTAAATTTCCCATTTCTTTTGAGAGGGTCACCATTTTCCAGAACTCAAGGTCACAAATGCAGAAGTTATTCTCATTCAGCACCCCTTTCCCCACACCCTGCCCCTATACACTATAGCCAATTAATTGATGTCTCGTGAGTTTCATTTCCATGATATAGCTTGTGTCTTTTCCCTTCTCTCTATTTACCAGTCACCTACCTGGTTTAGGCCATCATGGTACAGTCAAGATTTCCTTCTCTGGAGTGAAAGGACGTAGGTTCAAATCCTACCTCCATTAATTAGTATGAGTGTAACCTTGGGATGTCACTTAGTTTCCTTGGGCCTCAGTTGTCTCATCTGCAAAATAGGTGGATTGACCTAAACCAGAGGCACATTTCAGCTCTAAAGCTACTAATCTCTTACCTCTCAAATGAATTACTGAAATAGCTTCCTAATTAATCTCAAAACTTTTAATGTCTCCTGTGGAGCATTGAAAAGAGACTGTTTGAATTCCACTTCTGTCTACCCGTGTGACACAAGCGAGTTATTTAAAGACACTGAGTCTCGGTTACCACATCTGTAAAAAAAGGATCTTAGGACTCAAATAACCTCTAGTGCTCCCTTTAGCTCTAATTCCCACAATGGAATCCTCCGTCCATCCAATTACTCAATTATAATCCTAAAGCACACTCAGAAGTGTCCTCCTTTGCTCAAGAACACTCAGTGATTCCCCCTGGCTTTATGATAAAATACAAACTCTTCCCTTTGGCATTTATATTCTCTCATGATCTAGCTCCGGTCTAATTTTAAAGGGTAATTACACATCACTCCTCCCATCTCCTATCAAGCTTGTTCCAGCCAAACTAACTGACTTGTTCTTCAAATACACTGTTCCAACATTGCTTCCATATCTTTGAATAGACTTTGTCCGTTCTCGGAATGCTGTGCTTCCTATCCTTGGATTCATGAAACTTCTAGCTGGCAATGAGGCTCGGTTTTTTCATGCCCCATGTTCAAATCAAGAGGTATTTATTTTGTTTGTACCTTGTATTTGCTTAGCTGTGAATATGCCGTCTTCACCCTAGGGTGTAAACTCCTTGAGAACAGGACCTATTTCACTTTTGTGCACAGTGTCCAAGGCACAGGGGCTACTTGCTATTGACCAATTCCTACATGCATGACCTTTCCAATACAATACTCTGTTCCCTTTTTTCCCTTGTTTAGAATCTGTTCTTCCCATTCTTTACCAGGTCATGTGCAACCTCTTAAATCTGGAACAAAATTTGGACCAGGTCTACCTTCCATGCCATATCACACGTCTTACCCTTCCCTCACTGTCCACAGATAGGGCTATTCCTTTTCTGATACTTTTGTCTGCTGACTTTTTAAGTCATTTCTTAAGTGCCCAAACTGTTAGTATTTCTACACTTGTAAGTCTGGTGAAAATCTTTCCTTTTGTCCATCTTTATTTTTCTCCTATTTCCCCTACGACCATCCAAGTTTTGAATCAAGTGACAGCGCCTGCATGTGTTGTCTCCTGATCTACCTCAACGAGTAATAATTCTTTCTTCACACTTAAATAATTTTTAGCTTTCAAAGTAGAATATAAACCTATTGATGTTATGTATCTTGGTTTTCTACCCTCGGCACCTTGGATAATGCCAAAAACACATTAGACATTTAATATGTATTTTAATTAAATTATATTTAAGCTCCAACTGGGCTGCCACTTTCTCTATGAAGTCAATACCGATCCCCTGTGATTGAAGTGATCTTATTTAGGGTCATAGTTGCCTAGCTCTAGCATTAGAAGACATATCAAAGGCAATCTCCCTCCTCACATCCCACAGCATTTCTTTTGTAGCTTTCCACTGCACTTAGAATATTCTAATTCACATTATAGTTATCAGTTTACAAGTGTCAGCTATGTTACTTTATTGTAAGCTCCTTAAGGACAGGGGGGAAGGATGGTTTCCTAGACCCTGTTAATGGCTACTTCAAAAATGAATCTAGGGTCTTGTAGCAGTGGGTCTTCCCTCTACCGGTATAGTCTGCGACCTAATGATTATATCATCTGTTGTCATATGTCTCTTGTTCATGGCCGCATCTAAACATATCCTGCCCACGGATTGAATGTCCTGGAAGCTTTTCGTTGTATCGATTACCATGTGGATGCCAGTGAAGCATATGAGACTGTTCTGCTGTCCCTCCCTCTTACAACATGAGCTCACCATTCCCTTTCCTGGGTGTAGATCACTTTGACATTATTTCTTAAACCCGTAGTGACAGTGTATACATTGTCATTGGTAACTCTACTGGGCACTTATCAGTGCCAAATCAATCTTGGGTGCATTGTTGACTAGGAGGAACCACAGCGCATTTTGGTCATTGACTTCTAAATGGTGCAAGAAGAGAGAAATAAAGACAAAAAAAGTATTTGGGAAGCATAGGCTGTTGGAGGTCACTGAAGGTGAATACAAGCAGCAACCAGAGAAAGAGAGGAGAGAGAAGCCAAAGGGAATCTTCAAAAATAAACAAAAGAACCATTCACGCCCACCCAGTCATCTTTCTTGTCTTGCTGGGGTTGCTCTCCATGAAATTCAAATACCAATGATAGCTCTGCTTAGTAAATAGAATATTTTTCATCATCATCCATCATTCTTTACTGTGGTTAATTTCATTAACAGAAAAACCAAGCAGTGACAGTTTCAGCTGAATTAAAAGAGAAAAAAAACTAGACGAGGAGTAAGAAGAAGATAATTGAGCTAAGTGACTGGAACCTAAGCACTTTTAGTTTGGGAATATGAGACAGAGACAGAGATCAAGAGACAGAGAGCAAGGGACAGAGATAAGAGACAGGAGAAACAGAGAGATGGAAAGAGAGACAGACGAAGAATCAGAGAGACAAAGACAGATAGACAGAGATAGATATATACATGTGGGGAAGGGAGGGAGGGAGGGAGAGAGAGGGAGAGGAAGGGAGGGGGAGAGGGAGGGGGAGAGGGAGAGAGGGAGAGAGAGAGAGTGGGGGGGAGAGAGAGAGACAGAGAGAGAGAGAGAGAGAAAGAGAGAGAGAGAGAGATGCTGCATTCCAGATATGCCATCATCAATGGATCTCTAATTATGTTTATAATCTTCGAATATTGTTTTCAGGTTTATATGATAGAGCCTTGGAATAACGTCATATATATTTGCTTTACTGGCATCTTTTCCTCTGGACAGCAAGTCTCTTGTGAATTTACTTGCTTATATTCATTCTGAAGGCAGGAAATGCAAACACTCAAAGAACATATTTGCTCCAAAAAAGGACTAGGACAAGTCTCTGCACTTTTCTCAGAAACAAACCAGCAATCATCCCATTATGGAACTGGGGCCAAATTAGCGTGGATTGTCAGACAGATTCCCAGTATACTACTCTAGATATGAGAGAGAGACTGAGACAGGCAGGCAGTTGGAGACACAGAGACAGACACAGACAGTGACAGAGACAGGAGGCTGAGACAGAAATAGACAGACTACGTGCATATATATGCATATATTCATGTATGTATACACACATACATACATATATACATATACACTATATACTGACATTGTACAAATGATGAAATTAAGATTAGCCTATATTCACACAGCTGATCTGTTTAAGAGCCTGTAGTCCAACTTAATACTTCCTGACTCCAAGTCTAGAATTTACCTGCTGTACCACACAGACTCTTGACCTTTGAGTAACCTCTGAGACTGGTTTAGGTTCTGGATATATAATGTTTTCAATCATTAAAGAAATCTGGAAGTGTCCAACCTAGGATGCTTGAAAATTTATTCTCCTTCTCAATTTCATCTAGAAACTAGGAGGCTGGCCATTCTTCATTTTTATAGTGAGAAATTCATTTCCTCCAATGTCATTTTGGGTTTATTGTATGAAGCTTGACTAGTTATACTTAGTCTATTAGGAGAACAAGATTTTTGAATATAGATATTGTTTTTCATACTTGTTTGCCCAAAGAAAATCATAGGCAGCTTATTCTGTGAGTGAACTGGCCTTTTAAAGTTCATCTTCAAATTCTATTTAAAACAACTGTTGTATACAAAGGAGGAAAGAGAGAAGAATGCTCAATCACCATTCCAATCAGCCACATGGGCACAGTCTCTGTCTCTCAGCCTTTTTATGTGTGTCTCTACTTGTCCTTCTGCCTCTGTCTCTCTGTCATTGTCTGTCTCGCACACATGCGCGCGCACGCACACACACACACGATGTACTGATTTATGCTAAATCTACCAGGAAATTCTAGGCCTTGGCTCCAAAAGATACGGTTTCAGGCAGAAAACCAAAACAATATCCCCCACTTCCCTTTAGTAATATATTACGCTATGATTTTCTTAGTCATCAGAGTTAAAGAATTAAGCCTAATGCACTCCCCACACTTTTTACTGGCTTTCTTTTAAAATTTTTATAGTGCAGTGAAAAAACACTGATATTTGGAAATGTGATATACACACACACATACACACACATACATACATATATATATATATATATATATATATATATATATATACGTATGTATGTATGTGTGTAGAGAGACAGATGAGGAGAGAGAGAGACACAGAGAGAGAGTGTGTGTGTGTGTGTGTGTGTACTGGACCTTGAGTCAGGAAGACCTGTGTTCAAATCCTGCCTCTAACAGCAGTATGATCTTAGACAAATCACTTACTCTTGCTAAGCCTCAGTTTCTTGATATGCGAAACAGAATACAGCTCCTTATAGGAATCTCCTCATAAGGTTCCTCTGAGGCTTAAGAGAAATAACATATGTCAAGCACTATGTTAACTTATAAATGCTCTGATGATTTCATGCTTCTATACTCTCAGGATGATCCTTTAACTTCCTAGGTCCTTGGAT
Organism: Phalanger gymnotis; assembly: GCA_028646595.1. Lineage (NCBI taxonomy): Eukaryota > Metazoa > Chordata > Mammalia > Diprotodontia > Phalangeridae > Phalanger > Phalanger gymnotis. The sequence continues at coordinate 17,251,195 of CM053626.1, read as the reverse complement.
TCTCATGTTGTAAAGTGAGGTATTTGGACTAGACAACCTCTAGGCTATGCGCCACTTTTAAATCAGTGGAGAATTTTTTAAAATAATTTTTCTTTTTTCTTTAGTTTGCCACCTCCTATAGGGCTGCTTTCTTTGACTCTCCCCCCTTAGGAATGGGAAATGTCCTTCGAGGACCCTGGCTGAGTTTCAAGTCTCATTATCAACCTTCTGGCCTCTCTTTAGCCACTGTTATTTTGAGGAGAGAAACTCAAAGTTGATTCAGTGATCTGTGCTAATTCCAGTCTTTCCTTAAAGGAGTTTGGCATTTTCTACCATGAAGATTCTCTTTACTACAATTAAGATCTCATATAGAATGGTTGACAGCACCAAGAACCTTCAGGCCTTTAGGAAGAATACTGTTTTCAAAGAATATTAATGCTATGAAAAAGGTTTGTGTTATCAGAGATTAAAAAGATCTCAGAATTGGCAGACACCTCAGGGGCCATGTGATCCAACTCATTTCTGTAGTTTATCTCTAGAACATAATAAACAAGGAAAATAGGGAAGAGGTGTATATGAAGAAGAGAAGGGAAAAGTATATTCTCAGTGGAAAATCTGTAGAAGAGTAGAAACAAGAATTTCATGGAATGAGATGTAGATGGGTTGCACTCTCCAGTGAAGGAGAAAATAAACATTTGGATAAGATAATATATCTCATTCAGAATTTCTACTCCAGCTCACAAACACATTCATGAAGATGGATCATAAATTACTGAGGTTAGCTCCTCTCAGCAATATTAGTGAATGACAGACATGGGCATGAAGCAGGGTTTATATCTATATATATATATATATCTATATGTATATATATATATCTATGTATATATATCTATATATATACACACACACATATGTGTGTACATATGTATGTATATGTACATATATACATAGACATACACATGTGTTTTGTAAGCCTGAAAGTGCTACATAAAAATATTGTTGTTGTTGTTATTTTAATATAAGTAACATTACAACCTCCTGATAACGTTGTTAAGGGGAGAATAAGGAACACAAATTGGAAAAATATAACAAACAGACAAAATATAACAACTTTTACAGAGACCAGTTTGATGATTTCATAGATGAAGTGTCACATTTAGCACCAAGAAGGACCTATGTTATAATCCCGCTTCAGACATTTACCAGCTATGTGGTCTTGGCCAAGATACAACCCTGTATGCCTCAGTTTCCTCATCTGTAAAATAATATCACATACTCCACAGAACTGTTGTAAGGATTCAATAAAATAATACATATAAAATGTTTTAGAAACTTTTAAGGGCTTATTAAATGCTGTATGTTATAAAACGAAGAATTTCATAAAATTTTCTTTGGGTTCTTACCCATTTCTGAGCATACAGTTTTTATATTTTCCATTGAAATTTTTCATAAGGAAATAGTAAAAATAAATTCTTGCGTAACTACCTCAACGCAGCTACAACAGAACTAGAGAAAGAGAAGAGAAAGGCATTCAAAAATATTGAAGGAAGCTGGCTATCTGCCTGATGAAGACAGATTAAACAAGGATTAGTGATCTTTTGTTCAGAAAAGGTAAAGACAGAGAAGGGAAAACTACATTACTATTGATTAGAGAAGTTTCTCCTTCCACAATCAAAGCCAAGAATGTCCATGGGGTGGAAAGAGCCAGGCCATGTTTGTTTCTCACAAAGTGATTGTCTCTCCACTGTAAATCATGCTTCCAGGGTTTGGATAAGATGAATTTGAGCATTAAACACATTAAAGTAGCACAGTAGGGAATGCACTTTGAAGCATATGAAATGAAATTAGGCTAAACACAAGGACATGCAGCCTAGCACAAAAACAAATAATCAATAGTATGGCAAGCATCCCTCAACAGGAGGTGGTGGAAGGAAACATACCAGAATGCATAAAGTGGGCAAATTCATAAGTGACACAGCCATCCATGGTGAATAAGAAAAACTGGGATACATCTAACCTTTCAGCTTGGGAAGGAAGACTTTCCAAACTCATTTTTGAACCCTTTTGTGAAATGAAGGTATTGGATTGGACCAGGGGCTCTTAAACTAGTGTTCAACACCCCCCACCCCCACAAAGGGTAAGTGAATAGATTTCAAGGGGTATGTGAACTTGGATGGGAAAATACAAATTCCATAATTATTTTCATTAAATTTTATCTGAAATCTAGCATTCCCTTCAATTTTTTAAAAACATTATTGTGAGACAAGGCCGATAGGTTTCGCTGGCTTGCTGTGGAGGCAGGGCTAGGAGGTAGGTACAGCATGTGTGTGTGTGAGATCATGGCACAAAAAATATAATGGGGGCATTCACCATCTCTTATATCTTAGTCTAGTAAGGAAATAAGATGCCAGCATATAGAGGGCTAGAATACACAATATTCTATAAGTGCATTATAGAATTATAGAATAACACAGAATTTAAAATCTAAAGGGGAAGAACATTACCCTCAGTTGTGGAAAGTTTTCATGAATGAGGTGCCATTTGAATTGGGCTTTAAAAGACAAATAGAATTTCATTAAGCAAAGAGGGGTAAGGAGAACACAGGTGTGGATTGTGAGAGCATTTAATGTGTTCAGTGGCAAAAGTTGTCTTTTTTTTTGTATGAGCATAGAGCAATATAAAATCAAACCAAAATAGAAGATTGGTATCTGGTTATACAGGACCATGAGTTCTAGGTGAAATATATATATATATACACACACACACACACATATATATGCATATGTATATACAGAGAGTTGAGAGAGGTAAAGTAACATTGTGAGAGATACAATTAAAAACATAAAATTTTCTCAACAGTTGAGATGGTGGATTGAAACATAAAAGAGTGGAAAGACTTCTAAGGAGACTAATTCACCATAAGAACTAGGTGGTCTTGAGGGTTAGTACAAGGGCAGTGATAATAGAGAAGTAACAACAGAGAGATTTCATGACAGTGTGATCAACATGTCCCAATTGATTTGATAATAAGAAATAATAACAGGGAGAAGAAATGGTCAGAAATAGTTCCAGAATTATAAACACAAGGGACCAAATAATCGATGGTGTCACCAAGAGAAAAAGGTGAAGTTAGAAAGTGGTCAGGTTTAAAGGAAATTCTCATGAGCTCAGTTTCAAGAAGCAAGACCATCGAGGAAGAGGCGTTCTGTAGGCAGCTAGAGATGCAAATGTGACCCTTAGAATAGGGAGGCCAGGCCGGGATGCATAGATTTAGGGGTCATGGACAGAAAAGAGATGAAAGTTAGGAATGCATGAGATTTTTAATGGAGACAATGTAGAGGGAGAAGTAACGAATGACAGGTACTCAGGTATTACATTAATTAAAGAGTTAGGGAAAGGATGAAGAACCAGGGAAGAACATGGAGAAAGAAGTTAGAGAGCCAAAAGAGTAAAGTATTTCAGAAGCCAAGAGAGACATAATATACAGCAGAAGGCAATGTTCAACATTAAAGGTCTTCAAAGCTACCAGTCAATTAGTAGAGCACCTAGATTGTGCTAGGGATTGTGTCGGACACTAGGGTTTGAGGTCTGCCTTTGACACTTAGTGGCTCTATGAGCCTGGGCAATTCACTTAAACTCCCAGTGTCCTGGCAACTCTCACAGTAGAAGAAAAGATGGAAACTGGGGGAAATTTTCTTGCATAGAGGTCTTATTTCTCAAACATATAGGGAACTAAGCCAAATTTATAAAAAATGGGAGCCATTTCCCAATTGATAAATGATCAGAGGATATAAACAGACAGCTTTCAAAGGAATAATAAGTAAATTAAGCAATAATCATATTAAAATGCTCTCATTCACTAGTAATATGAGAAATGCATATTAAAACAGTTCAGAGAAGGAAAATGACAAATGCTGGTGGGGATGTGGAAAAACAGGTACGCTAATGCACTGTTGGTGGAGCTGGAAAGTTGTCCAACCATCCTAAAGACCAATTTGGAACAATGCCTAAAAGCTATTAATCTGTATATATCCTTTGACCCAGCACTACCAATTCTAGATCTATAGCTGAAGAAGATCAAAGGAAAAGGTAAAAAAAATATTGGTTTCATGGTGTGTTGTGGTGGCACCGTCTCAAAGAATTCAGTTGGACCACCTCTAATCCAAGTATAGGCATTCATTGAGATTGACACCTCTCATGAAGTGGGCTAAGTTCCAAGAGGAACCAGCAGCTTCAGAGAAAGCAAGATGGAATTTATAGTGCAATGATGCTGATTACACAACAGAAATAATGAATATTACAAAGGCAGGAGAGATTCCTTAAGGGACTGGGGGTGGGGCAGTCACTTCTATGATTCACTGGTTAAATATCCTGGTTGTGCTGCTTTCTGATTGACTAGCTGTTGTGGTCCTGTCTGGTCAAGATGGATAGATAGTTAAGTATTGTGGCTCTGTAATGGGCTAAATGGATGGTGCGATTGTGGTTGTGATTGTGGTACAAGAATGCACTTGTTCAAAAATGTGAATTGGATCTGGGGACAGTGGCTAGCTAGAGGCAGTGGCTGTATTGAGTATGGGGGCCTGCGGTGTGGTTAAAGCCAGATTATATGGTTAAATCAGGACATGCCTACCGTTCAGTGGGGCCCATAAGGAAGTTAGAATGTTGGGGCTGGGGGAAGCTTTATTAGGATTCTATCAAATACATATTACAAAAATATTTATAGTACCTTTTTTATGGCAAACGATCAAAGAACTGGCAACTGAAAGAATGCCCATAAACTGGGGAATGGCTAAATAAATTATGGTATATGAATGGAATGCTATTGCTATAACAATGACAGAGGGGATGGCTTCAGAAAACCAGGAAGACTTCTGTGAATTGATGCAAATAAAGTCAGCATAACCAGAAGAACATTGTACACAGTAATGGTAATACTGTAAGGATGGTCAACGGTGAAAGATTCAGATACTCTGATAAATACGATGATCCACGATAATTACAAAAGACCTGTGATGAAAAATGCTATCCATAGCCACTACAGAACTGACGGGCTCTGAGTGTAGATTGAAACAGATTTGTTCTCTTTATTTTCCCTTGTTTTTTTCAATATAGTTAATGTGGAAAAATGCATTACACAAATTCCTTTGTGTAATGAGTAGAGTATTGCACGTCTTGCCTTTTCAGTGGGTTGGGTATGAGTATAGATGGATGGAGGAAGAGAATTTGGAACTGAAGAAATTTTTAAAATAAAAAAAAAAACAAAAACATTTCTCTAGGTTTTCTTTTTGTTAAAAGGCAAGGGAAGGAGAGGCACTGCCATAGGTCCCATCCAAGGCTCTCCCCTCTGACCCACCTCTCCTTGCCCTCGGCAGTTCCTCCTCAGGGATATGGTGGAAAGTCATCCTCACTCCAATTTATGGAATGAAAGTATTTCTTTGGCATGATAACTTATAGCTGTCCCCTGGGACCTGGCCAAGTTTTCTCCACCAAGTTTGACCTGATTCTTTTGCAAAATCATTCCAGTTTAAAGGACATTAAACCGATTGAGAACCTTATCATTTGCTTTAAGAGGGGTGGAATTATATGAATGTACTGACCCCACCTTTACATATATTATTCTGACAAAAGAAATGACAAAATGAACAGATGCAGAGAAATCCTGGGAGACTTATATGATCTGATGCCAAGTGAGGTAAGAAGAGCTAGGAGACATTCTATGATGACAATTATCTTGTAAAAGATGGGAACTGGGAGAGATTTAAAAAAGGAGAATGAAAACTGGAGCAGTGGATAGAAGGCTGGACTGAGGAACCGGAATATCTGAGTTCATGTCCCACCTGGACACTTCACTGACCTCTCAGCCTCACTTTCCCCACATGCAACATGAAGAATAAAAACAGAAACTAGTTCATAGGCTTATTGGGAGGATGAAGAGTGCATCTGTAAAGCACTTTGAAAACTTTACTGCGCTATGTAAATGCCAGCTATTATTACTGTGATTCCAAAAGTTTGATGATGAATCTCGATTCCCACCTCTTCCAAGAGGAGATTACTAACAGTACAGTATATTTGCATATATGAGCAATGTTTATTTGTGTGTTTCCTGTCACTATACATATTTAACCTATTTGGGGGTTTGGGGGTGGGATAAGAAGCAAAGAATATAAATAATTTAAAAATAAACAGAATAAGTAGAAAGCAGTTAAGAACAGGGCATAGATAAATAAGGCAGTATCAGGAGTAAAATGTTCAATTTGTTTGTTTATTCAACTATTTATTTTTATTATTCATTTATTAAAAGTTTGTATTCCAAACTCTCTCTCTCCCTCTCGTCCCTTCCCCACCCATTGAGAAGGCAAGCAATATGATATCAGTTATACATGGAAAATCATGCAAAACAAATTTACATATTGGCCATGTTGCAAACAACAACAACAGGAAAAATAAAGTGAAAATATATGCTTCAGTCTGCACTGTTCATCAACTCCCTCTTCATGGGTCCTTTGGAATTGTTTGAATCATTGACTGGATCACAGTACCAAAATCTTTCACAGCTAACCATCCTTATGATATTGCTATCACTGTGTTCTGCTCGCTTCACTTTGCATAAGTCTGTAGAAATCTTTCCATATTTTTTTTCTGAAACCATTCCCCTCATCGTTTCTTATAGCACAATAGTATTCCATCAAAATCATAAACCATGATTTGTTTAAGCATCCCCTGACTGATGAGAATCCCCTTGATTTCCAATTCTTTGCCGCCACAAAAACAAAAGCTACTCTAAATAGTTTTGTTTATGCGAATCCTTTCCCATTTTCTTTGATGTCTTTAGGATACAGATCTAATTGGGGCATTTCTAGGTGAAAAGCTATGATCAGCTTAGTATCCTTTCGGGCACAGTTCCAAATTGTTTTCCAGCATTGTTAGAGAAGTTCACAACTCCACCAACAGGGCATCAGTGTCTCTATTTTTCCACATCTCCAGCACTTACCATTTTCTTTTTTTTTTATGTTAGCCAATTTGATAGGTGTGAGGTGATATCTCAGAGTTGCTTTAATTTGTATTTTTCTAAGCAAAAGTGGTTTAGAGCATAACTTCTTAAACCTTTTCCCCCTTTCCCTTTTTCCCATTTCAAGAGTATTCATTGGCTTTGTGTGGCCATGAGGAATACAAAGCACACGTGCTTTGTGTTCAGAACCAAAACTGCTATGAAGTTGCTAAGTTGCTTGATGCAGCAGGTAAAAGCTGCCAAAAACACCTCAGATTCATTATGCATTTGACTTTGAATTAAATTTTGGTCACTGTGAGCTCAGAAACCTTGGGACCATGAACCACAGTTCATGTACATTTTTCCCTGTGACTATTGGAAGCTTTGATTTCTTCTTCTGAAAACAATCATATCCCTTGACCATTTATCAATTGGGGAATGGCTTTTATTTTTATAAATTTTTCTTAGTTCTCTATATATTTGAGAAATGAGGCCTTTATCAGAGAAACTTGCTTTAATTTCCACCCACCTCAGTCGCCTGCTTTCCTTCTAATTTTGGCTGCGCTGGTTTTGTTTGTGCACAAACCTTTTTATTTCATGTAAACAAAATTATTCATTTTGTTCTCATGATTCTATCCCTTGTTTTACCATAAACTCTTTCCTTATCTATAGATCTTACAGGCTCCTCCTTACATGTTTCCTGGATCCTCCATGCTCACCTTAGTTTACTTATAATGTCACTCTACATGTCTAACCCCCCAAAAATATAGATAACAGATCAGTTTCTGATACAATTCTCTTTCTTGATTTTCTTCATATATGAAACTTTTTTGTTTCCTGAAAGTTAGGTTCGCAATTCTAAAAAGTATACATATGAAGAAAATAATATGTATTCATCATGAGGCCTCAAATATACCTGTAATAGAAGAAGAGGCTCCGTAATGGCAATTATTCAACCCATTCAAGAGTCATATAATGTAAAATGATAGCTCTATAATGTCACTTCAACATGTCCAGTTACATAATACCTTTCAGGATGGGAATATCTCATTAAAGTTACTCCATCACAGTATAGAATGTCACTTCAGCAATGAACAATCAAAGACACTGGCAAGCTGGCCCTCAATGGGATAATAGTTACTTGAAATATCTGGCAAGGGACAACAGGTTGCCATGGAAAAACTGTGTTGTCTACTACAGACTAAACTCTGAGAGAAGATAAGATGGAATAAAATAAAATTTCAATGCTACAAGTATAAGCGGCTTAACCAGTTTAGTTCATTGCTACAGACAGAAGCAATTTCTCCTTAGAAGATCAATAAACAATGTCACAGACTTGTAAGAACCAAAACATTTAGCAGATCCCTACATTGCCGAAGTGGGTAGCCTTAGCCTGAATAGATATGGAAACAGCCTTGGTCAGATGAGGATACTCATTCACAAAATGGTTAAAAAACCATGAAGATTCTGATTCTCCCACATTTTACAGGTTTTTATTATTCTCCCAATGTTTCCCAATGTGGTTATTGCATGCAATCCATTAGGCAAATTTTGACCTTCACCTCCACTGATACAAACCCTATCACTAGACCATGTAAGTGCCATAGGAAATTCATCTAATTAAGACATAAAACAAGGTGAATAACAAAACCTGCCATACAAAAATCATAATAATAATCACAACCCTCTTAAATGGGAGTGAGAGGGCTGCTATCTAATTTTCACCCCATCTCTCAAGTAATAAGCCCAGCACAATAGGAGAGGGACAAGGTCACTTTAGATCTCATGAAATCAGTGGCAAAGGTTAGAGTTAGAGTTAGGCAGTGAGATCTGTAGGACTGCTGAAGTCTGCAGGTAGGATAAAGATCTCTCACCTCAAATCTGAGGCTCTCATGATTTTCTGGAAACTTCTGGGTTTAGGGACCCCATTCCAGTAGAGATCTATGAGGCTACTCTTCCCTCTCTCAACTCTATTTATAACCTACAGCAGTTTCTATTCTTCCTCACTCTATTCCAATCCTCAGCTCTAGCAAATCCACCTTTTAAACTTGGCACTCTTCACAACACACTCTACTAATCAATGTCTTCTAGTAACAACGATGCTTTGCAGTAAGACACATGGCATTCTAAGAAGTACTGCCCTGATTTGTTTCTTTCCTGTTGAGCAATAGTCTCTCAACTTCAAACATCAGAAAAAACTGCAGTACTATGGACATTTCTCCTCAGTCATGATAAAAATAATGATTATAACAATAATATTTAAAATGTATATATCACTTGAAGTTTTACAGATTGCTTCATATATATTATCATGTGTGATCCTAAATGTAACACTGTGGTAGGTGCTCGCCCTGTGTCCATTTCACCGATGAGGAAACCAGGACTAAGAGAGAGGTTAGGTGCTATGCTCATGGTCACACAGATGGTGTCTGAGGCAGAACATAAACGTAGGCCATCTTGATCCCAAGTCCAGCATTCTGTCCACTGTGTCTATATATGCATATGATAGCATATTTGATGAAACCACAAGTAGGGGACAGACAAGCTCTTGTGTGTGATTCTCTACAGCAGACAGCCTATTTACAATCAATGAAAAAGTCTTACTGACTAGGTTACATAACACAGCCGATGCATTTAACATTTTAAATTTCACCCTCTGTTATCAGCTCAATATGTGATTGCACACATATGTACTTTTTTGGACACTTATGACATAAATACACAGGATCACAGGAGTTGGCTCTGGAGCTGGAAGGAATCTCAGAAGCCCCCTTGTCTAACCTTCTCATAATGAACAAATGAAAAGTAATTTACCCAAAGTCATCATGATAGTTAAGCAACACATCTAGGATTCCCAAGCAGATAGTCTGATTCCAATTTCAGGATTCTATCTACTGCACTCAATTAAGTATAGCAGGGACACTCTTTTTAAGTCTATGTCATGTGAACAACACACGTTAAAATTGCCCTGGTGAGGGAGTGGGATTAGGGGCAATCCAAAGAGAAGTATAAGGTATCATCAGGAGTCAGACTGAGGGTCAAGAGATAAAATTTCTAATCTCAGCTCTATCACAAATTAATCATGTGACCTTGAGTAAACCATTTAGTTTCCAGGTTCTCAGTTAGAATTAAGAGGTACTTAGATAGAACCAAAGTTTCTCTGAATCTAAAAAGTCCTCCAATTCTAGAAAAGAAAAATGAAACAAAACAAAACCTTCCATTGTCATGTAAAATTGTGATGTGATCATGGATTAGTTATCCTCAAATTAGGGTAGCTATTGGTTCCATTAGCAGTCAGAGGAATCTATAGCCCCAAGCCCTCAGGCTTGGCTCTCCTAGCACTGCTGGTAAAATTAAGGCTTAAGCACACCCAGTATTCTCAGAGCCAGCTGCTGAAACTCTCCCAAGTTTGCTGATGCAGCACAGTTATAATTTGACCTTCTTCATCCTGAGAAGGCCTTCGTGGTTACACTTCAGAGTTAACTGCCTCCTTTTTGCTACTGGTCCATATTCCCTGACTCCATTTCCCCTGCAAATGCCATGGCAGGCCTTCTGCCTAAAACCTCTATGGAAACCAGGGCCTCCAGATACTCTGTTCTGTCGACCTTTGTTTATCTATGTGTCTAAACCCTCCTATCTTCTACTTGGGCATCTCAATAAATCATTTGGATTCATCCTGGTTTTTCTAGGTGCCATTTACGTAAATACTGCTCTAAATTCACAGAACATTCCACTTCCAGGTCTGTTTGTTTTCTAATCAAATAGGAATCTATCAGGGAGATATGAGTTGTCACTGTACTGCACAATGATAGAAGAAGATGCAATACAGGACACTAATTATAGATCACAGATCATGGAATGTGAGAACTGGAAGGCACCTTAGAGGCAATTTAGTCCAAATCCATCATTTAAGACAATTAAACAGAAACCCAGAAATGGGACATAAATTGTCAAAGGTCACAAAGGTAGCTAGTGGCAGAGCAGGGATGAAGACCTAGGATCCTTATCAGATTTCATGAAAATGTCACATTCTTAGTCCCCAAATGCCAAAGAACCATGAAAGCTACTTGTCACTCCACGAAACCTGAAAACCAAATACCCCAATCTTTAAAAACTAAAATCAAGTTACAGATGCAAGCCAGTGTAACAAACAGAACATTCCTGAAAATCTGATTCATACACATTTAGATTCATATGTACTATTGATTCGTAAAATTCAAAGATACATATCATATTCTTTTACTCTACATTTTTTTTTATAAATTCATCTGTCACCTAACCTCTCTGGCACATAATTAATGATCATATGCAACATTTAGGGCCTGCCTCCAAATCTGCCAATTTGCAGTTTCAAAGGCCAGCCCTTTTGAAAGTCAACTAGTTTCTAAAAATAAAACAACATTTGTACTACAAAGAAAGACTAAATATACATATATAATTTACATATATATATGTATATGAAGAATCAGTAAAAATGGAACCCTTCTAAATGCTCCTGCCTCCCTCCCTCCCTTTTTTTCCTTATTGGTAATGATTTGTGTTGGGGAATCAGGTCTGTTCTTTCTTCTGTGTAGGAAATGTTTAGTGTGGAAATGTTTAATTTATAGTCTTAGAAAACTGTCTGGGTCACTGAGAAGTTGAAGGACTCACTTGGGATGCCAAAGTCAGTATGTTTCAGAGGAAGGATATGAAGGTCTTTCTAACTCCAAGGCCAGCCCTTGCTCTTTCAAATGTATAAGAATAGAATTACAACTGATTTTTTCATGGGAACCTCAAATTAGAGTTGAAAACGTCTATAGGGTTAAAGTAGCATATCGTTTTATTCTTTTGCTAAGAAAATTGTAGACCAGAGAGAGATCAAGTAGTCCAAAGTGATATCAGTAGTTTACAGCTGAGCAGATTTTCAGAAAACACACTAAGTTGGCTTTCTGCTATGGATTCTACACTTTGATTTTCTATAATCCTTTTAAGATACAACTTCTTACTTGAATCCTTATTTTAATTAGACACTTGTGAGCTCAATGATTTGAAGGTCCCAATAAAAGTCTCAGAAAAATGTATCAAATGGACTTTTACAAGGCTAATGTGGCATAAGATAAATAACTCTTGTTTATAAAAGTAATTTTCTACTCCCTATTACACCTTTATTTATAGACAGCCAATTTGGCAACAAACAGTATAGTCTGCTTTCCAGATGTGTTCACACTAATAAAATCTAAGCTTTCTTGTCATTCATTCATTTTAAATGTTTAAATTGAACGACAACAAAAAAACCCTCTTTCCTCACATAAATCACAGTCTAATAACATCTTTGCAAGTGATTATCACATATTTTACGATCTTCAAGGAGTGATACCTCCCATCCCTTAATAAAGGATCTTTTTTTCTTCTAACTTGAAACTACTCATGGCACTTTTGCAAAATGAGGCATTTGAATGAAAATAATTGTACTGCCAGAAGTCCATATTATGAAAGAAAATTTGGTACAGAAATGTTTCTGACAGGAATCAATGTGAGGCCTCATGGTCTAATGGATAAAGAGGGAGACTTGGAGTCAAAAAATATAGATTCCATTCTTACTTCTGATTCATACTAATTGTATGGTCCTGGGAAGTCATCTAATCTCTCAGCATACCAGGCAACTCAAAGACCCTAAGTCTAGACACAAAAACAAACAAAAACTGATGCCTATATGCATTGGGAGCAAGAGTTTCTCATAAGTGCTCTCACAGATCTTTTGTAAAAGTCATGGGCTGGTGAAAGTAGAGAGAAAGTACTGAACAGGAGCCAGTGGACATGGGTATGAATCCCTTGTCAAAGTGAATATGAATATTTGAAAGTTTTCTATGTTAGGATGTGTCCAGAACACATTCACCATTGACAATGGACATGAATATGAATCCCTTGTCAAAGTGAATATGAATATTTGAAAGATTTCTATGTTAGGAACTCATTCACCATATGAAGAATTGTAGATGACCCTCATATCACAACAGGACCAAAGGAGCAGATTCAATAGAGAACTAAAGGTCTAAAATCAACATTTTTTCTCATGCAGTAGAACCATGTCTTGTAAATATTCAGCCCAGTGTTTTGGTGAAAGAAAAAGTTTTGTTTTCTTCCTGAGGAAAAGCAATATACAGGTTTCTTTGATGTCCCTCCATAATTTCTGTTACTCCCTGTGGAAAATTTCATTTCTCAACCATTATTTCTATATACAGGTGAATTCTCTACTTTAAATAAATGTCATTATGCTTGCCTTAATGTATACTAATTGGTGGACCATTTGCATGGCTGCAGCACTTTCTATTTGTGATTTTAATCTGAAAACATGAAGTGTATTATCTCAATATTTTTAATAGCATTCGTTATTGAAATGACAAAAGTAATTAGACTACATGCTTGCATGTCACTACTGAAGTGAATTAATAGGCCATATAATTTAAATTGTGATTCCAAACATGGAGAATGTCACAATTTATGGTAAACTCTAGTAATTTTAATTTAATGTACATATAATCTTGTCAGCTGTGTTTGGTCTACAAAATTCTGTCTTGGTAATTATTTCTTTCTTTGAATATCTTGATACTTTCCAGAAGATAGAATGAAAACCTGATTAGTATCAGCTATAAATACAGGTGCTAGAGGGTAGCTGGACTGAGTTTTTACATTCTCTCCAACTTTAGCAAAAAAATTTGAATATTCAAATATTCCATGTCTCTATAAGTATGCCATAGCCTCACTGGTACATCCTGAGAACCCAAATCCCATCCCACTTCATCAGCACTCTTTCTGAAGGAGCTAAAAGCCTGCTTCAAAGACCTTTATCTGTTGTTCAGTCATTTCAACTGCATCAGACTTTTTGGGATCCCATCTTGCCAAAGATACTGTAGTGGCTTGCCATTTTGTCCTCCAGCTCATTTTACAGATGAGGAAACTGAGACAAACAAGGTTAAGTGAGTCGCCCAGGGTCACACAGCTTATAAGTGCCTGAGGTTGGATTTGAACTCAGGAAGATGAGTCTTCCTGACTCTGGGCCAGACACTCTATTCACTGTGATACTTAGCTGCCCCAAAGATCTTTATATTGACAGTTAAGTGTCCCCATCAGTCCTATGGGGTCACAGTGGATGGATACCTGTAGACTTCAGAGTTCAATAAAATGCTACCTTCCAAAGTAACTAGAAAGAGAGCTGTAGGAGAAAGACTCATGCTATATGATACATTGAGGTATTGGCGTATCTACCTGGCAAGTGTAAGCTCGGATGGACTCTGTATGGGTAGGAAGACATCTTGAAGTCTCTTCATCTGGCTTCTGAACTGCTCCACATGACAGCTTCCAACAAGTTAGTGCTTAATAAGTTTGTAGACTTAAGTTGAATTAATAATTACACAAGCAAGAGTGGAGGAAAATTGTGTAACAATCATTCTTCAACTTACAAGAAGCTAGTAAAATATTGCATAGTAATGGCATTATCACGTGTTAATCAATACATTCCTTCTTTCAGCGTTTCATGATATGTGTATTAAATTAAGTTACCCCAGGTGATGTAGATGTAGTGAACCTAGGCCAGAGCAAGGCATCAGTGACACACACATTCCAGTTCCACATCTATCATGACCTACCTACTTAACCAGTGCTAATCAAATTGGCTTCTCTAGGTTCCTCTTCTATAAGATAAAGTTGTATAGGAGAGTTTGAATAGATAATTTCCAGGGTCCCTGGCCACTTTAACCTCTGATATTCTGATTCTGAGAAGCAAATTGGCACCAAAAGGATCTATTTTGGGGAAAACCTCCCCCGTCTGAGAAAAACTCAGTGGCTAAATTATCACTTAGGAATGGCTATTTAAAGCACCTATAACATAAATACAATAGCCCTGGATCATGTCAGTCAGTCCTCAGCAAGTGATTCATGGAAATATTTCATACATTACAACCATTGGCTTTGAGGGGGAGCCAAGATGGCAGAATGGTAGAAGGCAGTGCAGTGTGATCCCATTCACAAATACCTCCAAAAAGGTAAACAAAATGCCCAAACTGAATCTTAATGAAGAAGTCCAGAAAATGTAAATGTCAGTCACTTCTTCAGTCTGGTTTGGCACAGAAAGACGCACAGGGAGGTATGCGGATCCTGAGGCCAGTTTGAGCCAAAAGCATACTGTTTGCTTGAGCAGAACTCCAGTGCCTTTGGGGAGGTTGTCTGTGTACCAGGCCAAGAGGAAGACCTACATACCACTAGAGAGATAAAGAGGCATCGGATGAAGACAGGTGCTAGCTGACAATCAACAAATTTGTCTCCTAGCACCCAGTCCCAGCTTACAGATCCAGGGTGAAGCAAGAAGGGTTTATGTACGCCTGGGTGGTATTCGGGGTAACAAGGACTTGAGCAGCGTACCAAAAAAGGAAGAAGTTCAGAAGCAGTAAAAGCAGTGGTGTGGCTCAGAGAATGGTCCTGTTTTCCACATCTAACCCAGTTTTCAAAGAAATAACCTGAACAGGCATTCCAGACCTAAGGGGAACCTACAATTTTGCCAATCTGAGCCAACAGAGCTTTCCAGTTGGCTGACAGGGGCAGAATCTATTCACCCACAGTCTACTCTTTCAAAGACCCAAACCCAGGTCAAGAAATTTCAGCTCTCAGACCAGGGGGCAGCAATCACACTTTGCCCTAGATCAGATGGGAGCACTCTAGGCTTTCAAGTCCTCAGTCTGTTCCTGAGATCCTAAAATAACACAACACTCAATATTCTAAGAAAGTACCAATAGAACCAGCCCAGACCTTGCTGAACTCTGGATGCCAGAAGCCTAATGATAAAACATGCTACTTATCTCCTGACATAAAGAGGAAAGATTCAAAATGCAGAATGACTTTCTTTTTGGACATAATGTGGAAATTTGTTTCAATTGATTATACATGTTTCTACTGGGTTTACTTTTCTTGTGTTCCCAATGGGGCTTGAGTTGTTAACTATCCTGGCAGATCATATCAGAACAACACACACACACACACACACACATTTTTTTCCTGAAAATTGTGAGCCTATGAATACATTCAATGATCTTTTCAATTAAAGCTTTTGAAGGCAACACTGTTTTTATTTTATGTAAAATAGAAAACAATTTTTGAAATCTGGTTTTGGTACCATTGTGAAATGCATGATAAGAGAAAACAAAAATTTAAGAAATAATGATATGTTTTCTTCAGCAAATTTCATTTAAAAATATTAAAAACTGGAACAATTAGTTCTTACTGAGTCAAATTAATTAAGCAATCTTTATTATTGGATGATATTCTTTGTTTATACAGTCCTAATTTCATTAGTGTTAATTGGAAGTAATCATGACTGATTTATGAAGTACTTAATTAGAAGATCTGTCTATTAGTGTAGCCATGATCCCTAATATCCAAATAAGCCATCTGCACGAATCACATAACTATAAGGAATTAGTAAAAAAAAAAAAATCGAGAAAATTTTATCTTTCCACATGAATCACAATATTTTTGCTATACAATTTAAAAATTAAATCCTCTTTCATTAACTCAATTTCAAAACATGGGCTTAAAAAAATTAGTATTTTGCTCGAGACTTCTCCCCATGTCCCTTATGACATCCATGTAAAGAGCTTATAATGGTAGCAGTTGGAAATCAGAGACAAACGTGTGAGTTACAAAAATATTCATTTGTGTTTTTCCCTGCATAAACCTGAGATTCTCACCATCTAAGTCACTCCACTGTCTTCTGGAGTTATATTCATTTTAAGTTGAGTCAAGCAATACGTTTTCTGAGATTTTTTTAAATCTAAATAGGAAGGTCTGTCAACTTAACAAAGCTTAGAAACCTCAGGGAGAGGGACAACGGAGAAGTCAGTTTTGATGATATGGAAGTGATGGGGAGAAGTGAACTATGGAACACTGGGACAGGTGCGATGTAATTCTGCCATATGAGACAATGGAAGGTAAATGAAAAAACCGGCTCCTTTCGATGTGGAGTTTTTACCTCAAAAACCAAGGAAAGCAAAGACAAATGTTCACCATTTCTGCCACTATACTAAATATATACAATGGTCTAACACTTTAAAAATAAGTTCAGTATAACTAACTAAAAAAAGATGTAAATACCCTACTTCTAGTGTATCATGTTATTTTGGGGTCATGTATTTTAGGATGGTCCTTGACAAGCTGGGTCTCATCCAGAGGAAGGTGAGGTGATCAGAATGGTTCGGGACCTGGAGGAACATGGAAAGAAGAAATAAACAAAACCCCCAAAAGAAAAAGTCCTGAGGAGGGAGAATGGTCATGAAAAAACATCTGTAAACATTTGAAAGGCCATTTTGTAGATGAATCACTGTTTTACTTAGCAACAGGAGGCAGAACTGGAACAGTGAACAGAAGCTCACAACAGATTTCAATGTAAGGAAGAACTTTCAAACCATTGTTTATGCCAAAAAAGAAAGACTGATTCAGCAGAGAATGAGTTCCTCATCACCAGAGATCGCCAGGGTGTGGATGGTCACTCACTGGGGACATTAAAGAAGCAGTTTGGTGCACTGGACTGGAAGTCAGGAATTATGGATGAGGAGACAGGAAGACCTGGATTTGAATCTTACCACTAACACTGCTACATGAGTATGACTGGATCAGTTGACCTCCCTGAGCCTCTAATGCCGTTTCTGTGAAGTTTGACCTCTGAACTCACTAGCTCTACCCCCTAAAAATCACCCCAGAAGTTTGGGCCTAAAGAGAACAGCCGGCTATCTCTACACTCAAGATACTAAAGGCAACCCTGGGGGAACAGGGTGGCTTTATCTAATGCTCATGAGCCTTTCTGATGGGCTCCCCCATTTTTATCAGTTAAAATCAACTGGCCAGCCAGATTTAATAGGGGCATTTACATAGGCAGTATGGTAAGAACAATTGATACACAAGACTCCTCTTCCTCTGCCCCTCAGAAAAGGCTGGGATGTTGCCATCTCCCTTGCCTCCTGGAACCTAGCTAGAATGGCCTGAACTTGTCCAGCACCCACTGTCAACCCTGGTCACATCCTATGCTGCTGCCCACAGCCAGCGCCTCTGGGAGTGCTGCAATGTCCAATCTGATATGCACAGATTTCATAGGCCACCCCATGACAGAGCTTAATTTTAAATATGACTTGTGGTTGGTACTTTTAACATTGTGATCCTTCAAAAATTACTAAATCTCTTGAAGAACACCGTCGTAGGTCGTCTATGTTTTCAGTTGACTTTATTTTCTGTTTTGTTTGTTTAGTTTTCTGTTTCAGGAATGTCTCTCTTGCTGGCCATCTCCAGAACACACTAATTTCGCTGCAGCCTCCACATTTAACTCCTTCTCCGTTGGAAAATTGGACTCCAGCACTGGTACCACCCTAGGCTTTGGTAGCTTGGCTTTCACCTTAAGTGTTTGCTTTCATTCTATCCACATTATTTAGCACTAAAATTTTACATAAAATTTTTAGTCCCTACTCTGTCCATCCTTGCTCTGTGTCTCTCTCTGTCTCTCTCTCCCTCCCTCTCCCTAGTTGTCTATATATACTTCTATCTATTATCTCTGTCTAGCTAGCTACAAAAGGAAAACTAAAGCAGGGATCCTAATGAGATGTGGGAGTATCTCCTTTTCACGCCCACCCCTGGAAGTCACCTTAACCTGAGGAAGGAGATCCCTGTGACTCTTAGACCCACTCTCCCAAATTAAAGGATTTTGGAAAGCTGAAGCCCCTGGCACTACCAGAGGGGAATGGTGAAGGACATCATGCAGTAGATGCAGCCACAGAGCTTAAGGCTGGCACCATGAGAGCTACAGAAGGAGCAGAGCATCCATGAAAGCCTCAGATCTGTACTCCATGTCCAAAGTGGTGAGCGGAGATCATGCGTAAGCAGGATCAACTTAAATGCTATGGGGCCTAACCCTCTCTTCTCCAACCCCATCCCTCTCAAGCTGCAGATGCAAAAGATTGTGATTCCTCCCTTTCCCCCAAATCTCCATTACCTTCCCTCTCTCCTGAAAGGATCTGAATATGTTCTGAAACCTATGTACCTTTTTTAAAGATTTGATGATTTTTGTATGCACTTCCTCGTTTAAGTGTTAAATGTCATTAACTATTGAATTGCTAACATATGTGTATACTTGCTCAAATGCAGTAGAGAAGGGTAATAAGGGAGCAGCTGGAAGAAGATATAAATCTTGGGCTGCAGTATTTTCTAGGATGACTTCTTGCTTAGGATGTACAGATAAAGAAAAGAAAATCTTTGGTTCATTTTTTACAACACTTTTCCAAGGTAAAGGTAAGAGATATTCAGGGATCTCTTTCTAGGCCAGGGATTCTTAACCTAGAATAAGAATCCCCAAGAAAGCAGTGGTTACATTCCTGAATAGATTTCAGGGATCCATGAAGTTGGATGGAGGAAAATCATGCTCTCTGACCCCTAACTTGTATTTTCTTCAATTTATATATAATATACATATGCATATATATTCATACATACATATACATATATACACACATATAATTCTGAGAAAGGGTCTATAGGTTTAATCCCAAAAGTCAGTGAAATGTTATTATTTTTGTTTATTATTATTATTATTTAATTATTATCTCCTGGTTTAATCATTTAAAAAAAGCTTGGGGAGGGAAGATGGGTTGGGGCTAGTATTAAACACAGGGCTTTTACCACTTTCTTTCTCATGGTTTCTCAAGGTAGATCTTAAAGGAAAATCACTCTCTGGGATGGAAGGTACTAAGAGAGGAGGTAAAAGAAGTATTCTGTCTAACACAAAGATGGTGGACCGTGCAAGAGTATTGACCTTGCTACTCATAACAGGACCATCTCACTGTACCACTGATAGAAAAAGAAAATAAATAGGAAGGGACAAATAGGCAGACACATGCTCACACAGAGAGAGAAAAGGAGACAGAAAAAGAGAGATAGAAAGAGAGAGAAATGGAGAGAAAGACAGGGAGAGCCATCAGAGACAGAGAGAGGAAAAGAAGGGAAAGATAAAGAATGAGAAATAGATAATTAAGGAGAACCAGAGCAGGACGCATAAGACTGAACACCCGTTCTCCTCCTAATTTTGTTGTTCAGTCATGTCCAACCCTTCATGACCCCATCTGGGGTTTTCTTGGCAAAGATTCTAGAGTAGTTTGCCATTTCTTTCTCCAGCTCATTTTACAGACGAGGAGACTGAGAACAAGATGGGGTTAAGTGACTTGCCCAGGGACACACAGCTAGGGAGTGTCCAAGGCCAGGTTTGAACTGAGGAAGATGAGTCTCCCTGACTTGGGGCCTAGCACTCTAACCACTGTGCCACCTAGCTGCTCCTCTCTGCTGAATCCCTCTTCCTAAATCCGATCTGCCCATAAACTTCTCGGATTACAACTCCACAGTCAGAATGGTTGGACATCACTGCATATGATCCTCACCTGGATCTGAAATCCTGGACCTGGATCCTCACCTGGTCTGAAAACAGAATATAATTATCTAAGCAATCACAGATCCAGGCTTTATGGGATTGGGTTTTTATTGAAAACCAATGTAGGAAAATCCAGAGATTCCAAATGAACACAGGAGAGTAAAGGATGATAGATGCTTGTCTTTCATTTCAAATCACACTAACTAGCTGTGTGACTCACCATCTGTAAAATTACCCTGTTGGACCAAATGATCCCTAACATCCCTACTACCCCTTAGTCCATGATCCTCTTTTCTGTACTACCAATCATATACATATTGTTTCTACCTATAGAGGCAAGCTCTTTGAAGGCAGGCACAATTTCATATCTATCTTTGTATCCCCAGAACCTCACCCAGAGACTAGCACTGAGTGTGACATACTATAAAAAGGTGATTGAGTCCAAAAAAAAATCCATAGGATCACAAATATTTAAGATTTAAAGGATCCTCAGCAACCATCTAGTGTAACCTCTTTAATTTACAGATGTAGAAAATGAGGTCTGAAGTGGTTCCATGATGCACCCTTTGCCCTCTTGTTTCTGTTAAAACCCATCTCCTGAAAAGGTCAGTCGGCCTCTGTGGGCATGGCAGAGTGAGAAGATCACTCCTAGCTCTCCAGGCACATGCTAGATAACTTTGGGCCAAACCCTACCCAGCTGGGAAACCTAATTTCTGTTTAGAGCACAAACAGAATCCAGCCTGGGTGAGCCTTTGCCTGAAGGAAGAACCCCTGCATTAGAGTTTAGGTCAACTCAGCTCATGAAAGGGAAAACCAGCTAGAGAGGTCTAGATGCAAATGGCTCCCCTTTGCCCAGATGCCTTGAGACAGCTAAGTTTCAGGAGCTGAAGACTTTTATCCCGCCTCCTCATTAAATATCCACCAATCGGGGTTGTTTCACTTGTCAGAAGGTATTTAAGGAATTTCAGGGTCTCCCTTGGGATCTTTGGTTACTGAAAGAAACCACCGACCTCCAATTTGTTGATTGTCAGCTAGCCTAATTAATAAACCGATTACTAGTTATCCAGAAACTCTCAGGGTTTTCCTACATGCTAGTGTCAATTCTAGAATGTGAGGATTCTGTCCTATTGGATTTGGTCGTGCTGCGTGTGAATTAAAGAAAATGAAGCACTACCTAGGACTTAGAAATATTATATTGTGAAGCAAGCTAGCCAAGAGAAAAAGGCCCTGAATATGGAATCCTGGGACTTGGGTTTACCTCCCAGCTTTCCTCTATCCTTCCAGCACTCAGCTTTCTCATATCTAAATAAAAGGGCCAGACTATATTATGCCTAAGATTACGCCCAGCTCTAAGTACACGATCCTACGAATAATGCCTCAGAAACGGTTATTAGTCACACAAAAACAACAACCTTGTCGTGACAGGTCCGTGGAGGCTTCAGCAGCCCCGACACGGCCATTTTTGCTTTTTGCACACACCATCGCTGTGGTTTCAACGCCAGGCCCCTTAATTAGTCTGCAGAGGATTACAAATTGGAGAAGATAAATAAGCTCAGGTCGGCCAAGTTGGACACAACCCGACGGGACCAAAGACCAAAAGGTGCACCAGGAGTTCGGCCAATTAGCCAATCAGAAACATTTCTTAAAGACCTGTGGCGTTCAAAGCTTCGTGCTTCTCGATGCGGAAAAAACAAAGAACAGATGGTGGGTCAATGCCTTCAAGGGGTGTGTGTATGATCAGGGCTGAGCCGGAGCCAACTCCCAAACAGTCTAGAGTCTGTTGTTAAATTTTCAGCGTAGTTATACCTCAGAAATTGGTAAGCATCACCAATCAGGCTTGCTTTATTTATTTACTTACCCATTTATTTATTTATTGTTAATTGCCTAAGTGATGGAGTAAAGTTCAATAATGAAAATTAAACTTAAAATGTTTATGCATTCATTGAAAATGTTAATAGTGGTGGTTAAATATTAAAATGTTTCCTACATATTTTCCCCCAGAGAGACAGTTGTTAAACATTTCCTAGCATACTGGCTGCATAGGAAAATGTGATACAAACATTAATAATTATGGTACATAATATGTATTTTACAAAGAGTTAAAACTGGGACAGCTAGATGGTACAGTGGCTAGAATACCAATCTGGAAGACCCGAGTTCAAATGTGACCTCAGATACTTATTAGCTGTGTGGGACCCTAGACAAGTCATTCAACCTTGATTGCCTCAAAATACAAAGAGAGAAAGAGAGAGAGAGAGAGAGAAAGGCAGGCAGAGGGAGAGACACAGAGATAGAGAAAAAGAGAGAGACAGACAGAGAGAGAGAGAAATAGAGACACAGAGACAAAGACAGAGAGACAGACAGAGAGAGAGACAGAGAGGCAGAGGGAGAGACAGAGAGAAAGAGAGTGCTCTACCTGCTTTCAGATAGAAAGTCACTATGCAACTTGACTCTGCTTTTAATGCTCAATGCCTTCTCAGGTCCCTCATTTGCCTCTCCTTTCTGACTAGTGAATCAAAGAACAGAGCAATAAATTCCTTCCCAAACTTCTTTTCCTGGTGTCTCAGAACTCTCTATATAACTGTTCATTTTCCATGCATTGCTCTGCTTGGTTTCAGCTCCAAGAACATCAGGACCCTGCTGAAGGTTCCCCCTAGTGCCCTAACTTTCAGTTTTCTTCTGTGTATTTTCTCCCATTAGACTGTAAGCTCCTTGAGGGCACAGAACTTCTTCCTTTTACTTAGTATCCCCAGTGCTTGGCTCAGTGCCTAGGCCATAGAAGACACAATAAATATTTTTTGAATCAAATTGGTGTGGGTTCAGGGAAGGCTTAGTGGCAGTGATCTGCCAAGGGGAGTAGGAGAGTCAACCATTCATGAATTTGGAGAGTCCAGAAACATGTTGACGAGTTTCTTCTAAGAACAGAGATCAAAACAGTTTTTTGGCTCTAGAGAGGGAATGGCAGGGGGTAAGGTGTTTTGTTCGATGGTATATCTCCCACTTTTTAAATTATGTCAAAGTGTATTTTTAGCAAGTGAGAGGAATTAGCCCCAGCTGCCATGAACTCGCTCTTGCAAATCAGAATCAAAATAAAGAGAAAGCATATAATTTATGCTCTTTCCTTCTCATCTTTTATTATTTCTGACATACACAAGGACTTGACCAGTGTCACTGAGATCTGAGAACCTTCCACACCCCTGATGTCAGATGCTCTCATTAGATACTTCTGCATCTAATTCCCCCCCTCCCCCACCCCTGACTCTTGGGTTGTTGATGAGAAGCCATTAGTAACTCATTGCCCCCAGGCCCTGGCACAGCGGAGACCAAGCTGTACTGCAGCATTCCAGTGCCCCACCGTGAACTGTACCCACTGGGCACTATAGCAGCCAACAGGACTCCATGACCTGGCACTTCCTAATGGTACCATTGCCACCGTGTCTGCCATTGCTCCATGGATACTAATCTTCCCCTTGAGTCAATTTGACTTTGCAGCTCATCTCATCTCCCACAGAAAAGAGAAAGGCAACAACAACACGACAACCCTCGGTCAAATCAATTATTGAAACGCTGGAATAATTTAGACCGATGCCAGAGCAGATTTCTCCCTTGACAGCGTTTTTCTTAACAGGAAATCACACAACACACACACAGTCACAACCATGAGCTGTTAAGATGTGTGTGAGTCACCACAATTACTATACTAATTCATTCTGACAAGGGCCTGATTCAGAAATAAAATGATGCCATAAAGGCAATATTAATAGGATGCTTAAATATTTAGGTGCTGCAGGCAAGTCCAAAGAGACATTCTGCTTCTAGAACTTGGAGTATTTGGCTTGAGGGATGCCAATGGGTATAAAAATGCCAGGAACTGAAAATCCCCCTTCATCATGACACTCCAGGGTTAAAGAGAATGGGCTTTATTTTGCAGCAAGCTGCCCAGAGTTGTACCACAGATGAGTATTGCTGCTAAGGTCATGAAATAGATGCTTAATTTATAATGAAATACAGCAGAAAAACCAATTTAAATAATGGCTTTGAGTGGCATAAGAACAAAGGATTTAGAGCTGGAGGTTGCCATGTAGGTCACCGAGTCCCTAAACCCATTTTGCAGATGAGGAAACAGAGGCTGAGAGAAGGGAAGTGATATTCCCAAGGTCACATAGTGAACAAAGCTAGATTTGAATGCAGATCCATGCTTCCATCTACTTCATGCTACCCACCCTGACACAACAAGCTTGGGTTAATTCCATGCTTCTATAATGGTCTTGAGCAAATAATTTGAAGTGAGCTATGGGGTTTGTAAGTTGAGGATGCAATATTTGGGCTAAGAGGAGACAGAAAATATGCTCAATAAAGGCATGGCACTTTGCTGAGATCAAACATTGTTATTCAGCTTGCTTTTAGCAGAAGGGTAAAACTTGAATGATCAACAGTAATCATAATTTCTATTGAGTGCATCCACTTGTAAATTGTCAGAGAGATAGACTATATAATGCTTTCGACCTCTATTAACCTGTAGGGTAACAGATCTCAAAAGCATAATTAGGATCTCAATTTGATTTCTATCAGACCAGTTGAGGCATACTGTGAGTGGACCCCTTTCTTTGGGGGAAAAAATGTTATCGATTATCTTACTTTAATATCTGCTCACTTCCTAGTACCAACTCATTTTTCTCTCCTCTCCCTACTCTGTAGAAAAATGAATCAAAAGAAACTGAGGCACTGACCATGACTGATAGTGTAACCAACATTTTACATCTCTTCTCTACCATTTTTTTATTCACAGGAGGAAGAATATTGCATCAGTAGTCCTTTGGAATCAAGATTGGTCACTAGTTAGAATTCTGATGCCCCAAGTTTCTCTGAATTCTCACATTATTCTGATGGAGAAATCATATTCTATTATATTCATTGACATGCCACAACTGGTTCAGACATTCTCCTAAATCAATGGGTAACCCTCCCTTTCCCTATGGTCCTTTTTGTTGCTGTTATTTTTGCTAAAAACAAAAAGGACTTTTATGAATATTTTAGTATATATGGACCCTTCCTTGTGGTATTAAAATGTCAGGCAACAGTTAATCAAGAAATATTTATTAAGTTACCTATTATATGCCAGGTTCTAGGGATACAGATTAAAAAAATGAAAAAAATCCTTCTTATCAAGAAGCTGACATTCTACCATATGCTTACAAAGGTAGATACAGAATAAATGGGAAGAAATCATTTCAAAGTAAAGGGAAAAAATCTTAATAACAGGATTTGTAGCAATGTCACATGTAAATTTCACAAGTTTGAGGATAAATTTCAACTGAAGCCTATAGTGGGACTCCATTGATTACCTCACCAATTTGAAGCAATTACTTTAGTTATGTAAAACCACCTTTTCATCGGCTCAAACAATTAGAACCCAATAGTAACAGAGCCTGTACATATCCTTAAATTAATCAGAGTCATCCTATGTAAAGAATGAGCCATGCCTTAAGAAAACTGTATAAAAGGTTCTTTCAGAAGCAGGTAGAGAGGTTCTGAAGGTCTGGATTCAAGAGGATGAGCAAACATGGTATTTAAACATACTTCTGAGAAGGAGAGGGAGGCCTGGGCTCTGGCAGATAAGGGAAATATTGAGTGTCATCAGATTTCAGCTTGTTCAAAGCAGAAGAGAAGCTAAGAGAAATTCCACAAAAAGGATTGCTCTCTCTCTGACATCTTTTCCCAGTGACTGTCTATCCATAAAAACTATAATATAATCTTCTGTATTGTTATCCAAAAGTTTCCAATAAATGCAATTTTGGTCCAATTACAAAGAGTCCGTGGGTTTACCAGACATAGGTATAAATGTAAAATTGGTCAGAGAGCCCACACATTGCTTAGGTGTTAGAAATTCCCTTAACTGGGGGCTCAGAATAATTCTAACTGAACTCAGAACTTTTTAACTAAAATAACTCCTCAAAAATGAGTAGGAGGAAACCATGTGGATTTTAGGGGTCATTATATTTTTGCTAATTTTTAAATGAACTTAATTATTATAGCAAGGAGCTAGGTAGCACAGTAGATAGAACAGCGCACCTAGAGCCAGGAAAACCTGAGTTCAAATCCAGCCTCAGACACTTACTAGCTATAGGACCTTGGGAAAGTCACTTAACCTCTGTCTCTGTCTGACTCAATTTCCTCACCTATAAAAGAGGGAGTACTTATAGCACCCACCTCCCAAGATTATTGTAAGTATAAAATTGTGTAGTATTTGTAAGTGATTTATAATATAATAAAGAGCTTTATAAACCTTAAACTTTACTTCTTCTACTGGCTTTGGGAAGAAAGACTTGACATTCTTTTCCTGAACATGCCTTCATTATGATGGCCAAGTATTCCTCTACCCTGTCCATCTCCCTATGCTGTTCTTGCTAGAAGGATCACTGAGACTTCAAAGGTATTTCTCCTGGGCACCTGTCAATCGCTCCTTTGCCTTGTACTTCCCACCACCCAAAAATATTGCTGCTGAGCGTATATTAAGCTTTCAAACATTGTAAACTCCACTTTGTGTCTGATCCATGGGCTGTCCTGGGGCTCCCCGTGCTATCTCCTATCCTCCAAAAGAAATTTAATATTTTGAATTACTGACCTCATCATCCCCAAATGACGTGTGAGTGTTTTCAAGCTGGCAGGAGGAAACTCCATGAAACAACAGCAGCAATTGTAAACGACTTTCAAATGCACAGTTCTCTCAATTTCACTATGGTTGAATTTCAGGCTGTGGGACCCCAAAGTCAATTTTAAACAACCAAAGAGGAGAAAGAAATCTGAGGCTTTTAGCTTCATGTGGCTTTTGTCTCCTGGGTTTTGTTATTTTTCTGACATTGACAAAATCTTACTCAATGAAGAGGGGAAAAAATGACCCCAATAGCAG
Organism: Phalanger gymnotis; assembly: GCA_028646595.1. NCBI lineage: Eukaryota > Metazoa > Chordata > Mammalia > Diprotodontia > Phalangeridae > Phalanger > Phalanger gymnotis. The sequence continues at coordinate 17,223,886 of CM053626.1, read as the reverse complement.
GGCTTTGCTTCTGATTCTCTTCTTTTTAAAGAGTAGTCTTTGGGATATTTTTAATCTACATGGTGGCTCCTGAAGAAAAGCCTGGTTTTTGAAATGTTTTTAAATGATTATGATGGCATATTCAATTTTACCCTGTTTGCAATAACTAAATTGATAGGAAAAAGAAACATGTTCTAAGCAGATACTTTCCTTCAAAACCATGTCTGTAAAACTCCCCTGATTAATAGAATACATCAGTAGCTGTTCTGTACATAGGAAGCAGGCCCAGGAAGGCATCAGTGAGGATAATTAAATTAAAAGCTGACTGCTGACCTCCTACCCTACCCTACCCCTCACACACATACATATACACACCTTCCGGGTACAGCATTGTAACAAGTAATGGTTGGTTACACCTTCTACTTAAAAATAAAAACAAACAAAAACATTTCACTGGAGCAAATTCAATGCATTATTCAGCTACGGTGAACTGAACACAACAGCCGTGTTGAACAGGCATCAACACACGGCATTCAGCAGGCATCGGCTCACTTCACTCCAAGTTCTACCAAAGGACTCCCCATCTGCCTTGAACTGACAAAGCAGAGAGCTAAAGTCATCATAATAACAGCTCACACTGCTAAAGCACGTCAAGGTTTTAATATGCTTTCTTTCCAACAACCCCTGCCTGCAAGGTAGGTGGCCTGAAGCCTTATTATCTCTTTTTTAGAAGAAGAAATTGAAGGTGAGAGAAGGGAAGGGATTTCTTAACAGTCGTGCAATCGATTGATAGATGAGCACTCTCTCTGGCTGTCCTCCAAGCCTGGAACTTCTCCCTCCTCCTCTCTGACTCCTGACCTCCCTGGCTTCCCCTAAATCCCAGCTAAAACCCCACGTGCCCCAGGAAGCCTTCCCCAACCCTTCCCTTTTGGGAATGCCTTTCAAACTCTCAAATTGTATGATTCTATGAATTGCATTCTCTTCCCTCTGACCTCCTCAAATACCTATCTTGCATCATTACAGCACTTGTGATATGCATTATGCCAGCAGAATAACTTAAAGTGCTTTCTCATTTGACCATAACAAATACTATTAAAGGCAGGTACTATTTATTATCCAATTTTTATAGATGAGGTAACTGAGTCAGAGAGAAATTATGTGACTTGCCCAGGGTCACACAACAAGTGAGTGTCTGATGCCACCTTTCAACTGGGATCGTTCTGACTTTACATCCAGGGTTCTATCCACTGTTTTATCTTGGTGCCCTTTATATTACAAAAACATGCATTTGTAGAATGAATGAAAAAATTATTTGTCAAGTTGTTCTTTTGGAAGTAAATCTAATCATGTCATACATAATTGAAGAGGGAAAATTCCTAGAACAAGTCTGATGTATTTGAGAAGTTGAGAATCTCATATCCTTAACATCCCACTAAATTGTCTCCTTGAAGATATCTGAAGATAGAAACATTAGAAAACGTTCAGTGGAAAGGTACTTCCTTGAAAACAATAGGCTTCGCATTCTCAAAGGAAAGAATACCTTGTAGATGACTGCTAAAGACTACGTTTCCATGTGAAATACATTAAATATTTTCCAATTACATGTAAAAATAAGTTTTGACAATAATTCTTTTTAAATTTTGAGTTCCAAATTCTCTCCCTCCCTCCTGTCTCCGCCCCACCTTGAGAAGGCAAGCAATTTGATATCCATTACACACGTGAAGTCGTGCAAAACATTCTCCATATTAGCCATGCCATGTGAATTAGATTCAGTGGGTTTTCCCTTCATAAAAGGTTCTCAAGTAATGGCTCAATGACCACTTGACAGATATGTTTTAGAGAGGAACTATCCTTTTCAGGAATGATTTGGTCTAGATAACCTCTGAGGGCTTTTTAACCCAGAAATTCTAAGATTCCTTGAATGATTTTTATATACAACAAATTACAAATGGACCTTTTCTCAGGCATCTAGGAGTACCTTCGAACATAAACTCTTGGGTACAGAGAAGAAATGGTTTTGTTTCCTGTTCTTACCCTCATTGCCGCAGATTCTGTTGTCTTCACTTTTGCTCCGTGAGGAAGTAACAAAAGTAGAATTTTTCCCCTAGAAGTGAATTTATAGCCAATAAGTACACATAGGAGAGTTTCTGAATATATTCACTGTTTACCCCATCCCTTGCTTCTAGCCAAGTGCCTGCTATGGTGTCTAAAGCTAGGGTTACATTGGATAATGGCCAAGCACCAAGAAAATTGGAAATGAGGTATTTTCTCAACACCAAAAGTGTTTCTAAATAATGTTCATAATATTATTTTTCCCATGGGGAACAAAGGGAACATATATGATAAAAATACGTAGTTTCTTTCTCTAAACACTCTTGGTTTTGCTGGTACAGTGTACCTAGTCCTCATTATACTTATGTTCCATAAGAATAATAAGAGGGACAAGAATGTATTCCATACTTTTATAGACCGGGCAATCAAAGGCAACAGTGATTAGAGGACTGATCAAGCAGTACTTCCTTCCTAAAGCTCACAACTTACCAGCCCTGAGTCATAGTTGTTGGCGTGAAGCTGCGGCTATCATTAGAGTTAAATGGCTTTCATTATGCTCACCTCAGTCTTCCTGCTCCATTCCTGCCTTTGGCCTGATTTAATAATGCTAAATATTACTTGAAATATCCCTGATTCGTGACAAACGAAAGGGTGGCTAAGCAGTGAGGTAGGAATGGCAACGTCAGTGATGCCATACACTTTGAGGGGGGTGATGACTCACGCTACAACAGACCATGGCTGCCATTTCATCAGCATCTGCTGCATATTAATTCAACGTGACAACTTAGGTCAATAAATTCAATAAAATCTAATCTGATCCTCTCCACAGCATTTGCTAATTGTCTAGAACTTGAAACCTGAAAGGCAGATTAGTAGGGTCAATAAAGCCTTGGGGTTTTTAAAACCTGGATTCAAGTCCAGCCTCTAATGACTTACAAATTTTCAGGGTGACATTTGCAAAACCATTTAATGTAATAATTTCCCCAGGGAGATTGCTAGGACTATTATCAATCAATCAGTAAACACTTATTAAATGACTACTATGAGAAGGCTGGAGTAAAGGCAGAGATTTCCCTGAACTCTCCCACATTCCCCACAAACAATTTTAAAATAACACCTCCAGACAAATTAAGTGGCATAACCAACAAAAAGGTGGGGTGAAAACAATTTTCCAGCTTAAGACAAATTAAAATGTAGCCAGGAAAGGTCTGTGGTGCCTTGGCAAGCCAGCAGCAAGCTTTGGAGACAAGTGAATGGGCAGTGGTAGTTTCTGGAGCTCTCAGCTCACAGACAGTGGTGGGGTCAGACCACTGGTCAAAAAGAGACCACTGAGCAAGACTCTCTTGTGTTGCCTAAATGTGGTTCCAGGTCGCAGTCCCAGTCCAAGGAGGAACACTATCTGGAGCAGGTCACCTGGTCACAGTTCCAGGGTAGGAAAGAGTACTAGTTTTCTCAACCATCAAGATTTGACCAGATCATATCACATGAAGGATAGAAAGGAGAGAGAGACAAAGACAGAGAGAGAGAGAGACAAAGAGAGAGAGACAGAGAGATAGGGACAAAGAGAGACAGAGGGAGACAGAGTGAGGGAGGGAGAGGGACAGAGACAGAGAGAGAGAGGGATGAGAGAGAGATACAGAGAGAGGGAGAGAGAGGGAGGGGGAGGGATAGGGAGAAAGAGATTATTCTCATTTCTCTTCCTTCAAGTAAAATGCTATATGTAAAAAGCGTCCTAAGATTTCAATTACGATCAATGCTATTTATTATAATTATTATTGCCCGAGAGGCACTTTCATAATTCAACATTATTATTAGGAGAACTAATTCAGAAGACTTGGGTTCAAGTCTTCCCTCTAACAGACACAGGCCCAGATATCTCTGTGCCCCTAAAAAAAAAATTACAGTAGGGTTGCTATTATATGTCATTGAAGAGAGTTACTGTACAAATATTATAGCAAATATTTAACAACCAGCTCTACCCTCTAAAATCTACACATAAGATGCTTTTTAAAATTAACTTACAGTATTATATTCCTCCTTTACTTTAGTAAGTAAATAGTGAAATACAAACCAATGTATAGTGTTTTCCAATTTGCAAAATATAAAGGCTCACCTTGAAAATTTAACAATTGACTTGACTCTAGCAACCCAGCTCCAAGTGGATCCAGCATACCACTGGATGTAATCAGTACATCTAGAACCTTGCCACTTTCAAAATAATCCATAATTTGATGGCAAAGAGAAAACACAGTTCACTGAAAGGTTTCACAAGTTCCTGATGTGGTTATTGTGATTTGACTCGCAAAAAATTATTCAGTAGATCAAAACACCCTCCTCAAGGCTTTCTTCCAACACAGTTTCTCCCTTGCATGTGTCAAAATCATACAAAATTACTTGAAAGATGCAGCAGCAGAGATAACTTTGTTTACTAGGCCTTTGATCACTAATATAAAGGGAGGCAAAAAAAGAAGGTGAGATACACTCTTCAAAGAAGTTTGACACTGATATAATTCAGGAAAAGTGATTTTTCCAATGGAAGACCTGCCCACAGCGTTCTCCCGTGACTCCCTGTTACATCCGGAATCAAAAGTAGATTTGTCTGTTTGGATTGCATCCCTTCACAACCTGACCCCTTCTTACCTTTCCAAGATCGTATCATCTCTGTCCCCTCTACACACTTCACGATCTACTCACACTGCACTACCTGCTGTTTGTCACACAGATCATTCCAACCCCAGACTCCTCACCTTTGCAATCACTCTTCTTCAACACTAGGCTGTTCTCCCTCCTCTCCTCCAGCTCCCAACTTCATTAAAAAACTCAAACCCCGCCATCTTCAGGAGGTCTTTTCCTGCTCCTGTCCCCCACTGATAGTACATTCTCCTTTGAGATGACCTTGCATCTACACTGAATATATCTTGAATAAAATTAGTTTTGACATGAGGTCCCTGTCTGAAAAATGCTTACGTTCTCTCTGGGCTGTGGAGCTGCTCAGTCTCTGAAGCGTTCGTGTTGCAGGCTACCCAAAGGGTAGTAGAGATGTATGTGATAGGCATGTAAATGATGCTTCATGATACCAACAAAGAATTAAGAAGGATAAGCTGCTTAGAGGATGTCATCTGAGACCATAAAAAGAAGTGGCCTGGTCAGAAAGGAAGAGTGAGACATACCTAACTGATGGAGAGAGCAGGAGTGCTCCCCTGGCATCCAGAGAGCGGCCATTTAGAGAAACACTCCCTCTAACCTCCATATATGAAGTGGATCCATCGTAGACCATTTATCAGAGCTTCTTACAATTTCCCGCTCAAGACCCCTTTCGAGTTTCTTAAACTGTGGGTTGTAATCCCATGAAATCACAACTCACAGTTTAAGAAGCACTGAAAGAGAATGTAGACAAATGACCCACAGACTGGAAGCCATGGATTGGGTGTAATCTGTCTAGCTGGAGGTCGCCACTACATTGATGAGATCACTAGTACACTGAAGTATTCAAATACCTAATTTCTGCCAAACTATATTTCAGTTTTTTCAGGATTTCTTCACTAGAGAAACTTATGTAATGCAGAAAAATCTCCCACTTTGTCTGGAACATTTTTTATGTCTAGTCTTCTTTTTATAAAACTATCTGTACACTAGTCACAATGGCTCCTGAATCTATACCCTTCTACCACATTCTAAGGAAACCCTACAACTGAATCTTCTAGACATGGAAGTTTCTAGGGTACAAACATAATGTCTTAGTCTAAAGGTGCCCACTTGCTCGTGAGGTAGAAAATCAACATGCTCTTCTGGAGTGGTATCCCACTTATCCCTACAAAACACTTGAACTACTCTGAAACCTGGGGAGCATATGGAAGCATGAGTCCTAGTAATAGAGTGGGATTGCCATCTCCTAGAAGCAGCTTTTACAAAACCACAGTAAACTACCCCCTTCTTCCATGGCTTCAATACCTTAACGAATGAGGCTCCCTGGTAACATATCCAGGTGTACCCTTCCCCCTTCTCCCTTGGAAGGTGTCAGCCCTGACCTAGTTGGGAAGATTAATGAGTTGCCCGGGTGTAGAACTGCCAGGCCTGGCACGGTCATGCAACTGTCTCATTGGACTTTCCTCATTTTGGAGGTGTCAGATGTCACCCCAGCTTGGGGGGTAGTTGGTACTTCTTTCAAAATCCTTTGGGTGTCTATGGTTAACCAAACACCCTGTCCATAAATGTTACAAATAAAAGGATTGACACTTTTCAGCATTGACTGGACTGCCTAATTCTTCTGCAAAGTTCCTTTAACTACTTCAATAGATTCCACTTTCCTGAGTGGTTTGTGTCCTTAGCTAGTTGTAAAATGAGGCTACTAGGTTTGCATGGGCAGCTAGGTAGTTTAGCAGACAGAGCATTGGGCCTGAGGTCAGGAAGAACTGAGTTCAAAATGTTGGCTCAGACACCAGCCGTGCGACCTTGGGCAAATCACTTAAATTCTGCATGCCTCTGCTCCTCATCTGTAAAATGAGCTGGAAAAAGAAACAGCAAGTGATTCCAGTATCACTGCCAAGAAAACTCTAAATGGGGTCACGGAGAGGCGGACACAACTAAAAACAACAAAAAGAAGAAACATGTTTGAATGCTTTCTATTGTTGTAGATTTGATAATTACTGCTTTACATTTTATCTCAAGATCTACCATCATTTGGTCCTATTCATTCCAAATATTTTTCATAATTTCAATGATTATTTACCCAGTTCTGTAATCTTTGGATTGTTTAACTGGTAAAGTGCTAACCGTTTAAATTAATTAGGGCAGGATTGCCATTTTATTAGCACAGCCCCGAATTCTTGAACTTTTAGTACCCCTCACCATACTCTATGTGATTTCCACATTTTGTTGGTGGTGGTGGTGGTCTTCATCTGAAAATCTCTAACATTTTTTAAAAACTTGTTAATATAAGCAAATTGCTTTGCAAGCCTTAAAATGCTATTAGTATCATCACTATTGTCACCACCACCACCATCATCAAAATCACCATCACCATCATCATCATCATCACCACCACCACCATCTTCTCCTTTCCCCCCACAGGGAGGTATTTTCTGTGGAAGGCTTGCTTCAGGTCTTTATCACCTCATCTAGGCTATTACGTTAGCACAGCAAAAAACATCCATGATTTCCTATTGCCTCTAGGACGAAATACAAGTGATGTTCTATCATATAGACTGTGGATTTCCTCTCCCCTTCCCAAACCCATAGAGCATGGTATTCTTTCCCATATTTCTAGCTCTACTCCTTCAGTCTTAGAAAAAGTCTGGGAAAGTTCCCTCTCCCACTGCCGCTGCTCTCGTCTCATGTGTTCCTACTTGTTCCCCTCTTAGAGACTGTAAGGCTCTCTTAAAAAATCAAGTAAGCATTTATGTACAGGACTCAAGGTGGCCTCCCAGCTCAACAATCATCATAGTACAAAAGGCTCTTTAGAGCTAAATGGGAATCCCTTTTTCCTCTGAATTACATAACCCATTAAGCCAGTCCATTCTAAAAACTCCATCACACATATAAATATAACATGGGGTTCAAATAGTTGGGACTTGTAATGGCTTTTACTTATTGTGGTTCATTTGCCCTCCAAGCTGCGAACTGTGAAGTTCCAAAGACAATTTAACCAAGGTTTCAGTGGTTCACCATGCTAATAGGTTCAGACAAATCATAACACTAAAATAGTAACCACTTAATTAGGACAAAGTTGGAGGTAAAAGTAATTTGGACAATGGCAGCCACACTCCTGAACAGTACAGAGATCTTTGCGGTGAAGCCCTCTATCCATCACCCAAATACTTTGGGAATGAAGCTTCCCTAAATTTCTATTATCTACCCTCTGTTGATTGTCTTCTTTGATCCTATATGCATTGCTTGTACATCTCTGTTTGCAGCAGGTTGTTTCCACCATTAGACTGTGAGATCCTTGAGGGCAGGAACTGTCTTTTTTTTGCCTTTCTTTGTGTCCCCAGTGCTTAGCTCAGTGCCTGGCACAGAGCAGAAGCTTAATGAATGCTAGTTGTTTGGCTAACTGATACTTTCAGGCTCTCTTCCTCTGGTTACAAGGAGATGGGGTGGGGGCGGTTAATATTTTTATTTTTCCTATGGCTGAATATAAGTTCCTTGAAGTGAAATGCTATTTCATTTTTGTTTGTATCACTGGAGCCTAACCCAGCACATTTCTTTAAAATAAATGCTACTAAATTGAATTGGATTAAATATCATTTCCCATGTTTGGAATGGAAAATAGAGGGCAGATGTCACATATAACATAGAGATGGAATCCACAGGATATTAATGATTTTATATAGTTGGTGGAAAGATATAGAGAGAGGTGCAGGAGAAATCTAACGGGTAAGTCAGGTCTCAAAGGGAGCCGGCGTGAGAAGGTGGCAGTAACAGCAGCAGAAATGAGGAAGACATTAGTAGGAACATATTTGTTGGGGGTAAGATGAGAAGTTTGCTTTTGCACATGCTGAGCTGGAGCTAACAGGGAGACATTGGATTGGAGATGTCTTGCTGGTCTCACCATAGGTAAGATCAAATAAAATATACATTTATAAAACGCACACAGAGAACCATAGGAGCCCATGCTCAAAATGCAGAAACACTGTCTTAAATGTTTGAAATTGGCAGCACTACCTTCACGATCCATTTCATAGTTCCCAATAATTTGAGACTGATGAACAAGTGTGGTACTGGAAAGAATGCTGGACATGGCATCAAAGAATATGGGTTTGAATCCTCTTTCCTACCACTTCTTGGGAAGGTCATATGATATCTCTTGGCCTCAATTTCTCCACCTACGACTGAAAGGATGAGATTAAATGACTTCTGCCATCTCCTTGAACTCTAAATGCATAATCTTACCATTCTATAACCTCAAATAAAAATGAAGTGCTAAGTCCATGATAATGAAAAGCTAACTTTCAATTGCCTGTTGTTGCTTTTGTTTATTTGTTTTTTTAAATCTTCTCTGGGCTTTTATTTCTGACTCCAGCTCAGGCTTCTACTCTGGGCATGACCTTGTGATTAAGTTGTTAATGGGCTTGGAAACAAGCAAAAATTTATCAAAATATATTTTAGAGTGGCTGACAGAATATTTTAGGGTAAAAAAGAAAAAAGGTCAGTCCATCCAATAATTTTACATATTTCATCATTCTATGACTTGGGGAAGTCATAAACTGGGTGACAGCACATCAAATTCATTTATTTGAATGGTATTCATAATCACTAGTCATCAACATAGTTGCATCAATGGTCAATGCCAGTAGTATCGATCACCAAGAGATAAAGTCTAAATGAATTGGACAACATGATATTTTGTCCAGCTAAACAGAAACTTAGCTGGTCTAGACTTAGCATTTTCATTTCTCTTCAGTCATTCCAATTTGGCCATGTTTTGGCATAGGACTGAAAGCATTGCTAAACACTTCTTAAGAAAAAAGAACCATACTCAGTAAAGAATAGACACTGGCTTTGAAGAGAACATAGACCTCATCAAAATAGTATGTCTGAACCTGCGATTTAGGAGTCATGGCGTCATAGTAGCGGCTGTGAAAGTAGCACCAATGGAAGTAGCTCTATGTGTGTAGCAACAGTAGTAATAGTAGTAGCAGAAGATGGCAACTGTGCTGGTGGTGATGGTAGTCAGAGTAGTGGTAACCAAAGCAGCTCAGGACAGTCTCTAGGAAATATATTAGAAAATCCTCTTAGATTATAGTCTTGGCTTAAATCAAGCTAGCTCTATGATCAAAATCCTTCAGCTCTCTGGGCCTCAGATTCCTATTCTTTCAAATAGAGATAAAATGTCTTCTTTGCCAATATCCAAAGGTTGTTATAGCAAAAAAAATCAAAATTTGTAAATGGAATAAAATCCAGATATGTATATAAAAACGTAAGATCATTTTTGTCATATTTGGTTAGAGAAGATTTTTAATTGCCTACTATAGGACCTTGAATAAGTAGCTTCACAGACTATGCTTATAATGTGACCATTAGTTTATTGTACACTAGCATGTGAAACGCAATTCTGAAACTAATTTCCGTTAACCTGCTTTCCGGTTTTGTTATCGCCAATCCTTGTTGAATAAGGAATTTTTCCTACATTGGTTTGTGTTCTTAGATTGATTTAAAATTGGGTTACTACACTCATTTTTTTCTTGGATCTTGTTTTTCTATTCTGTTCCACTAATATCTCTTTATCTTCCTCCATTTCTCTTCTCTTTTTGTCTCTGTTTCTCTGTGTGTCTGTCTCTCTCCCAATAGTGCCGTTGATTACTTTTTAGCATATAGTTAGAAATCTACTAACCCCAGAACCCTTCTTTTTTACTTTTTCTCATTAATTTCCTTTTGATTTTTAACTTAATGTTTCATCAAGTGAATTATAGTATTATTTTATGTTCTATAAATTATAAGATGTAAGCATACGCATATGTGTGTATATACACATCTTAAAAATGTTTTATTCAAGGTGGTTGTTGTTCACTTGTTTTTCTTCAGACATGTCTGACTCTTTGTGACCCTGTTCGGCATTTTCTTGGCAAAGATATTGGAGTGGTTTGTAATTTCCTTCCATAGCTCATTTTATAGATGAGGAAAATGAGGCAAGACGGGGTTAAGTGACTTGCTATTAAGCGTCTGAAGCCAGATTTGAACTCAGGGAGATGAGTCTTCCTGACTCTAGGTCTAGCACTCTATCCAATTGCACCACTTAGTTGCCCATTTATTCAAGGTACTGCATCAATATTCATTACTGAAATTCGTCTTCTATTTTCTTTCTCAGTGTTATCTCTACCTGCTATACATATCAAGATTTTGCTTATTTCATAGATGAAATTTAGTAGGGCCCCTCCTATGGGAAGATATTCCTGATTGCTCAGTATTTTCAGTTATTTCTCACTCCTTACATCATTTAGTATTGATTTGGTAGAGAGTAAGGTTATCAAGGGCAGAAAGTTTTTGTTTGTTTTATTTTGGGATTTTCTTTGGTTTTGATTTTTTTGTTGTTTTGGAATCCCCAACACAGAAATAAATGCTGACTGAACTGATTTAGTTAATTTCAGCAAAGGCGTTTATAACTTGAAAAATGATTGTCTTTTCTTGGTAGTTTTATTGGTGAGAGCAATGGGAAATATAACAAACACATAGGATAGCATTGTGAGTAGAGGACAAGCCATTTAGTACAGAAGACCTCAGTTTACATTTTACACCTCTGACATATTAGTGGCATGAGCAAGTCACAACCACTCAGTGTCCAGGACAAAATTTTTAGATTCAAAGTTATAAGTTGTAGATAATTAATATTTGCAGAGGAAGTTTCCACACTGGAATCAGCCTTCTTCAAAAAAAATTAGATTGTATGAGTTACAAATATTTCTGATCGTTTTTCTGTAAATGCTGCATATTGAGTTGCAATGCAAACAACTGAGCATAGAGTTATTGTGTAGAGATAACCACTGAAATACTCCATTCTTAACCCTAACATCCCCATTACCTCCTGTTTTCTACTTCAGTAATTTTGCACTCAGATTCTCTTAGTCTATGATCTCAGAAACGAAATTCCTTCTCACCCTCTCCATTTACTTTTTAGAGTATATTTTCTAATAATCAATGTCAAATTTCTGCAAGAGGAATTCACTTAAGCACACTTTAATGTTTTTAACAGAGGAAAAAATAAAGAGAAGATGCGGCTTTAATTTTTTTTAAATAATGTTAATCAGAATTATTCTTTTAAAAAAGAAAGAATAATCAGAAGGGGGAATAAAGGCCTTCTTCCAAGTGTCCTTTGTAGCTGTATGCTTGATTTGGTAAGTACTGGCATAATCATACATTTGCAAAAGGACATGTCTGAAAGATGCATCAACTTGGATTCAAACCAGGTCACCCAGAGCAAGCAGCATGAGAAACATTCAGTGCCAAGCAACACCCAAGTGAATACTGAGCAATACTGAAAGATACTCATGAAGCACTAATCTTACACAAGCATATGGATGGGCTATATAACCAAGCAGTGTTGTTTCATTTCTGATTTCTCTAGTTTTTATGAATATCATTGTCTTCCATTCCCAGTATAGTAATGTACAAGTCTGATCTGTATTTTATAGGTACAACTTGTTAAATAACATGTAACTCCCTGAATTTTCAGCTTAATGATATTTTAAACAAAATGAATCAGCATATCTGATATGTTATATCGTCAGGGGCCGTCCCTCAATCTGGGTCATTTATAGGTTCAATTTCCTTGAAGTAAATGTCCTATTTTTGTGCCCGAAATTCTCTTAGCCTCCCCATAAGGAAACATAAGGTCTGTTATACATTATTCAATTAATAGCTATGGGGAAAGTGATTGGTTATTTGTCTTCTTTTGAAGTGGTCATTCTAATGGGAATTCCTGTCGGTTCTTTAGGGAGTATTCAAACTTGGGTTTTGGTGGATACTTGTGTAAACAATGATTGAACAACCACAAACAACAATGCAAAACGGGTATAAGTCTGCCTATATTTCTCCTCACAGAAAGAATGCAGATGCTATTCACATTGTGTAGTGTCTCCTACCTTTTCCCAGACACTTAAAATTCCTCAGAGCCACATTTCATAGATAGTGTCCCCTCCTATACAAATCAAGTTAGGGTTACCAGAGAAGCAGACCTTCAAATCCCTATGAGTCCCACCTATAATTCAAGGAACTATGCAAACCTGAGTCCTTTCAGTACTCCCTGAACTTCTTCCAGTGAGAAAGAAATTTGAGGTGTCCAGAGAAGCAACTCCCTTCTAAATTAGACCAATCAGAGCCACAGCTCTGTATAACACATCGTAGCAGCAAAACACAAAGCCCTGTGTGTTCTGGCTTGATCTCTTACTTCTCCTTCATCTCTTACTCAACATATGTTATCCTCTTCTTGCCAAAAGGTAGGTTCTATCTAGGAATTTTTACCTCTTTCTCAAGACCAGATTCCAGAATTCTCCAGAAATTCAACACTGCCCAAGAAATCCCACCCCTCTCTCTACCCCAGAGGTTGATAAAGAGGCTCCATCTTCTCTGGTTGGTGTGCTCATAGTTGAGATCACATGTGACTGAAACAAGATACTACTATTTTTGCCTTGACAAGGCTGCCATTAATAATTTTATTTTCCCCTAGGACCTAGGAGGCACTTGGGTAAACTCCAATTTGTTGATTTGGGTCAGCTCTCTTAATTTCTTCCCCCAAGACCATTTATGCCCCTCCCCCCCCACTTCCTTTTATAGGGTCAATTAAAGGAGTAAGTTAAGCCAATTAAATCTACCTCCATTGCTAAGATTTAATGGGTTGTCTTTAAAAAGGTATAAATGAGTTGACAAGTAGGGGAATGAGGTGCTATTTCTAATCTCTCCCATTCTATATTTGTATTTATTAACTTTATTTTTTAAACAGTTTTTTATTTTATTTTACCAGAACACAAATACAATGTAGAGAAAAGAAACAAAAACGTATCATAAACTTAAATATTGAAACTTAAATATAAAGTAAGAAAGAAAAAAAGCATGTCATGTGCATAGCAGTGCATAGGAGAGGATTCACAATATGGAGCAATAAATTTTCACTTCAAGAAAGACTGTATGATAAATAATACACCGTGTGTTGAGAATTGTCCATCTTTTCTTTGCTTCCTCTCTCCCCAATTTTTTTTTAACCTGGCCACTGCCATTAAGGAAGAGAGAGTAACCTTTAGCATACATAATTTTGACTGCTTCCCACCAAAAACTATTTGCACAAAAGACCATCACAAATAGAGAATTGCAGGTAAACATATTTATTCAAACAAATACCAAACAGAATTCAGAGTAGTTATACAGACGAGAAAACACCAGAAAATACTAAAATTGAATGAGCTTCTCTCCAGTTAGAAAGACAGCGCATATCTATCAAGAGAGGGAACCCTTTATTTTTCAGGGTAAAATTTCCCAAGTGTCTAGAGTAAAGATGGAAATCAGGGACATTTTAAAGAGCTGGCTTCTCCTACATATCCACATGTTCAATCTAGAAATCCATTCTCTCATTATCTTAGAAAATCATCACTTTGCCTTCAATGTAGATGGATTTTCAGAAGAATCTTAGTTATTTCGTAATTTTTTCCTTAGGTAATGACAATACTTATTACAGCAGGGACTCTAGGTGAAGAGGAATGAAAGCGTGAGAGATGCAAGTAAAAGTGGTAAAAGAGAAGTTGTGACATCCTTTACTGTTTTGCCCACTGTCCATATCAATAGGGATTTAATGACTGCTACTGCTCCTAACAACAAGTGTGTTCAGTTAGTTCTTATTCTTTTGTTTTCTTATGGGTACAGTTAATAATATTGTTTCTTTTACTTAATGACATTTCATATAAGTGGACTTGACAGCTATTTCAATTTTGAAATTAGTCTAGAGTCTACTAGACAGATAGCCAATGACATTTTCTAGAGTCCATAACCCTTAGGGACTAACTTTTAACTCAATCAGCTTTTAAAAATATGAGAGAAAACAAATTATCTTCCAGTTCCTTTTGAATTACTGCTATGAATCAATCATCATTACCAAATGGCATTCCCATTTCTCTTCCACATATGTGTAACTATGACATGAGAATCCAAAATAAAATGATGATTTATCCTCTTTTATCCCTAGTTAGGCTTCTCAATTCTTCAAGGTTTCTCAATTCTACTTCAGTGATGTGAAAAACATATAGATGCAGATACAGGTATAGACACAGATATGGGTGAATGCATAGGTATTTAAATAATATTATTAATAATAGCTAGGGCTTACATAGAGATTAAAGTTTTCAAAGGGCACCACAAATATAATTTCATCTTATCCTCACAACAACCTTGGGAGGTAATTGCTGTTATTATCCCAATTTTCCATATGAAGAAACTACAGCAGGCAGAGGTTAAATGAATTGCCTGAGGTTACACAGCCAGGGTTAGTAAGAAGATAGGTGGGACAGTGGATAGAGCACTGGGCATAGTCACCAATCCTTTCTGCCTCAATTCCTCATCTGTAAAATGGGCTGCAGAAGGAAACGGCTAGCCATTCCAGTATCTTTGGCAGGAAAATGGAGTCAAGGGGCAGCTAGGTGGTACAGTGAGTACAGCACAGACCCTGGAGTCAGGAGGACCTGAGTTCAAATCCGGCCTCAGACACTTGAGAATTACTGGCTGTGTAACCTTGGGCAAGTCACTTAATCTCAATTGCCTTGCCTTACCCCTTCCAAAAAAAAAAAAAGAAAGAAAATGGAGTCATGAAGAGTCAAACATGAGTGAAATGACTGAACAGCAGCCAGCCAAGGTTACACATCTAATAGAGCTGATAGGTGACACAATGGAAAGAGTACTGGGCCTGAAGTCAGAAAAAGCCCCTCTTCCTATAATCTGGAATAGGAAATGCAAACCACTCTAGCATCTTTGCCAGGAAAACCCCAAATGGGGTCACAATGAGTCAGACACAACTGAAAACTGGCTGAACAACAACAAAGACCCAGCTAGTAAGTATCTGTGGTTGGATTTGAACTCAGTTCTTTTTAATTTTTTTCAGTTACATACAAAAACAATTTTTAAAATTATTTTTAATTGAGTTCCAAATTATCTCCATCTCCCCTCATTCCTCAATGAGAAGGCAAGTGATTTGATATGTTATACATATGCAGTCATACAAAATATACTTCCATATTAGTAATGTTGTAAAAGAAAACACAGACAAAAAAGAAACCACCAAGAAAAATAAAGTTTAAAAATAAAATATGCTTCAATTTGCGTTCAGACTCTATCAGTTCTTTCTCTGGAGGTAGATAAATGTGTTTACTTGCAATGCTCTATTTGTGATGGTACAATGATTCCTATTTTTGCTTTTTTCTGTTTTCCAGGTCAGTTGTTTTTCCTATGAGGTATTTTACCTTTTTATTATTTTTCAGTCTCTTTACTTTGTTTTAATATTTTTGTTGCCTCATGAAATCATTGACTTCTATTTGCTCCATTCTAAGCTTCAGGGAGGTTGTTGCTTGGACAATGCTTTTCACCTTTTGTGCCCTGTTGTTAATCCCCTAACCAATTGTAACTTCCAGTGCTCTCATTTGTTTTCCTCCCCCCTAGCCAAGCAATTTTATTCTGTTTATCTAAAAAAATTTCCTACCTCTTAAAACAACAACAATAAAACGTCTTACTTTATCTCTTCCAGGAATTCTAGTTGAGTTTGTATCCAAGTGGTGTTTTTCTCTGGGGCATTGCTTGCAGATATTTTGGAATTATTTCGTTTTGCATTTGTGTCTGACATCAAATTAGCTAATAAGGGCGGAATTTTTGTTTTTTTTAGCCCATCCTTCTAGCTTACTTCCTGACTTTGGACTATATGTTACAGATGGGCTCTGCTGTACTTTTGGAAGGAAAATCTAGATTAGTTCTGTTTCTTTCTTGGGGTATTAAGTGTTTTGTTATTTTAGGATCTCAGGGATAGGTTAGGGACTTGTATGCTTTGAGTGCTCCCAAAGTGGTCTGATCCAGAAAGAAAAAAAAATCTAATTGCTGACACCTTGGTCTGAGCTCTACAGATTCCTGAGCTGAGTTTTAGGTCTGCACAAGCAGAGTTCTGCTAGACTCTGGTCTTGTCAGCAGGCTGGGAAGCTCTGTTGGTTCAAAGTGACAGAATTTTAGAGTCCAGCTTTTCTGCCTTGGCTATTGCCCTGTAGCTTGATGAAATTCTGGAAAGAAAACACTGCTCTGAGCTTGAGAACAAAGCCACATCACCACTGCTGCTGGCTCTCGAACTTCCTCCTTTCTTGGTACACTTCTGGGCTTCCCTACCTTGGAAAGGCAAACCCACCAACAATCCCGCAGTCAATAAACAGTCACTAAATACTTCCTATATAATACTGTCCTAAGTGCTAGGGATAAAAGAGGCAAAAGACGGTCTCTGCCATCAAGGAACTCTCAATCACAATGATGTGTGCAGGTCCCTTCTCTCTCCTCTCCAGATCTGTGAAACAAGACAGGATAGTATGCAACAAAGCTGCCAGTTGGTCCTTGTCTCCATTTCAGTACCCCATGGATTTAAGATTATCTTTGCTGGGGCTCAGCCTCTCTCTCTCTGGGCGCGTGTTGTTAAGCAAAATTGTCTCATTAGCATGGCTTTTGTTTCTTTTGAGTGGAAGTACTTTCAGCTGTTAAGTGCTAAGCCCCAGGCCCAGGGCCCTGTCAGGTGTGAAACCTGTGTGGGTGTGGATTGGTGACTTAGGAGGG
>CM053626.1:17190630-17206085 GCA_028646595.1 Phalanger gymnotis | reverse complement strand
GGATGAAATAAATGATTGAGAATATTTTGATAGAGGAAAAATAACTAAAATGTGTGACTGAAAAAGACAAGACCCAATAACATGTTGCAAAGAAGACACACCTAAGACATAGAAATTTCTAGATTTAAAATTACAAATTGGAATTAAATTTATTACGTTTTGAAATTCAAATTGTAGGTCTGTATGAAGTGATATAGTGACTAAAACAAAACCTAGACTATGATAGGCAGCCTAGGTACTGCTGTGTACTTAAATAAAATAATAGCAACAAATCCATGCTAAATTTCAATTTAAGGCATCCAAAATAGTTTGTGGACATAAGCATGTTGACTGAGCTCCTAGAGTTTTAATATCAGTACACAAATCTTTTGCTCTAGGGTTAATAGTAAACAATTTTAGGACACATACACTATGATTGATTCTCCTTTTTGTTTTGTCTTGTCTGTTTTGACTATATTTCTACTTTTATTTTAAGTGGTATAAGATTTTGAAGGCTGATTTTCCTAACTGGAAATTAAATCAAAACTTCTAATTAAAAAAAAAAAGGATTAGCATTGTTCTGAAATACAAACACCAGGATGAAATCCTAAAGTAATATCAAAGTCAATCAACAAAGATTCATTAAGAACATACTATGTGCCAGGCACTGTGCCAAGGGCTCAAGGGCAATAAAACTGCACGGGAAGTCTGTCAAATGTAAAGAATAAAAAAAATACCCAAAACTGAGAGGCCTCTAGCTTGAATCAACATCCTGGGCCCATTACATAGGTAGATTTCTTCAACGTTTCTCTAGCTTATAATGTCATTCCCACTAGGTGGCGCCACGGTGTGTAGAGTGCTGGGCTTGGAGTAGGGAAACTCTGAGATCAGATCTGGCCTCAGATGCTTACTAGATGTATGAGCCTAGGCAAGTCACTTCACTTGTCTGCCTCAGTTTCCTCATCTGTATAATGGGATAATAGCACCTACCTCCCAGGGTTGTTATGAAGATAAAATACGATCGCAATTGTGAAGAGCTTAGCACAGTGCCTGGCACATAGTAAGCGTTATGTAAAATTTAGCTGTGTTTAGATGAGCCATAATTATTTCCTGCTCTTTGAGACTTTCGTGACCACATATGCTGCACGGCAAGTCCCAGGAAATGAATGTTTCAGTGAAAGAAACAATTGAACTCAGCTCTCCCCATTGTCATTCAGTTCGTTAAGTTAAAAAAAAATGGCATTTCTCCTTCCAAAGGAACTAGCAAATGCAGAACTCTAAATCAAATAAGCAAACAAATCAAGGCCCATAAAATTGTTTTGCCCAGCCAAGAAAAAAAAAGACATCTAATTCCAATTCATTACTCTTTTATTACATAAGACCATTTCTTTTCTTAACATTTTCATATATTCCATGGTAATATACTATATTATACCACCACTATAATCCAACGCCTCATCACAGATTGGAGTTTCACCTGGGAAAAGTTATAACCGTGGATAATAAGATCTAAGCTCCTATATTTCTACAAACGTATTGAATACAGGGAAGGCGATGTACTGTATCATTTGTCAGAGAAAAAGCCTAGCTTAATTTGAAGAGGTCACTGCCTTAAAGGGCAATGGGTTTTTTTTGGCCACAGTATCTCTTGAGGAATAGCCATGAAGTCGTAGAAGGGATTTGACCTGCATCAATCCTTACCTGGGTCAGATCACAGATGCCTGAAAATAGGAACATTTTGTACAATATTTTACTTTAGGAGGCAGAGTGGCAGGACCTAGCACCTCAGCTGGCAATCATACTTGTCATCACTTGAATTTGTTTTCATTTTCAGTAAATTGTCCTTGCTTGAGACAATGGATCAAAACTGGGGAACTTGGAGAAAGGATCTCTGGTGAAAATGGCTGTTTAAAGCAGGCACGTTTATTTTTCTATTAAAGAAAATGATTCTAAGCCATATCTCTAAGTTTATGAGATGCTGAATGGTGTGTTTAATAGACAGCTAGCATCAAAGACCTGGTCCCACATCTGACACATGCTGGCTACAAGACCCTGGGCAAGTAGCAATCATTCTCTCAGACGATAACTGGCAGAAAAGATGCCAGCTTGCACTGATAAATGGAATTTCTTCAACTGACAGTTCCTTGGACCAATGAAATTATATACCTAGGTTCCATGCCTGTTTTTATGCTTATGACACATGGCATAGTGTTTGGTGCATAGTAAGCTCATATATAAATATATAGATACATATATATATATATACACATATATATACATATATACCAGATATGCATATAGACAGAAAATTGTTAATTTTAATAGAATGACAGAAATTATTAATATCAAATTTAATGTGGACTGACACTCCCTTAAGTGATCCTTGTAATGTCAGAATTTTAGTAATGTCCTTACATTCTTATTCTTAAAATATTTACTCTTGATTAGATTGAAGTGAACCATACCCTAGTCCCCCCACTCACCGATATTGCCTCCTAAGGGATCTCAGCTTCTGGTGTCCTTACCCTCTTCCACTGGGATTCATGGCAAAAAGGGCAAAACAGCCAGAATGAAGTGCCTTTTCTTGCCGGGTTTCCAAAAGGTCACGACCAGGCCTTGCTTCCTCATTCTGTCTCCTCTCCTCCTTCTAAAGGTGTGAGAAACTTTTTCACAAGTCTCAGAGTGGAGAAATCCACTGAACATCCCCCAGGGTGGCAGGTTGCTAACCTGGTATCTCAATTAAAGATGCTTTATTCCTCAACTCATGGCTTTGATTTATATCAGGACTTGACTAGGTAGACAGATAAATTTGTTTCTTTTTGGGGCAGGTAGGTGGTACAATAGGTAAAGCCCCATGCCTGGAATCAGGAAGACGTGAGTTCAAATTTGGACTCAGACACTTTCTGACTGTGTGACCCTGGGCAAGTCACTTAACCTTGTTTGCTTCAGTTTCCTTATCTGTCAAATGAACTTGAAAAGGAAATGGCAAACCACTCTGGTACCTTTGCCAAGAAAACCCCAGATGGGGTCATGACGAATCAGACACGGCTGAAATGACTAAACAACAACAAAGAAATGAGTGGTTTTATAACCAGCATTCTGGAACATGTACATCAAAACGAGCATTGTCTCATTAAAACAGTCATCTTGGTGAGCCATAAACATGTGACATATTTGTGCCATCATTCAAAGCATTAGGTAATTCTACCTTTAGGTGGCAGGTGATGAGCCATGCAAAAAAAAAATACTGCTCTTTACATTTTATGTGGCAACTTTTTTAAACTAGCGATTGTTAAGCCCAAATTTATCACCCACTTGGAATGACAGGGCCACACTGTGCTGCTTTGAGTGGCTTGGTGGTGCTTCCACAAATCCAAAGCGCTCTCAAAGATCCGTTTTATTTGCAGCCACTGAGGATTTCCTAAAGAATGCAGCAATAGCTCTAGAGGCAATTTTTAAAAAAGAAGTGCTAAAAATAGTTTGAGCAAAGGCAGCAGTTCCTCCGCTGGATAGTTCTGCTATGTTTGTACCAGAAACCATCGCATTTCTTCTCTTTGTGAGTGCAAAGTGCTAACACCACTGTGAATGCAAGTGATGGTAAGGTAGATATGAAGGAAGAGAGTGAGTTTGTATTTCTGAAATTAGACCTCACACATAGAGAGGACCATGTGTGGCAAGAGCTGTTCCCTACCTAGAGCATGGCAGTATGTGTGTGTAGCTTGAAGGGAGGAAGGACACCTTTTGCCTCTTCTCACTCAATCCTTTTCCCAGGAGGTCTTAATTCCTGTTAGGAAGGGAAACAGGAGGTTGGGGCTTCTCAGAGAGAGGGGATACCAGGCTAGAGTTGTATCTATCTGCACCCTTGAATATTAGTAATCTAAGGGATATGATTAGTTCAATCTAACTTGCTGTTTCTCACTTTTTGGGGGAGAGGAAGAGGTAACCCAAGTTCTACATCCAAGGCTTGACACCTTTTCCATCAACTACACAATAAAATGGCGAATAACAAAGAAACCCATTTATCCAAATCTGTAGCAAAGCAGAATCCAAAGGAGATATTCATAGGAGAATATGTATCAGACAATACAGAATGAAGGAGTGGAAGTGGGATTGGAAGTGAGATAACTTAGCTCAATCAAGAGAGAACGTTCTAGATCTTACCCAAAAGGAAACTCCCCAAAGTCTCTATAGTAGCAACCTAGGAACAGGGATATGATAGAAACCAACAGCTCCTTCTCAGCCTTCCTTTTTTGTCCTTTTCTCTGCCTTTTCCTTTAGCAACCTAAAGCAGGGTTGGCCTCCTCCATCGACCAGCTCAAAGCTGCAAGGCAAGAGCCCCTGAAGTGACTCAACACTTAAATAATGCTGAAAGAGACTGGAATTTTTCTTCTTTCTCCAACTCTGCCCTGACACTAATAGGAAGCAGGCCTTTCATCTCTACCAATAAGGAAAGAATCCTATACCAATAGGCTTTAAAACAGCCATTACATTTGTACAAATTATCACTGTTTTGGACTGGATGTTATTAGTGAGATAAACTTCATTTTCCAGAACTTTCACTCTGAGACTACTTCAAATATACCCTGTTCATACCTTGTTTGCATGTAGCTATTTGCATGTTGCCCCCATTGCACTATGCACTGCTTGACAGGAATGGTTTTTGTTTTTGTTCTTTGTTTTTGCTTTTTTTGCATTTCTTTGTGCATTCAGCACAGCACTTAAAATTTAATAATTTGATAATTGAGGGACTGTTTAATAAGAATTTGTTAAATGACTGATGGGCTACCAACTGCCTTGCAACTGAAAAAATGAGTCATGTTTGGGGGCATGTATCAGTAAGGCAAGTGTCACGATATCAATGGTGATCATGAATATGCCTGTATAGTTTGTATCACAGAATATAAGAGACTCTTCACATAAAAGGCAGAAAACCAATAATTCCAATTCAACATAGCAGCAATTATATCCCCAAACCAGTAAGTCCACTTCATTACAACAGCAAAGAACGTAAAATACAATATCACAGCAGGGAGCCAAGCCTTCCCCTCTTCTGGGGCCTTCCCATAAACACTCACTCACAAATCCTAGCTGTCTGCTTGCCTGTGTCCTCTCCTTCTGCAATTCTGAAAGAGAGCTTAATGACTACCCTCAGAGCATATGTGTGTGTGTGTGTGTGTGTGTACGTATGTGTGTGTGCGTGTGTGTGTATATTATATATACATATATAATATACACACACATATATTAAATGTGTGTATATATATGTATTATATAAATATATTATATATATGTATGTGTGTATATGTATACAGTCATACACATATATTATATACACATATATAAATGTATGTATATATAAATATACATAAATGTGCATGTGTGTATATATATTATATATTATATATATACATACACACACATATATACATACATACATATATATGTATATATATATAATTAGCAAAAGGGTGTGGGCCTTCCTACAAACAAGCCTCCTCTAATCAAGCTTCCCTAAACTAGCTCCACCTGACACCTATTAAGGGGATTAATGGGCTGGGAAGATCTTTGATCACATTAACACCACAGGGCACTAAAGAGGTGAGCGATTATCCGGGGTTACACATATCTTCTTTATCAGAGGTAGGGCCTGTGTCTAAGTTTTCCTAACAGTGAGGCACTCCTTCATCTACCACCCCTTGCTGCCTCTCTGAATTTGCCTAGCAGAATGTAAGCTTTTTGGGGCAGCTACATGGCACAGCGAGTAGAGCACCAGCCCTGAAGTCAGGAGGACCTGAGTTCAAATTCAGCCTCAGACACTTGACACACTTACTAGCTGTGTGACCTTGTCAAGTCAAGTCGATTAACCCCAATTGCCCTGCCTTCTCCCCTCAAAAAAAAAAAAAAGAATGTAAGCTGCTTGAGAGCAGGGATTGTATGATATGCTGTAAAAAGAGGTAGATCCACCGAAAGAGAACCTGCTTGACCTTGGATAAGTCACTTAACCTCCCCTAGCTTCAGTTTACTCATCTGTAAAATGAAGGGGATAAACTACATGACCTCCAAGTTACTGTTCAAGCTCTAAATCTATGATCCTGTTAATAATGCAAAACCCTGCTGTGCTGGAATTTTCTGGCTCATTTAAAGGTATAAACTGTTTTTTTTTTGAGATATAAGAACAAAATAAAACCTTGAAGTGCATTTGCATACATGTCATGCCAGAAACTTATTTTTTAATCAAAAATCAAGAGTATCTGTTCCAATACATAATCATCTGTTTCTTCTGTCTTCTCTTCAGCTACTTCCAGAGGCAGGCATTAATTACATCAGGAAAACTAGTTGGAAGGAAATAAATATCTACTGACCACCAAGCGGCTGGATGGATGAAATGGGATCACCTCACCCAGACGGAGTAAATGGTGCTTTTTGACAGTCCAAATGTCCTAAAGTCTCTCCCCTTGGCCAAACATTTTAGCAGGTTTTAATTACCCACCCAACTCAGAAACCCAATTTCAACCTACTCAAGCTTACATCTTGGTTCATTTCTCCTTCCTCAACCTAGATATTAGGACACTCAAGGTTTTATTTATCCCAAGACTCCTATTCCTTGATATGCACCGTGCCTCCTAGTGCATGCTTCATTTGCCAGCAGAAAGAATCCTGCCGTGTATTTGAAGCCCAGAGGCATTGATCCCCAGCTTCCTTTGGAGACCCAGTTAATGGAAAAGATTCTGGAGCACATCAGTTTCTGCTGAAGTAAATAGGACTTTTGCTGGAGAAAGAGAGAGGAGGGAGACAGAGAGACAGACACAGAGACAAAAAGAGACAGAGAAACAGAGACAAAAAAAGACACAGAGACAAAGAGGCACAAAGACAGAGACAGACAGAGAGAGAGACAGACAGAAAGAGAGCAAGAAATAGCACTTTAAATGGGAAAGGAACACAAAACAAAGAGATAATAAGAGAATTGCTGATAAAGTAGGAAAAAAAGAATTGTTGAAACAGCAAATTATTTTCTCTGCAGTTTGCTTTCTCTTTACATGGTGTATCTAGTCCTTAATTAGTCCAAATAGAACTATATCGTATCAAGAGATGCCTTTACAAATTAGGGGATTGAGGAAGAGGGAGATTCAATTAGACTCACCCCTGCCCCTCCCCCAACTCTGCCTCAGTCACTGTAATTTGGCAAAGTCCAAATCAGAGTGCAAAGCTGACTCTGGTAGTTTCTACCTGGGTCTTTAAAGGTGTCACGCCAGTAGACAATGCATGAAAGTAATTACTATAGCAATTACTAGGAAAGCAATTTTCCTGACAAGTGACTTTGCCTGGGCAAAGGTGCCAAAGGCTTACACATTACATTGTCATGGTTCTATTACAAAACCCTCCAGCTAGTCCCTGATGTGGCATCCCTATAACTGAGGTCAAATGTTACTGCTGCTCTGGGAGCAAGAGTCACTGGCCTGAGAGGGTACTGCCAGCACTTCTTCAACCCAGCCTCTTCTTGAGAGATGAAGCCAGCAGGAGGGAGCTCCTAAGATTGCTGTGAATTTTCTTTAGTCTGGAACCTTCCTAGGGGCACCAGCAGCTCTTTGTGAGCGCTAAGGTGTTGTACAATGATGGCAGCATCTTTCCCATGATACTCTATAAACTCCCCCCAAATATGGCTACTCCATAAACTTAATCAATCATCTTTGATTCCAATCATAATGAAGGCAGGATGATCAGGACTTTTTCCAGGGCACTGATATTTAGGGGATGTGCACTTTCTTCCCCTAATGACCACCATTTCACTCACTGGCCCCATAACTTGCCCTCTGCCTTGTGCTTCTGACCCAGTAATCCAAGTCCCACATTTAGGCCTTATGACTGATGACAGTCCACCATACATAGGCAATTCCACATCTACCATGAGGTAATCTAGCCACTATCTTTCCATGGTACCATGTACACAGTCTACTTCTTTGCCTTTCCTCACTTTCCTTTAAAATCTTGCATCATGAGCAGTGGTGAAACTAACACTACCATTTCTGGAAAATTGCACTGATTAGTTGTTCCATGGTTACATTCATAAGTTGTGATTTCCCAGAACAAAACATCTCTGTTTCTTTGTCTCTTTCTCTCCCTATTTTGTTTTCTCTCTTGCTGTGTCTCTCTGCCTATCTGTCTGTCTCTATATCTCTGTCTTCATCCTGTCTGTCTCTCATATCTCTAGGGCTTAGAATAATATCTAGCATATAATAACCTGTAAATAAATGTTCGTTTCCCCATTCATTCATACGTGTATTCTATCGTCCTTATACCATATATAGTGGGACTACTTCACTTTTTCTTACTTCCATTACCACTTACCATACCTTTCAGAGGCCATCTGTAAGGGCAAGCAAAGTGGGACTTTTTATTGTTTTTTTTTCTTTTGGAGTACTTCTCAGCACTAAGGCATTCAAATGCTTTTGAGTGAGTCTAGCCTTTGTTTGTAGGAAAGGTCACACCCTTTTGCTAATTAGGTCACAAGAGGTATGAAGCCCTTGAGAGGTATGAAGCTCTCTGACTTGGAAGAAGTGTACATATACTCTGAGGTTAGCATTTTGTTTGGGGCTAGCTCATTCATTGGAAGAGTATGGGTGTGGAGACTCTGGATAGCTGTTAAGCGGCCCCCCCAACTCCTGCTTTGAAAACCCAGATGTTGGTGCTTCCCTCTCTCTCTCTCTCTCTCTCTGGTAACTATGTATGTATTGCTATGGTCAGACAGACAGAAGTCTGTCTCTTGATCGGTGTTTATTTGCTCTGTTTATATAATTTCTGCTTGTAATTTCTGTTTGAATTTGCTCTTAAGTTCAGGGTGCTGACTTTTCCCCCTGAACTAAGTGAATGATATATGTATGTTTAATTAAAGTAAAATTGGTAACCCCTTAAAGTTGCTTTCATTAGAAAAAACAGATCAAAGAACCTGTGCTAGTAGCCCTCCTGTGTGCTGGTGTTGTTGACCTCGCACAGCCACAGTAGCAGCAAGTAACATTGTTGTTACACCATGCAAAAGGACTATACCTAATTAGGGGCAACTATTCTTTAAACACTTCTAACCTTCCCCTCCCCACTCTCATTCAAGTGGTTTCTTGGCCAACTCTGTTAGACCAAGTTGATTATCATAGGATCACAGTTTCAGATCTGGAAGGGTTATTTTAGATGTTATTTAGTCCCATTGACTCATTTTACATATAACAAACCTGAGGCCAGAGAGATGGAGTAATTTACAAAAGATCACACAGGAAGTATCAGGGATGACATTAAACCCAGGTCTTCTGAATCCAAAAGCCTTTCTTTTCCTTCTGTGGTGATCTGCCTCTGCTTTTGTGCAACACTTCCCAACATCCAGCTTTACTTGTCCCAGGTACCAGATTTCCTAGTCGGGACTCAGATAACTGTGATTCAAGGCATCTTAAATAAAGTCTGGTTTAGTCCCACAATGAATGCACTTAGCCAATTAATCAACATATATTCATTAACCAAGGAGGAAAATTCCACACTAAGCTAGCTTCCGTGTGAGTTACAATCACTTTGGAATGTCTCCAGCGTTCCACAGACTCGAAATTTCTTACCAGATTTTAGCAGTACCCTGAAACAGAAGAGAACCCTTCGGCTAAGTGATGCCTTCTCCTCCTCCTCCCAAGTTCAAGCACGCATTTTGAGGAATGGTTGCTATTACAGTCAGTGATTACCCCCATTAGCCAAATAATTAACAAAGCATCCTTACCCATTTCATTGAAAAATTGGCCTCCACATTGCTAATGGGCTTGGTTCTGCTTTCATTTTCTTAAGCCAAGCACTATTGATTCAGTAAATATTTCAAAGAAATTCTCCAAGATGGATTTTTGAGGACTGAGAGTTCTCAAAAGTGAACATTTTGACCACACTTGGGATTCATGGTTATGAGTAAGGAGGGGAAAAAAATCTCCTTTGCTCTATGAACCAGCTCAGTGGATCAGCAGAGGATGGGCCATTTTATTTGGGGAACAGTGGTATAAACAGAGTTTCTCAACATTTTTCTTCTAAAAGACTCTTTGGCCATTTTCAGAAGTGTAGCCATGAATAATTTGGTTTAGGAAATTACTATTCACGTGTGTGTAATCGATTTCTCCCTGAAGCTTTTGTGCAGATTCAGAATTCTTCCCAGGCTTCCCATCTCCCAAAGACAGTATTTGGGTAGCATTGTTAGATACTCTTAAGAAGCTAATACACTCCACCATAATTTGGTGACTAACTGAGGCTGTGTGAATGTGAGGGGGTATGGAATCATGAATTACAAAGATGTGTAATTACTACCTACCATTGAAATTCCAGTCACATGCCTCGGTATTGTGCGAAGGGAACTCTGAATTCTTAACGGCTGTAGCTGCTGAAGAATAATTACACCCTGCCATATGAGTCAGTTAGTCAGTCAACAAACACTTATTAAGTGCCTGCTAGGTACCAGGAAGGGATCCTCAGCAAGGTTACCTTCTAATGAGGATACCAAGG
Organism: Phalanger gymnotis; assembly: GCA_028646595.1. Taxonomy (NCBI): domain Eukaryota; kingdom Metazoa; phylum Chordata; class Mammalia; order Diprotodontia; family Phalangeridae; genus Phalanger; species Phalanger gymnotis. The sequence goes on along the minus strand of CM053626.1, from coordinate 17,195,594 downwards.
CCTCATTAGGCTATAGAAGCCTCAAGCCAGTCACTGTGAAGCACTTTGTGCTGTCAACAGCTTTGGAATCAGGGAGAAGAGTGATAAAGACTATCCTGAGACTCTTGCTTTGAATTCAGTACTCCTCACTTTCTTTTCTGACATTCAGCATGTTGCTTACATCTCTCTCCGCTTCCTCAATTTTCCTCAATTACAAGATTGAATTTAGGAGACTTTTGAGCTCTCTTTTACCTATGATTGTTCCTACGATTAGTCTAGCTAAGTCTCAAGGGACTCATCACAAGAAGGCTCCCAGTATACATTATATGCATACATATACATAGACGTGTGTGTGTGTGGTGGGCGGGTGTGTGTGTGTGTGTATATATATATATGAATATATATACATATATATATATGTATATGTATATATGTATGTGTATATATGTGTATGTATATATGCGTATGTATATATGTATATATGCATGTGTATGTATATGTGTTTGTGTGTACATATGCATGGACATGTGTGTCTATTGTGTGTATGCACACACATGTGTATGCATATGCTTGTATATGTATGTGTGGATATACATATGTGTATGTGCCTATATGTGTATAGGTGTGTATATGTGCATGTGTGTAGGTGTGTATATGCATATACATATACACATATATATGTATGTGCACATGTGTATACATATGTATACATACACCCGTATACTATATTGTGCACATATGTATGCACATATATGTAGGTATGTGTATACACATGTGCATATATGCATGTGTGTATGCGTGTGTGTGCATGTGGTTTTTTCAGCTAAAATATTTTCTAAATTCATTTTCATTCAACACTATTTTTAGTACCTTCTTTCTTCAAGACATTGTTGTAGGCATAATTTTTAGAAGCATGGTTAAATTAGATCTCTAGAGTGTGTTAAGGTGAATAGTGTAGAAAGTTGGAAAGGGAGGTTGGGGCCGAATTGAAAATGTTTTTTATGTCCAGCAGAGCTGTTTATATTTTCCTCTCTAGGTAATAGGAAGTCACTGGAGTTGAGTGAGTGAAGAAGTAACATGGTAAGATCTGAACTTTTGGAAAATTATTTTGGCAACTGTGTGGAAGACAGATTTCATAAGGGAGAAACTTGAAGCAGACAGAACAATTAGGAGTCTATTGCCATTTTCCTGGTGAGAGGTTTGGGGAGCCTGAAGTAAAGTAGTGACCATGTGAGTGGTAGGCAGGGGTCAAAAGTGCAAGATGAGGCAATTGATTTTACATATAGGGAGACGAGGTTAAAGAATCGAGGATGGAGGCTGGGCTACTGGAAGGATGGCAATGCTGTCAGCACTCATGGTGCAAAAGCAATAGAAAAAGGGGAAGAGAAGGGAAGGGAAAGGAAAAAGCATCTACTGTGCTCCAAGCCCAGTGCTAAGTGAGTGTATCATACAGTGTTTCATTTGAGCCTGACCACAACCCTGTAAGGTCGGTGCTATTATTACCCCATTTTATAACGGAGAAAATGAGTCAGGAAGAGTTGAAATGACTTTTCCAGGGTAACACATAGTATCTGAGGCTGGGTTTGAACACAGATCTTCCTGACTTTCTGGGCCCATCACTCAAGTAGGTTTGAGGAAAAAAATGTACAGTAGTGAGTTCTGTTTTGGACCTGCTGAGGTTGAGATACCTATTGGATATCCCTTTCAAAATGTCCAACAGGCATTTGGTCATGCGTGACTGTAGCTCAGGACAGAGTCTGGTGCAGAGTCCTCTGCAAACAGATAATAATTAAGCACATGGGACTTACAAGATCACCAAATGGAAAAGCATAGACAGAAAAGAGAACAGAACCTAAGAAAAAACCCTGATATTCTTTGAGAAAATAATATTTAACAAACTTCAATAGATGTATGATCCTTTCAATTCTAAAATCCCCTCTATCAGTGCAATTTTCAATACTACTACCCCTTCCAGGTATATGCTACTCTTATCCATGTTCTCCTATGCATTGCATGCACCAGAGAGAGTCTACCCAACATCCTAGAAGTCTTACCCTTGATATTTTCACTTGTCATGAATATCAGCACAAAATGCGGACTCTAACACTCAGCACACAAAGGGCTCACCTTCTTTTCTGAGCACATGCTGCCTTAATTTTATTGTGGCCCATGTAAGCATGGCAGGCTGGAGCTGCATTGGCTGTACACCTTTGTTGTTTCATCTTTATCATTTATTCAATTTTGGGTTTGAATTTGAATTTTTCTCTGATATCTAATCACACTGAGACTAGATGGTGGATTCATCGGTGATTCTATCATTGGTAACTGGTCGTTCCCTATTTGCTGAGGTCATTTTTAATATTTTCTAAAATAGCTTCTACAGACTATTTTCTAGTTGATAAAATTCAATGAATAGAACTAGATTCAAGTCCTTTTTTTCCTCCTCCAAACTTCTCACTTTGTAGAATCCATGATTACAATAGCAAGGGGAGTGTCCTCAGTGGATGCAGAACACCACCCCTCCATCGTGTAGTAGAAAGATTTTTATATATTGTAGTTGCCAAAATAATTCATCTCCTATCAACTAATCTGTTAGTGATGAGAGGCCAAACCTCCACGAAGCACCGAGGGCCCTGTCCGTACCCTCCATAGGAAGACACAGGCAAAGTTCTTAACATAATACCAGGTCCTTGATAACTCATCAAGTATATAAGGCAACGTCTTTGATCAACCCCTATGTAAAAAATAATAATAAAGTGCTGATATCCTGGGAATGGGGCGCTTCTCTTGGAGCTGAATATGTACTCTGGCACCTTCAATTTTAAATGCCTTTTTCTAAAGGATGTGCACAACCAGAGGCTTCTAGTGGGTCTTGCTATGCAACTCCCCACCCTTCCACATGTAATTGTGGGCTTTATCAAAGGCAGCTGAGAACTGAGTGAGGACATAATCACCAATATACTCTCAAAGGAGAAATGCTTTCTACTTTATATCTCTTCATTTATGTAAGGACTCTTCATCCCTCTCCCTCTGAATGCTTTGAGGGGTACAAAGGAGGAGATATTTCTGTGTTTTCCTCTCCTCTCCACACATATACCCTTTCAGCTAAAATGCCTATTGGCTCATAACAGTAAGTACCTGTGCTAGCCATACATACCCTGTAGCTAAGATGGCCATTTGCCCATAGAAGTAAGAACTTGTGCTAGCGAAGCCTAAGACTGGACCTCAAGTCTTTGCGCCTTCTAGGTGTGTCTTTCCTTGAGCATAGGTGCCTAAACAATGGTCCTGAGATGGATATTTCTAGGCTTGAAGGCTATCTCTTGAGTTCAAATTGTAGCAAGCTCATGGGTTTGGCTAGTGGTTGCCCAGTAGGAGACAGTTTCTGAATTAACTTCTTAGAGTGTAAGATGCTCACCACCAGGAAGATGACTCCAAGCCATGCTATGGCTTGCCAGAAAACATGAATCTTCAATAAGCTGCAAGATTAATTCTTATTTGTCGAACAGCCAGAAGGCCAGTGTCACTGGATGGAAGAGTACGTGGTAGGGATTGAGGGGTAAGAAGTCTGGAAAGCTAAGAAGTGGCTACATTTAAAGGGCTTTGAATGCCAAACAGAACATTTTGCATTTAATTCTGGAGACACTGAAGTTTTTTTGAGTAGGGGAGAGGTGATATGATTGGACCCCCTTTGATATGCTGAATGGAGAATGGATTAGAGTGGGGAGAGGCCTGAGGCAGGCAGACACACTAGAGGTTATTCCAGTGGTCTAAACATTTTACAGAAGAGGTAATGAAGGCCTTAACAAGAATGGCGGCAGTGTCCGAGGAGAAGATGGGCCATATTCAAGAGATACTGCAGAGGTGAAATCAACTGGCCTTGGCAAGAGATTGGATATGGGAGGGAGAGAGACAGTGCGGGATCCAGACTGACTTCTAGTTTGTAAGCCTGAGAGACTGGGAGGATGGTATTGCCCTTTAAGGTAATAGGGAAGGAGAACTGGGGAAAGGATTTTTTGGGGAAAGAAAACAAGTTATGTTTTGGACATGTGAAATGTAAGATACCTACTGGATATCCTGATTGAGATGTCTGAAAGGCAGTTGCAGAAATAAGATTGGCTTTCAGCATAGAGTTTGTAGCCAGATAGGTAGATTTAAAAATTAACAGGACAGAGATTAAAATTGAGTCCATAGAAGCTGTTGAGATCACAAGTGAAGTAATATAGAAAAAGAAGAGAAGAGGGCCCAGGACAGAGCCCTAAAGGACACTTATGGCTAGAGATCTGAAAGAGGATCCAATAAATGAGACAGAGAAGGAGTGGTCAGATAGGTAGGAGGAGAACTAGGCATGAGTCACATCCTAGAGAGAAGTGATCAACACATGAAAGACTGCAGAAAGGTCAGGGGTAATGAAGGTTGAGAAAAGGCCCTTGGATCTGGCCACTATGAAATCATTGATAAGTTTGAAGAAAACCATTTTGGTGGAATGAAAAGCTTGTGAAGAGGAAGTGAAGGGGCTACTGTAAATGCCCTTTTATACGATGGTCAACTACAAAGGCTAGAAAATACAGGATGATGGTTAGTGGGAATAGAACAAACAAATGAGGGACTTTTTTCGGAATGAGGAAGACATGGGCCTGAAGACAGTAGCTGGAAAGAACAGCCTATACAATGAACAATGGGTTTTATGTAGAGAAAGGCCTTTAGTTAAAAGGTTAACAGGTCTCTGGGAGGCAATAAAAGCTTGCTATGAGGCAGCCCAGCCATCAACATTGATTAAAATCTAATCCCACAACCTCATCATATTTAACATTAGCTATTCAAAATGTTTTGACTCTACACACCTGGTTAAAATCATACAAATCAAAGAGTGTACTTAGAAAAAAGGTAATGGCTTAGGGTTTCTGTAGTAGGAAGGCCAAATTTATGATCTCAAAAAGGATCATATAAATATCTGAATGGTTCAAAATCATTGGGTATACAGAATT
>CM053626.1:17148536-17190530 GCA_028646595.1 Phalanger gymnotis | reverse complement strand
CGCTCGAACTCCTGGGTCTACACAGGGGGTCGGCTCTGCTTCGGATTTTTTTCCAGCTGTAGTTTTCTCGCCTCTCCTCGCAGCCAAGCCTCTGGCGATCTCAAGTCCCGCCTCAACGACTACAGACCAGAGTTCAGAGACCAATTGGTTCCCGAATTGGCCCCTCTTAAATCCTTAATCTACGCCCACACAGGTTTCACACCTGATAGGGCTTTGGGCCTGGGGCTTAGCATTTAAGAGGTAAAAGTACTTTCACCGTAAACAAAAGCCAAACTCCTCAAGGGCACCCGTTAAACTAAGCCCATTTTGCCTTACTGGCACAGTTTCTCTGCTCCACAAATGGAGAAAGACTACCGAGTGAAGGGAGACATGATTTCATTTTGAATCATGTGATTTCTGAAATGACTCTGGCAGTCATTCTTTATTTTGAGTCTAGGAAACCTCATCACTGACAGTGTTAAGTATCTAAAGTTAGAGAATGGCTCCTGTGGATCTTCTCCCAGTCCTGAGGACATCAGGAATCTCACCCCTGAGACCCCAGGGAATGTTTCAGCACATCTTGAGTTAAACACTTCTACATGAGTCAGGCAACAGTGGTGGTAAAACTCTAGTTCAAACAATTGAAATGAAGAGCAGTTTCTAATCACAAAGTGCCATTAGGCTTAAAATTTTAATATCTCAAATTCATTTATTAAACCAAAGAACCACTAATTAAAGTATTTTAGCATTTGCTTCTTGACTTGGATCATGCTTTAACCTAACTCCGATCTAGCTTTTGTTGCTAAAAGAAATGGTTAGGTATTTCGTTTTTTGATAATTTCCCTTTCATAATCCAAAATCCTTTTGCTTTTGAACATTCAAGGCTCTATATGAGTCATCTGTGGTGAACGTATGTGTTTCTGTGAATGTGGGTTTGCCTTAATATCCCCAGTCTTACTTTCCTAAAAGGACTTCCTCTAATTAAGTCTACCTAATTTACTTAGTTATTACTTTATACATTCAACACATGTACCATACCATAACCCATACATCTCCAGTTTCACATTAACATTAAAGAAAAATGAAAAAGTTTCATATGCTACTTTAATTTCCAACATCAGAAAATGAGTTTCCCATACAATGCACAAATTAGAGTCCTTGGAGAGATTTTTCCCTCATTCAATTCAAATAATTAATATGCATTCTTCAAAGATTCCTAGTCCTTGTTCATATTGATTCTGAAGTATATTGTCACTGATTTCAGCTTTCATTATATAAATATATATTTTAATTACAATTACAAAAGAGGATTCAGGGCTGACCCTTCAACTCCTGGGCATAAACACTCCTAAAAACCTTTTGTGTTTCACATGGCTTTCTTCAAACACTTTCTAGGGATCATTGATTGAGTGCCTGAAGGGAATTCAGAGCCAAACTAGTTCAAGTCCCTCTTTTTACAGATGCAGAGACTGAAGCCAAGAAAGATGAAGTAAGTATTCCAGGATCATATATTTTAAAGATAGAAGAAGTAGGATTGGAACTCAGGTCCTCTGACTATAATTCTAGTGTTCTTTCCAGTACATACTATATCAAAATTCTTCTAGGGAAGTCATTCAGCAGTATCAGATAATGCCACAAATTCAAAAGAATTAAAGTTTAGGGTCATGTTAACATGCAGTGGAGAGGGCATGGTGAATGCATGTAGAGATAGTATCAGTAAAGAATTGTGCAGCAAACATAGTAGGAAGGATAGCACCAAAGATATAGGACTAGAGAAAGCAAAGGGAGTGGAATGGTTATGCAGTGAATGGAGGGATGTACAGTGGACAGACTGGGTGATCCATCGGCATCCATGAAATCGATCAGTCATCATGCATCTATTCAATGTCAAGACAGTCCCAGAAAGGGAACTTGGTGAGAACCCCTGTGGAGTGGGCTAGGGCTAAGACTGGCACAAGGTGAGAACTGGGATCAAGTTAGCCGATAACAAGATCGGAGGAAGTATTCACTTCAGTGAGATTTTTGATCCATTCAAGGAGGGCAAGAAGAAAGAGTTCTCTAAATGTATATTATTATGCTTCATTGTCCATTGAATTCCCTACACTGTAAGCACCTGACTCCTCACCAGGGAGACTGGTCACCAGCTTATGTTCCCCCCCAACACAGAACTTAAAAAAATCAAATTACGAAGGTGTGGAGAAGTTGTAATCTGTATGTCAGGAGAAAGTATAGTGAAATCATGAATCCTTAAAATATTACAAAACAGCCCCTTTTAGTAGAGCATAAGCCCTTTGGATTCATTTGAATTGTAAAAATATGTATTGCACATGGAATGTAGAACAATGCCAAAGAATCACAAGTGCCCCAAGAATTACTGGTTAAATTAATGAGTTAATATGTTTTGATACAAATGATAATTCTCATTTTTCATAAGGGCAAACAGGGGAAAAGATACAACCTATTATTCTTCCTCTAAGCTAAAAGATAAGTTAATTCAGATCCAGAAGTAAACACTTATTTCATCTTAAGGTAAAGGTAATTTATAGTAACACAAAATAAATCATATGTAAAAATTTAAGCAGTAGTTTTATGTTGCTGTGTTGCTGGTTGAATTCCCCAATGCTAGTGCTTTAAAAAGTAATTATAATAGAGCTGTTGTGACAATGATTCTTGGCCCATCACAGTTCCTGAATAATGGAAACTAAAGATCATTCAAGAGCCAATGGAGAACGACATAGCGGTCCTGAACAACTTTCAATCCATTGAAAACAAGGAATTATATAAGTACAGTCAACGAATGAAGTCCAAACGTTTGACCTAAAGGAAAACAGGCCAGTCATATAGTAAAAGTAACAGCCCTTTGTGCTTATCTTGAAGCTTCACAATGTCAAGAGAAATCCACCAACACACCCAGTACCTTGGGGAGAAACCCCATGGCAGATGACAGTGATGCATGGACACTAATCACACGAAAAGTCCGTGGTCTGTACTATTAGCAAGGATGTCCACACTGATGGGATTGTGAAGGCATTTGAGCATTTCACTGTTTGAGTTTGTATTTTCATGGTTCTCTTTCTGTTAGTTGTAGAAAGAATAACCATCAGATTTCTCGTATGTAAAATTTTCATTTCGGAATTATAGGCTGCTGGAAGTTTAGGGAATAATGGGCAGGTAGTAATTTAAATGTTTCTCAATGTAAATTCATTTCTTAAAAATACATATACTTCCCAATTTTCTTAGAAGGTTTTAAGGGGATATTATTTTCAAAATATGAAAATGATACAACATTCTACTAGTTTACTCATAAGCACGTGTCTCATGTTTTCATTCATAATGCAACATCTGCTAACATAATCCCTTACCCTAAAAGTAATAAAAAGTACATTATTGGTTATGACTCGCTGGGCATTGCAATGCAAATTTTGCCCTTTAAACATAGAATGATTAATTTAATAGCTCAGTTGCATTGCACGAAATTAGCTTGTAAAAAATATACACACAACAACACACAGAAAATAGCTCAGCTGCAGGGTAATTTCACATTGTTGTCTTGACAAGTCCAGCAGCTACATAAACAAATTGAGCACAATGTTCAAAAGTGATTTTTGGGGAACAATTATAATACCATGCATTGCTAAAGAAAAAGGCTGCTCGATTAAAAAAATGAGTAAAATAAAACCCTTGATCGTTACTTTTAGTCACAACATCAGATTATTGGGGAAAGCCCAACATATATAAACATATATGTATATGTGTATGTATATATACACACATACACATAAGTAACGTAGGTACACATATATATATATATATATATACACACACACATAGAGCATGTATGTATATGTATATATACATACACACAGAGAGAAGAGAAAGGTGGGGGGGGGATCCTTACAAAAATATACCCTGATAAGCTAATGGAGTTATCCAGCCTTCAACTGAACAACTCCAAGCATAGGCCCATTTCTCCTTTTGGACAGCTCTAATTATTAGAAAGGTTTTCCTGACATCAAGCCTAAATATACCTCGCAGCTTCTACGCGTTGTTTCCGGTTTTACCTCCTGAAATCAAGCCGAACAAATCTAATCTCTTCTCCACATGAAAACTCTCAAAATAATCTAAAGGCCGCTGCCATTTTCCATCTTGGTTTTCTCTCTAGGCCAAATATGTTCACTTCCTTCAACACACCCTAAGGTGAGATGAATTAGTCCTTTTAAGACTCTGGTCTTGGTTGTCCTGCTGAGTACACACCTCAGTTTATCCTTGCCTTTCTTAAACTATGGGGCTCACCACTGAACTCAAAACTGCAGAGATGATCATTGACGCTCCTAGATCCTTCTCACAACTTCCACCTAACCATGACTCTGGCACCTTATGCCAGATTATTTGTATGCAAGTGTGTCTTTACCTTTATCTTATTAGCTTCAGCCCAACAATCTAGACCGGCAACTTCTTTCTTGACCATGACTCTCTCATGTAGTAGATCGGGTGACTCTCAGATTTGTGGCATTTGCAAATTTGATCAATACGCTGTTGGTAAAATGAGGAAAATTGCAACAAATTACATCACAGGGAAGTAGTGAAGGGAAACAGACTTTGAAGAGAGACTTAATTACTATTTAAATTTATGTTAAATAATACTAGAGGTTTATTTCTTCTAACAATAATTCACTTGACATAATTACCTCTGATGCATCTGTGATTACCTGGGTATTCGTACTAATTCAACTTAAGTAACTTTGTGTCTTATATCGTAACATTCTTATCCAGGTCTTTTCACAATTCATTTAAAATGCTTAAAATGGGCATTCTCCTAATACTGAACATTTTTTCAATGGAATGGAATCAGAAATATTTTCATTTAGAGGGATTTTTTTTTAGGAAGATACATAGTGAAAATCATTTTGCAGGAAAAAATAAAAATCTATCTCCTACAAATGTAAATGTAACTCCTAACTTGGTGTGCTTTACAATATGCTTGTAACCAATTATATTTTAAAAAAAATGATGATCAGTTACACCTTTTTCTAAATATAGTTCAAATTCTGGGTTCACTCTTCCAGGCCTGCACTGGTACATCAAGTACTCATGGCTCAGTTGGCAATTGTTCCCCTCAGGGATCTAGAGGTAACCGTGAGCACTTAGGGATTCTTTCTCTCTTACTACTGTTTATGAGCAACCTCATTCATGTTTTTTCCCCTTGATGATCATCAATTTATACCAATTAGATTATCTGACTTAATTTAGAAACATTACTTACATAGTTGGCATAGTAAGTATAACCTTTATTGGTTAGTACAAAGCATCCTCCTTGCTTACCCACACCGTGCCCTTCTTCACTGGCCACTGGCCCAACTGGTGACATACTTTCTCAAAGGTATAGACAGAGCCCAAGACAAAGTAGGGCCAAACTTAGACAGTACACAGAGCAAAGAGCAACTCACAGCTCCTGGCTGCTGGAATTCTTTATTTTTTTTCTTCATGTGACCATTTAGTAGTTCTCTTAAAGATGATGATAACGCAGATGAATATTTTTAGGTCTGCATTTTTAGGTTTGCAAAGTGTTGTGCGCATGTCTTCTCAGGTGATCTTAGCAGCAAGCCTAGGAGGTAAATATTATTATTTTTGCTATTTTTATTTTATTTATTTATTTAGCCCTATTATTATTATCCTTATTTGAGAATGAGGAAACTGAGACTGAGAGAAATCAAATGACTTACTCAGGGTCACACAACTAGTTAAGCATCTGAAGCAGCATTTGAACTCAGGTCTTTCTAACTCCAAATTTAGCACACTATCCCTTCTGCCACTGATCTGCCTTTTGTGCATGGTGGAACTTTCTGATAGACTCCTTAGAGTCCTGAGTGTAACTTATCCTTGGCTCCTGAGGCAGATGGTAGTGTCAGACACAGTGTTCCCATGACAATGGATCAAACAGAGATCACTGAGATTCACTGAAGATATTTACCATGTTAACACAGAGTCCTTAACAACTACTTTTTGAATCCATCAATCTAACCAATTCTCAACACAACTAATTACATTATTGTCTACTACATCTCTTTCCCATATCACTGTGAGATCATGACACATTTTATCAAAAACGATCCCTGTGTACCATCCCATTTCATCAAACCATTATTTAACAAATAGAACCAGTTTAACAAAACTAATGGACAAAAAGATGACATCAGAGAGCTCAGGATACGTATATTTCCAAATTGTCTATCAAGAGAAAGAAGTATACTTCATCATTTATTCTGTGGGCCAGAACTGCTACTTAAAATTAATCTGAGTCCAGCTTCCTTTTCATGCTGTTGTATTTCTATGTCTTCCTTTGCTTCTTTCTGAACATAACAACAACAAAAACAACAAAAATGGACATTTCTATGCCCATAATGGAACAGAAAGGGATGATCATATTTCCCCACAATGTACAGCTTGAAGTGCAAGATTTAGCTTTCAAAGCTTTTCTACTTATCGATGCTTCTGACTTTTCTTCTTTTTCTGCACTAAAAAAAAATACTTAAAAGACATTATTTTCTTAATTTTCTTTTTTTTTTTTTTGCTCCTCCCTTTCCCCTCTTAAAACCCTCTCCTTTTATTTTTTGGGGAGCGTAGGAGTGGGGGTAAGTGAAATGAAGAAGCCCTTAGAGCAGCTACACATAGGCAAGTGAAATCAATGTGTGCTTTGTCTTTCTGAAAATGTATATCTTATTCTTCATCTTAATCCCATCATTTTGTAAAGAGCTGGGTAGCTTCGGCACTGTTTTTTGTAGATTGTAAAACAAACAATAGACCTCAAAAGGAGCCTCAGTCCCTAGGCTCCTTTCTTTCTTCTGACTTCATGGTGGGAGGATGAATAAAGGTGAGAAGGAGGAATAGAGTGCTGTGAATCAGACAGGGTTCAGACTATTAACACTTATTGAGTTATTGGCATTATTAAATAGGATATATCTGTCTGATTATTAATGAGTAGACATACCACTGAAAGAATTGAATGATATCAGTCTTAATACTCTCCCTATAAAAGAAACCAGCAGACAAAAGGACATCACAGCTATTTAAATAAAGTATGGCTAATAGGTCCTATATGGAGAAGGAAATAGGAGGGAGAGGTCATTTTTCATCTTATATATAAAGACAGCATGAAACATCACTTCATGAGTTATTTGACCATATCATTTTCAATGCTCACAATAAATATTTGCAAAAAAAAAATCAAGGAAATAATTGCTGCTTCTAAGATAGCATCTGTCAAAGAGAATGAGCATATAGGGAAATTCCAAGAGGAACCTGATTGGACCCTCAAAAACAAATGAACATATGCCTTGATACTCTGTAATGCCAATGAGAAGGTGGGCATTGAGGAGGACAGTTAAACATTTATGGGTAGATGTGATTAAGAAGCGTATGCAGTTGGATATGACTTGATGATGTAATCATAACCCACAAAGCTGACTCCACTGGAACTAGCTGAAAAGCAGGCTGTTGTTCTTGGTTTAATCTAGAGCCTGACTGTGAGCTCTTTGTGACTTTTTTTTTCCTTTAACCAAGAAATTTTTAGTTTTAGCATTATAAAAACAATCTGCTCCCTACAGAGAAAAGAAATGAACCCAGATCCACACCCAAGGAACAAAATGAATCTATTATATTCTGAAAAAAGTCAATTTCTATAAACCGACACTTGAAATCCTGCCTTACTGTGAGCTTCCCAAAACTAGAACTCTCTCACAGATTATTTGTGAAAACTAGTAGTATTAGACTTTGTGCTGTCCCTTAAAAATCGGAACAGCAAATAGGAACATAGCTAAAAAAGTAGTGATAAAACCCAGCTGTTGACCAGCGCTAGGATTAAAGCCTAAGTAAGATGCATGAATTAATTGATTCAACTATGCATAAATGAGAGAACTTATTAAGAAAACAGGGACTTTATTCATATGTTTAAGCGACATGTTGAGGAAAAAAAGATTGGGGTAACTAGGGTCGGTCATACATGGGAGATATTCTAACACAATAGCACAGTAATTTGCTTGGAATCAGAAGGAATTGGGCTGTAAATTCCTTGGTAGAAGAGGCTTCTTATGGTTGTTATTTAGTTGTTTCAATTGGGGTTTTCTTGGCAAAGACACCAGAGTGGTTTGTTATTTTCTTCTCCAGCTTGTTTTACAGATGAGGAAACTGAGGCAAACGGGTTTTAGTGATTTGTCTAGGGTCACATGGCTAGGCCAGATTTGAATCCAGGAAGATGAGTCTTCCTGATTGCAGGCCCAGCACTCTATCCGTTGTACCCCCAGCTGCTCATACTATACATTTTAAAGAGCAACCATGGAAGTTGTTGTTTGCTTTTGTTCAGTTGTCCAGTCACACCCCACTCTTCCTGATAGTAGGTTCCACAGGGTTTTCTTGGCAGAGATGCTAGAGGGAGTTGCCATTTCCTTCTCCAGTGGATTAAGGCAAACAGAGGTTGAGTGGCTTGCCCAGGGTCACAGAGCTAGTGAGTGTCTGAGGCTGGACTGAACTCAGGTATTCCTGACTCCAGGCCCTGTGCTCTACCCACTACCCCACGAAGCTGCCGGGTGGCAGAGACTACTTCATCTTTTATTTTTGTCTCCTCAGAGCTTTGAGCAGTACCTGCAATATAACAGGTGATTTTTCATTCATTAATTGGTTGATTGATGGAGTTCCTGGTCACTTGCAGAGGCTTACTAGTTAACATTTCTTTGGCTTATCATGTTAAAAATCTTTTCCTTGTTCTGAATGTATCCTGGACTCAAGGCTTCTCTTAGAATATTTTAGTGAGCATGGTTGCTTTCTGGATCTTATTTGTGAACCAGTCAGGCACTCCCAAATTATGGCTGATTTACATACTATCTTCTTCCAAACACAAAAATATCAATGCAGACATGTTCTAAAAGTCTCTTAGTTCTAATATTCTGCAAGCATTTGGCAGGAGTTGGCTTAACAAGCAGTTGTTTTACAGAGCACTGACTTTGGCTGAGGGCAAAGAGTTTTAAAAAAATGGAGATTTTAGATCTCCTTTTTACAACTTCGCAGGGCAAAGAAAGAATGTTTATACAGGGGAATAAGTCAGTTATAGAGTGGAAAGCAAATAGCAACGGTTGTATAGCCTTCTCACTACTATACACCATCGTTGTCACAGCTGAATGAGATAGTAAAAATCATCTATCCCTAACTCTTCCTTTTAAAGATGTGGAAACTGAGGCCCAGAGAAGTTGTGTGTGGGTGTGGGGCAGGGTGTGCGCAAGAGAAGGTATCTTGAATTGGAATGCAGACAACCAGGCCTCAAATCCTGTCTATTTGTCTATCTCAATATATAGAAAATATTGAATTAATTATATGCATATTATAAATAAATATTTACATATTGATATATCTATATATATCAATATTTAGAATGTATTGAATTACATGTGTGTATATATACACATACAGAGAGATGAGAGATAGATGACAGACAGAAAGAAAGGAAGGAAGAAAAAGAGAAAGAAAGAAAGAAAGAAAGAAAGAAAGAAAGAAAGAAAGAAAGAAAGAAAGGAAGGAAGGAAGGAAGAAAGAAAGAAAGAAAAAGAAAGGAAGGAAGAAAGGAAGGAAGAAAGAAAGAAAGAAGATGAAGGGAGGGTGGAAAGAAGGAAGGGAAGGAAGGAGGAAGGTTGGGAGGGAGGAAAGGTAGGAAGAAAAAAAAAGATAGACTGACAGACAGACAAGGTTTGAGCTCAAGTCCTCAACATCCAAATCCATGGTACCTTTCCTTACAAATGCTAGAAATCTTCTAGTTCGACCACTTCATTTAAGAGATGAAGAAACTGAGACTCAGATTGGGGCAGTCAGTTGCTTTAAGTCAACTGGTAGCAAGTAGCAGCCAGGATTCTAATTCAGGTCTCCTGAAAAATCTATCACCATTTGTAGTTCTTTTCATTTTTAAGTAGAACCATGCAAAACAAAGTCAAAATATTTCTTAGTTAGTAGAAAATTGTTACCTCCAATTTACAGATGGGAAACTGAGGTAGGCGGAGGTCAAATTACTTACCCTAGGTCACACTGCTAGTATCAGTCTAAAGCAAGATTCAGACTCAGGTTTTCTTCACACCACAAGCCAAACTCAATCCAAGTCTCTATTGAACTGTCCCCAGAGGGATAAGAGTTTCCTTCCCATATTTCCCTATGGAGCTTTCTCTTCTCTCCCTTATCTTGCTTTCCCACCAAATCCCACCCAAGTCTGTGCCCAGTGCCAGCACTATTTCTCTTGAAGATGGGGTCAGACTATCCTGGGCCTCCACCTCTCTCCTTCCCCATATGAATCTGAACAGTGAAGGGTGCCTGTGTTGCATTCAGACTCTAAGGGTTAAAATAAGTAACTCACCACCCCGAGAGATCCTAAATCTGTGGCAAAGAATGAAGCTATGTAAAATCTGGAGACATTTGCCTCTTCTCTCTTTACCATAATAAATGGACCGTTTCATCAGTGGTACGTCCATTATGGTTTGGGAGCTTCTCTACTCTAAAATTGCCCCATCTTAGCTATTGTTGTTCCTGCAGTACAGGTAAAGGAGGAAGCAGAAACTCCATCTTCCACAAAAAGCCGTAAATCTTAGGGACACTAAGAACCCCATGGAATTGCACCTGATTCTCAAAATCTCATTCAGTCCTCTGAAAGTTGTCGAGGTCCTTGTTATTTGATCTTCTACCATTTGCGCTGTCTCAGGCCGGCTATCCTACCTATGTCCAGTCAGCTCTAGGTGTCTCTGAGGAGTTGCACAGGACTGTACGCTAACAGCATCAGCTCAGGCTTTTGCTAACTCCTCTGATCCCCCACTCCACACCAACCTTGGCCACCAGTCATTAATGTCAGAGTACCATTTAATGGATTGCCATGGATCAGTTTTTACAAAGGGATATTCCTAAAGGTATAATGATAGGGGAAGATCTATGCCAGGGGTGAGGAACCTGCAGCCTCTAGGCCACATGTGGTCTTCTTGGTCTTGGGTGTGGTCTTTTGACTGAGTCTTAGTTTTATAGTAGAAATCCTTTTATTAAGGGGATTTGTTGTGTGAAGTTTGGAGTCAAAGGGCTGCACTTGAGGACCTAGAAGGCCACTTGTGCCCTCAAGGCCTCCAGTTCCCCACCCGTAGTCTGTGCTGTGAAAGGAGTACTATGGTGACAATAACAGAAGAGTGGCAGTGGTAGCCTGGGGATGGGTATGTGAGAGGAGGTGGTAATTTGCATGGAGTATTACAAAGAGAAGACCAGGAGGTATAAGGGTGGCAGGCCAAAAGGAAAACAAAAATGCCCCCATATACCTGGTACCCTTTGTGCCCTGATAGAAATCCTTAGTCGCCTGCCTCTTAGTGACTTCATTGTCCAGCTTTTCAATTCTCATGCCTATCTCTTTTCTAACTCAGAAAAGATCTGGCATTCACCTACTGCCTTTCAGAAGTAAGGGCTCCCTGCCTACCCACTGAGTGTGACAGTTGAATTCTTTCTGTCATTCTTAATATGTAGCTTCCTCCTATCAGAATCTCTTAGCTCAGTATTCTGGGCTCAGGGTGACCTTAGTGGTTCTTTTGTATTCAGTTGGTTTGTTGATTCTTTCCTTTGCATGTTTTACCAGCCTTGCATTTCTGCAGAAAGAATCAGAAGGTTTTCTTCCTTTTTCCTTTTTTTTTTTTTTTGAAACCAGCCTGCTTTTTGAGGGATGATTCTTTTTCTTTCCTTCTTTTTTGAATAATTTTAAACTTCACTTCATATGTTTAACATACTGGTTCTCTAGGACAGTAGTCCCCTCCCCCCCCCTTTTAAGATACATGGTGATCATCAGAACATAGTTTTAGAGCTTGAAGAATCCTTAGAAGCTAACTGAACCCTTTCATTTTACACATGAAGGAAAAGAGGCTCTGTGTGGTTTAGCTACTTGTCCAAGGTTGTGCCCTATTAAATTCAGAGGTAGGATTTGAACCTACCTCTTTCTGACTTCTAGTTCATTATCATATATACTACAACATGTTGTCTGATAATTAGCAATAAGGTAACTTGTAATGATATAAAAATGATAATATACTTTCCTTTCCAATCTTCTAGGATGAAAGTATTCATGGGATATTCATTTTAAATCAGAAGTAGATAATAGGAAGTATTGATAATGAAGGAAGGGGGAAAATGTTGATAATAAGGAGTCTTTCTATAAGTAAAAAAAAAAACAAAAAATGGGATGCATTTCATATTATTTCCTTTTATATGCATTTAATGAGTGAATTAGACCATTGTGCACTGGAATTCAGCCAAGGTCAGCAGCTTCATCTTCACATAAAACATTTAAAATCAGGTAGAAGAAAAATGGTTTGGCAACTGAACACTGAATTGTTATCGCTGAAGACCATCTCATAAATGCATATTATCACTGGGGACGGGTGAGGGGAGGGAGAGAGAGAGAGAGGGAAGGAGAGGGAGGGAGAGGGAGAGAGGGGGAGGGGGAGAGAAAGAGGAAGAGAGAGAGAGAGAAAGAGAGAGAGAAAGAGAGAGAGAAAGAGAGAGAGAGAGAGAGAGAGAGAGAGAGAGAGAAAGAAAGAAACTCTCTGTTTCAACAGAGTTAAAATATCTCCCCCTTCCCCTCCCCAGCTTTAGCAGAATGTAAGTCAAGTGACTGATTAGAACCAGTTCTAATCAACTGTAATCTAGCAGAGACCAGGCTTCTGATAAGGTTAAAGTTTAGAGGCTTGTATGTATGCTTAAGGAGTTGTTTGATGGAGGCCATGATGTAATCAGTTCAGGGAGTTGCATCTGGCCAATGAAGAGCCAGGCAGGAGATTCCAGTTAGGAGCCAATAAAAGGACCAGCATTGGTCTGAGTCCCTTGTACTCCCATGACTCGGTTAAGCGGATGTACCCGTTTATTCAAGAGGAATAAATGTAAGATACTATTAAAATCCCCTTGCCCTTCTGAGTGTTGTTTATTCCTAGACTAAGTATGTTTCTAACACAGACATCAGCAGCAGAGACTCAGAGTTTAGTTATGCAGACCAGCATATCTGTAGCTTAATATAGGCCCTTCTTACATCCAACCCCATGAGATTTCTGTAGTAATTCTGAAAATCTTTTTTGGTAGGTGGGATGTTGCAGTAGACAGTAGTTATTTATTTAGCGTATACATATATTTAGTAGGTTTCCTCTTGGGAACCATCAATTTAACAATAGATACGAAAGTGAACACCAATCCTCCCAAGCACACTGCCAATAGAGAAGTTTCCAAACCTAGCTTTCAAAGGCTTCTATTATTTCTTGCCTCACGTGTGGTGAAGAGAATAATCGAATTTTATTACAATCAGAAGAAAAGCAACACAGCATCGCTCAGGTAAAATTGTGCCCAAATCTTTGCAGGAACACATGCAGCGCGAGCTCAGCTAATTCCAATTCTCCAGTCTCGTGTGAATTGGTTGCATGCTTTTTTTTAGTACTTCCATATAGTCCATGTAAGGGAGGGATCTGAAGAAAGTGCATGCCTATAGTCCCATCAAAACCTTTATGTTAAATTAAAAGTGGCATCTCTTTAAAAGGAACGTTGACTCCAGTGTCCCCATGGATCCATGACCAATTGGTATTTAAGTGGAACAAATCCACCTTCCAACAACAAAACAGCTTACGCGAAACAACCAGGTAGAGCAACAGAGTAGGTTAATAGAGTATCCATTCTTGTCCTTAAAATAGAAATATTATCAGCTTTTTTTATGTTGTGTGTATGTATACATATACTATTAATATTCTCTGTTGAAATTGTGTAACATTTATTATTGAAAATGAAATGCTGCACTATTTCTAAAACGTCTAAACATAGCTCGTCCTAAATCTCTTTGGCTTAGAGTTAAACAGAATGGAGAATATTAAAATAATCCATTTGAAAATAGTACAATTGAATCTTTAAGATAAGATACACCAAAATTATATTTCGAATTACAGATTGCTTTTTATTTCAGTGTCTTGACTTCATTTGGTGGAGCAATTGTATGAGGCTTCAACTTAATCTCAGCTGAACTCAACAAAACAGGTTGAGCTAGGAATGAACCTTATTTAATGTAAAAACTCTTTCTGCTTTCTTTTTTCTCTATTGAATTTCTTTTTTTTTTGTTCGAAATGCCTTTTTTTGAAAGAGTTAATGTCTAAAGTAATTTTTCTCATAAAAAGTAAAACTTTGAAATCACTATCTACACATTCTTGCTAATTTAAAAGAATCCAATAAATTGTTTATTGTTGCCAGGAGATGTTCAAATTATAAAGTGTCTCTCATCCCACTGCCTTCAAAATTCTGTGTGGTGTTGCATTATTCATACCACCAACATTTCAACAGATTAGCAGTGTAAGTAAGAGAAAAATGAATTTTTTTATATTCCAGCCAATATGATTACTCTGTTTTTTAAAAAAAAGAATTCTAGATATCATGGATTCTGAGATTTTGCTGCCATCTTCTGATGAAAATTCTCTACTTGGGAAAGGTAATTGTCATAAAATTGACAAGGTTAAGAAGGCAATAGAAACTGCTTTCATTTTCTACTACATGTCACCGATGGAAGCTAAAGGAAATTAAGACTCATGGGTGTATGGCTGATTGGATAGGAAGCAGACAAAAGGAGACATTTGAATCAGCTGTGAGATAAAAGGGTAGAAACAGAGATAGGGAAGCCAATAAAGATCCACTCCCATTGCACAGTAGAAAGAGTTCTGGACTTGGAGTCAAGACCTGGGTACAAATTCTGTTTCAGACACTTAACCAGATGATGACCTTAATCAAGACACTGACCCACTCTGAGCCTCAGTTTCTTCATCTGTAAAACAGAGGAAACAGTTCCTGTAGTACCAGTATTACTGGATTTTTGTGAAGATTAACTGGCATGATGTGCATTATAAATGTCAGACATTATGACAAAATCATTATCCTATTCACCTTCTTCTCAAAGTACCTTCAGTTTCCTGCCTATCCACATAGGAATATGGATTTTGCTTTCTGTGTACACATCATGATGTCACAATTTAGGCATGGATAGCCTCTCCCTTGGTGAATAGTACCTGGCATTCATACCAGGCTTTAATGTTGGCCAATTTCTGTACAGCCATTACCTTGTTTCAAAATCCCAATAGCCCTAGCATGTAGGGTCTGCAGTAATGATGATAACTACTACATTATAAAGAAAGGAATGGCAGAGTCCTTAAGTGAATCACCCAGAATCACTCAGCTAGTGAGTGGAAGAGGTGGATTTGAACCCAGCTCTTTCCAACTCCGAGTTTAACATTCTAACCACTTATAAGATGCTGCCTAGCAGGCATCAGGCAGGTACGGCAATGCCTCCCCTCTACCTGAATACTTTGCTTACTCCATACTCACCCTTTGGCCCCATTTGATCTGAGACTTTTTTTCAGAGCATACCCCAAATTCCAACTATCTTTTTTGGGAAAGAGAGAAGATGCACTTTGGGGGTGGGGGTGAGGGACCATTAGAGTCATAGAAAATCCACCAGACTTAGGGTCAGGAGAGATGAGTTTTCATCCTGGCTCTGAGCTTTTGTGACCTCAGATAGGTAACTTTCTCTCTCTTGGCCTCATTTTTCTCACATGTAACATGAGGAGTTAGTTAGATGACCTCTAGTCTCTTTCAAATTCAGATGAAAAGCAGTGGGAAATATCACAGCAGGTAGAGCCATAGGATCCAGGTTCTAGTCTGGGCTCTCCTACTTTCTAGCTATATGGTCTTGGTCGTCCAACCTGGTGTCGGTTTCCTCATGCATAGAATGAGGGGATTGGTCTAGATGACCTTGGAAGCCCCTTCCAACCCATGAAACTAAACTATGAAACCTATGATACTAAAATACTGGAGCAAAGGTTGTCAGCTTTTGTTTTTGTGGCATGAATTCCTCTGGCAGGCTAAGGAAGTTTATGGATTCCTTCTTTGCATCATGTTTTTAAAAGCGTAGACAAGGGTGGCAAACCTGTAGCCTCGAGGCCACATGTGGCCCTCTAGATCCTCAAGTGCTGCCCTTTGTCTGAATCCAAAAGGACCACACTTGAGGACCTAGGGGGCCACATGTGGCCTTGAGGCCAAAGGTTCCCCACCCCTGCTAAGATTACCCTCCAACTTAATTCTATTGAAATACAGCTATTTTTCTTTTAAAGTACAAATATCCCAGGTTAAAAAGCCCTACACTATATTTATAATTCTCTGACTTGTGGTGGAACCATCCACTTACCAAGCAGAAATCATACATTTTAAGTAATTTGTCATGCTACTTTAAGAAAGAATCTCACTTCACAATTTCTAAAACAGTGGCATCCAGTTTGAGATTACAGGCAGTTGCTAAATGAACACATTTTAATTTACCTTTTGGGAGCCATTAGGAAAATCTAGAATATAGAAGAAGGTGTCAGCTTCAAGTACAGCATTGTTATTTTCAGGTATATTTCCAATTACTTTTATGTCCAAGAAACCTTTTTCTAAAAATTTCTCCAATCTCATTCATATCTGCTATCCCCTTCTAATCTCATAGGAGCCCTGAGAATTAGGCAGGGAAGATATTAGACTCTTAATTTTACAGACGAGTGAACTCAAAGAGTTGTAAAATGACTGTCCCAGTTTTGCTGCTAAATACTTTTCGACCTTGTATATTTCGACCTGGATCTTAGATTTCTCTTCTGAAAAATAGGGGGCTGAAACTAGATCCTTCAGGGAAGAATATTTCATGAGATCTTTCCGAAGACTAACATTCAATGACTTTCATATTTGTCCAATACAATTTGCCCAAGTCATGGTGATGATGTGAATTTCTATCTCCTATGAATTATTCAATTAATAACCAAGCATTTCTTAAATACCTACTATATGTGAGAGGCTGCCAGGCACTGGAGACATGATTACAAAAAGATAAAAATAAATAATTCCTACTCTCGAGGACTTTCCATTCAAATGGGAAAGAAAAGTACACAAATAGATAAGTACAGGATAAAGTGATTAAATACAAATATACATGAAATAATTAAACAAAAGATAGTTTGAGAGGAAGGGCAGGAGCAGATAGGGGAGCAGGAAAGATATGACGAGGAAGACAATGTTAGATCTGTATCTCAAGGGAAAAGATGACTCTATGAGGTAAAAACAAGGGATGACTATACTTCAGGCAGAGGAAGAAGCACACCTTCCCACTGGCCAGGAAAACTAATGGAGCAGATGAAACTTGTCTTCACATGCCCTACTCTATAAGTTTCAGTGATCTTTTCTGCAATGAAGGATAAGAAGAGGCAAAAGGCATTTATACAGCACCTACTGTGTGTCAAGCACTGAGCTAAGCAATTTTTACAAAAATTATCTCATTTAATCTTCATAAAAAACCTTGAGAGGCAGGTGTTGTTATTGTATCCATTTGACCTTTGAGAGAGAGGTTAAGTGACTTGCCCAGTCACTTTCAATATTGATAGGGTTTGAGTCTCTAGGGATAGCCAAGAGGTGGCTCTGATGATAGAATCTTCATTCAATGGAAAAAAAAAATTGGCTAATAAAATAATTTTAAGAAGATGGATGGCAAGACAGTCAACAGAATCTTTTTTTTCTCTTTTTTAAAACAAATAATGTTATACAGTCATATTTTTTGTTTATCATTTGAGGAATAATTTTATGTGCTCATGTAGAGCCTATGTTATAGTGATATAGATATCCCTTCCCTCATCTGTTGTTCAGTCATTTCTCAGCTGTGTCTGATTCTTCCCCACCCCATTTGGAGTTTTCTTGGCCAAGATACTGGAGAGGTTTGCCATCTCCTTCTCTAGCTTATTTTACTGATGAGAAACTGACATAACTGGGTTAAGTGACTTGCCCAGGGTCACACAGCTAGTAAGTGTCTGAGGACTCAAGAAGACAAGTATTCTTGATTCCAGAGCAGGCACTTTATCCAACAAAAGGCATTATATGGCTCACAGATTCTACTTAAACATATGAGATGTCAAGATTTCAAGAGCAAAAGATTTCTGCTTTATTCACATCAAAAAATCATCATGGCATAATGGGGGTGTAACAATTTGTCAGGCACTTAGCATCCAAAAAGTGAAGGATCTGTGATGTTATTTATGTGGGAGACCACCACTGTGGAGACCTTCTCAAATACCGTAGATCTCAACACATTGTTGTAATGATCAAATAGGATAATACCTATATGTAGATAATTCGAATGTCGGTTGTCCTTACTAAATCTTGATAAAATTACTACATAAAATGTTTTCATGGAACAAAGGTTACACAAGATGGTAAACTGTCAAGTCAGGACTAGAACCTGGGTTCAAATTGTTTTCTGTTCTGGCCAGAAACTTTGAATATCTTCCTCTTCCAAATTGATAAATCAGGCCATCTTTCATCTCGATTTTTACCTAGCCTTTGGGTCATTGAACAGCTATGGCCTCAGACAAACTGAAACCTGGGAAAGACCTTAATTTAGAAAGGCCAATCCACTACACCCTGCACCACAGCCAGGTAATGGTGGCATTGACCTTTGTCTTGCCCCTGGACTTCAATGACTCTGGAGGAGAGAGTGAGGCTGATGACTTTACACAGCTCTACCTCACTTAAATCCCACTTAGGAGTAAGTCAAGACATCAGCCTGTGATGTCGTTGGTCCTCTTTTAGAACAAAGAGCAAACAACTTGTGTGAGTCTGAACAAGTCGTCTCATCATACAGGGCTTTGTTTTTGTCCTCTGTAAAATAAACTAGTTGGCCTCGATGGTCTCTGAGATCCCATCTACCTTGAGATCTCTGGTGAACCCTATGGACCAATTTATTAAATACCTCCTAGATGCCAGGTCCTAATGTTAGGATTACAAAGACAAAAGTGAAACAGTCATGAAGCACAAAGAGCTTGAGTTCTACCAGAAGAGACGACAATAACATGCCTCGCATGTAACAACTACCTGTTGAACAGTAATGAGACTCCTTGCGATGACAAGATCTCACCTATTACATTCATCATTATTTAATAATTATAGCTGATATTTGAAGAATGAATCTAATGCATTAATACCGTCAACCACCACAACAACCCATGAGGAATATTTCCCCCATCATTTCCCCCAAAGAGACATCTAGGTAGAAAACTGAATAACCTTTGGATCTGGAATTAGGAAGACCTGAATTCAAATCACCCCTTAGACACTTACTAGTTGTGTGACCTCAGGCAATCTCTATTTGCCTCAGTTTCCTTATCTGTGAAATAGATTGTAATAGCACCTACCTCCCAGGGTTGTTGTGAAGATCAAGTGAGAGAATATTTGTAAAGTGATTAGCACAATGACTGGCATATTGTAAGCACTACATAAATGTTAGCTGCTGCTGCTGCTATTACAATACTTTTGTTTGCCTCAGTTTCCCCAAAAGTCAAATGGACATAAAAGTACCTAGTTTCCACTGTTACTGTGAACATCACATGTAATAATGCTTAGACTATAGCATGGTGCTTCCACAGTAGATACTTGAGAAATGCTTGTTCCCTTCTTTCTGTACTTTACCGATGAGGAAACTGACCCTCAAAAAACCTAATGACTTCTATAAAAGTATTGAAGGCAGAAACTGAAACCAAGTTCTCCAGGGTTAGGGGCCTGGCATTTTTCCACTACCCCCAGATGTCTTTATCATTAAAAAGATGAAAAAAAACAAACACAAAAACAAAGCTGGTCTTTTTAAGATGTTCTAACCCCATGAAAAAGTACTAGTGACTTATAGGGTTGGTCTTAGAAATTCTGACTGATACATGCTGGAGGTTACCCTGGTCCTCTACAGAAGAGAAAGAACATTTATATAGTACGTACTGTGTGCCAAGAATTTCAATAGATGTTTTAAAATTTATCATCTAAGTTGATTCCTACAGCAACACTAGGAGGCAGGTGCTATCATTTCTCTCATTTTACAGCTAATGAACCTGAGGCAAATAGAGGTCAAGAGAACGGCCCATGGTCACACAGGTAGTAATGACCGAAGCTTGATGTGAACTCAGGTCTTCCTGGCTCCAGACCCGGGGTTCTGTCAGTTGAGACTATAAGCTGCAAAGCAGTGATCTGTATTGGTAGAGGGAGTTACCTCAATGGAAGATGATGCCTACCACCTTATGCCAATATATCACAAGATTAGTCCAAAAATTACTTTGATACTTAAATGTACACTTTCAGAGACATTCACCTTAAAGTTCCTTGAGTTTTAAATTCTTTAACAAAAGGAAATTGAGGGAGTTGATGTGAACATTTCTTCAGAGACTGCACATAAAATTAGAGGAAAGAAATAGGATTTCAATTCTCAGCCTATGGCTATATGCTCAAATAAGTTAATAGAATCCAATAAAAAAATTAAACTAATCAAAACTAGATTAATTCAAGCTAATGGTACCTGCATTAGGTTTGCCTGATTATTTCACCTTTTAACTAGTTTCACACAACTAATTCTGGTCATTGCTGTTATTTCATTTTCCACATTGTCTCCCTCAAGACTTTCTTCACACTCTTACCTGCAGGATCTACGGATGAATCAAGATGTTAGCTTTAAGTGGAATGTCTTCTCACCTTGAAAACACTGACTAGCTTTAAGCATCCCCAAATGATGTGTCCTGGTCCCATAGCATTCTCTAGATTAGGTTTGACTTCATATAACCATGTTCTTTCCTACTTATTAGATTCCATCTATTTTCTCCAGCCAGTGATTTAATACTGTGCTCAGTTCATTGCAAAGTTTGTCTTTCTTTGGACTTCCCTTCATTTCCATGCCTGAAGCACATGGCATAACTGAAATATCCTTCCTAAATATGGTTTCCTGCCCAGTGTATTTAATTTAAGCAGCCTTCACCACTTATCATGCGGCAGAATGCTTTTTAAAAAGACACTTCAGACGTCTTCTAGAAATACAAATGCATCTCCTAACTACACTATTGATAAAGTGAGGAATTATTCTCTTCATAGTAATTTTTTTGAAGTGTCTTTCAATGGATGTTTGTCATCTTTCATTCTCCACTGACTACATCCTATGTCATCATTAAGTCTGCGTTTTCCCGTATTTCATTTTGATCTCTAAAGTATTCAGTTCCCTAAGTTTTCAGCAGCCGAGCGATGGGCTACTCAGACATGCCTTTCAGAATGAGAATCAATGAGCCAGGCGCTACTCCATCCTGTTCAAGTGTATTGTCAGAAGAATAAATACGGCTTCGCTTTGGCTAATTAACATGTTAACTTCTTCTATCAGTTCATAACCAGATACTGTACACAAGGTAGGAGAAATGATAGCTCTTCATTTAGGAAAGAAACTGATCGAGTGAATCAATGAACCAT
Organism: Phalanger gymnotis; assembly: GCA_028646595.1. Classification (NCBI taxonomy): domain Eukaryota; kingdom Metazoa; phylum Chordata; class Mammalia; order Diprotodontia; family Phalangeridae; genus Phalanger; species Phalanger gymnotis. Next base: position 17,169,200 of record CM053626.1, on the reverse strand, counting down.
CCACTTTGCAGTAACGAGCCTCCCAAAATTAGACTAAACTCAGATGATAGAAATAGCAAGAGATCCATAATATCCTGTTATTATAACAGACATTTGTTTACTTGAGAGAATCTAATACTAGCTGATTAAATTTTTTTAATGTTTACTTATTATACTCTGAGCTTGTTCAAACATTTGAAATGAGGTTGACTCCTCAACAGATAATGATGGTCTCATGCAAATCAGCCTCATCTTCAAATGGAGCAGATTGTGTTGTTTATTAAGAACTGAAGTGAGGGTTTTGGAGTGATCACAGTTCACAGAATGGCAGGCCTCTTCAACCCAAATGGCTTGAGAGGTAATTTAAACCGATGTGCTTATCCATAAGTGTTCAAATTTTTCATTCCTGTATGGATGAAGCCCAACCCTTGTTAGCCTGTGGGAGGGCAGTGCTGGTCAGCTGCCTTCTGGGGACCTGGCACATCGATGAGAATACAAATGGGGAAGCCCAGAGAGGAAATGCACAGGAAATGGAAATGCAAAGTCACAAATGAGAGGCGCAATGCTATATATGCAGCTTTACTTGGGGTAGGGAAGTACTAGGTTCGAATCCTGAATCGTTTACTAAACGTGCCCCCTGGAGAAAGCGATTTGTTTGTTCTTCACCATCTTTATCTGTAAAATCGACGGTTGGACTTGTTACCCCCAGAAGTCCTTTTCATTTCTAAATCTATATCCTTCTGAATCTTTGAAATAGTTCTTGCCCTCAGGGAGATTACAGTCTACATCTGAGTTATGGAATTTTTAATTTTTAAACTGTATATATGCTGAAGTCATTGCCTTTATCTTGCCCAAGTAGTTAAGAGCTGCTTTAATGTACTCCAAATGTTGATAGGCAGCTAGCATGTAGTGGAGAATGACTAATGCAAACAATCTATAGGGATCCCCTTCCCAGTCCCTAAGCTGCTGGTGCCTTCCCCTCATCTACTATGTATATATCTGGCATGGACCTAGTTAGTTACACCTAGTTGACACAGTAGATGTAGTGTCAGGCTCCGAGTCAGGAAAAACATAAGTTCAAATCTGGCTTCAGTATCCAGTACATAGTAAGCACTATAGAAATTGTGGTTATCATCATCATTATGTCGGCTCCTGATTGGAATGAGAGCTCTTTGAGGAGCAGGGACTGTTTTTAGTTTCTTTGTTTCATTCCCTTTTATACATCCCCAGTTCTTAGCATGGTGCCTGGCACAGAGTAGGTACTTAATAAATGTTTATTGAATTACTATGCAAGACTTTTTTCCCCTCAGTAACTATAATTAATTCCCTCTCCATGTGACAACAAGATTCAAACAATTTAAAAGAAACCAAATATGAATTAGTTTCTATTGTACAGAAGATTAGAAGGAATATTCAAAACTTCACCTTTCCAAAGAGATAATAAAGTGAATTCAGGTATTCTCTCTGAGAAAGTATTTGTACTTTCCCCACAACTCCTCTCTATCTCTTTCCTTGTCTCTGTCTTTCTGTCTATCTCTGCCTCTGTATGATTCTCTTTTTGTCTCTCTCTGTCTCTCTCTACCCCCACTCCTTTTCTTGTTCTCTCCTTCAAGTCATTTTTTTAAATTGATATTCATGGTTATAAAAAAGATTAAAAAATATCTATATACTAATTATATATACATAGGTATGTGTATTACATATATATGAGTATGTGCAGTTTCCCATAAATTTTGTCCAGAATAATTTTCATAAAATATTAGAAAATAAAAAAGTCTGAAATAATCCTATTATAAATATACTTCATGGCTTATGTCACATTAATTCCTATAATGTAATGTGACTGGCTGTTAAATGATATTTGTTTTAGCTTAATTTTATCTTTTCTTGAGATTGTCCAATATCTGTTTTAATCTTTCAGTTAATAAGTTTTTTTATTGAAAAATAGCCAGATGGGTGCTGTTTAAATGTAGAAAAATGATGAGCCATTGAAGGTCACCATGTATATTGGCTAATAGGTCACCTGTAAATTAATGAAAAAGGGAGGGGTCGAATTCACAGGAGCTCTCAGGGAAGCCTTATGCCTAAGGTAGGTCCTGAGTGGAAGTGGAAAAACTTCCACACTCTGCCATGAATGGAGTCTGCTCCTAGATGAAAGGGTTAGAGAGGACATGAGACACTTTGGCACATTCACCAAAATTTAGAACCAAATGTTTTCAAAATGGATAGTTAAATGGTAAACTTTGTCTGTACATGCATACGTGGTTAAAAAAAACAGCCCTTAATGTGTGAAATTCACTCATATTCTAGCAGGATTTACTGAGGAATATAGTATTGGCCATCTCCTTACAAAGAAATATATCAAGACATTAGCATCATCATGCTATAATATAGTTAAAAAAACTGTTCTCAATTTTTGCATTAATATTAAATAAGTGTCAAGATATAAAAGGGCATGGGTTACATGGATTTTCTCTTTTTAGTTTTTTTATTATACTGTTTATTCAGACTTTCAGAATCAACATACAATTTTTATAAGTTAAATTAATTCTTTTTGGTGTTAGATGGTAAGGACACATTAAACGTTTATGAAATTCAGAACCAATGAAGGGAGATAGACTAAGACAGAATGCATTATCAAAATGTAATTTTCATGTTAAAGTTTTGTTTTCAAGATAAATTACCTTGCCTTGAGATCACCATAATTTTTTAAGAGCTTCCATGTTGTAGAGACATGCAAATTACTGTTATATTAAATTAATGACTAAGTTTCAAGAAAATGAAACCTAATGAATAACTCAACTAATATATTCAATGTGTATTTTCTCTTACAGAGGGTATTGGTTTGAAAATTAGCATAATATGCAAATAAGTAAAATATAAACATCTTGATTTTCCATTGTCAACACACCAAAAATTAGCCAGGCATTTAACTCTATAATTAATAAACACCTGCAAGATCATTCTATTGTGAGCTGAAACTTGTCCTTTTTTTCATCCCTATTATTTGTATCAATTCCAGTGAATGAATGCATTGAGTTATCAGTTCATATTATCTTCCCATTTCTGAAAAAGGCCCATCGGTTTACACGAAACTCTATTTTTATAAATATTCATCGAAAGAATATTGAACTATAAAAAATTTGAAAGACAATAGTTTACTATTGAACTGTATAACTTTGATTAAATACATAAATCAATTCAGATAAAAATGAATACCAAGATCTACCCCGCCCCCCACACACACACACAAACACAGAGTCTAGGTGGAATGGGGTTTTGGGGCATTGAATTCACTCAAACGATTCAATTAGTAGATTTCAACTGATTAATAAGAGTTGAAGGGAAGAAGAGAGAAAAATGGTTTTCTTGTATAAATCAATCGTTATTAATCACCTATCAAATAGCATCCATAAGCTTGATCAAGGCTTAACTTCAGTTTGATCTAATGTGGTACACACTCTGTACCACAACAAAAATAAATTCCAAATGGATGAATGATCTAAATATGAAAATGTCACTTTTTTGATAGTAACAATAATAAATCCAGGAAAACGGGATAGTTTTGATGGGTTAGGAAAAGAACCCTCAACAAGACAAAATTTAGAAGCGATTATAAAGGGCAAAATAAGCAACTAAATGATATAAAATTTTGAAAAGTTTTAGTATGAACTCAACTGACACAAGTAGACTGATAATGAGAAATCCGGGGCAGCTAGCTGCCTCAGTGGATGGAACACCAGCCCTGGAGGCAAGAGGAGCTGAGTTAGATTTTAGACTCAGATACTTACTAGGTGTGTGACCCTGGGTAAGTCATTTAACCTTGATTGCACGCCGCAAAGAGAGAGAGATGGAGAGGGAGAAGGAGGGAGAGAGAGAGGGGGAGGGGGAGGGAGAGAGGGGAAGGGAAAGAGGGGGAGGGAAAGGGCGAGAGGGAGTGTGAGAGAGAAATCTCCAACATCTTGGAGAAGAAGCCAATACGCACAATTTAGGCAGAATTCCAGTCACCCCAGAGTCAACTGTGATTGTCAAGTTGGATTTCTTGCTTCCACGTTCTCCCTCCACCCCAAATCCAATCACTTGCTAATTCTTTTTCTTTCCAAATGTGATCTCCCTAGTGAAATCCTTTCTCTCCTCTCCTTCAATCCTGACCCTAGCTAAGGTCCTCCTTACCTCTGTCCCAATCTATTGCAAGAGCTTTCTAATTGTCCTCTCAGCTTCAAGGCTCTCTCCACTCCAATCCAACCCTCCTATACATGTAGTATTGATTTTCCTAAAGCAGATTCTAAGTCACTTTCTGTCCCTCAGTAAACTCCAGTGGCTCTCTATTACCTCTAGATCAACTATAAACTACTATTTTGAACATTTAAAGCCCTTCAAATCCCAGCATCGACGTACATCTGCAGTCTTATTACATGTTAATCTCATTTAAGCTCCATTCAGTTCAGTCAAACACGACTTCTTGCTGTTCCTCAGACATGGTCCTCATTCCTTTGTGAAGGCTCTCTCCCATGCCTGGAGTACCCTCCCTTCTCACCTCTGACATTAGAATGATTAGGCTGTAAGAAGACTCACCTGAATGCCATCTTCTTATTAAGGCCTTTCTGATCCACAAGGTGTTGGTGCCTTACCTACTTAAATCAGCTTTAATCTACATTTGAGTTTTCTCTGTATCTCTCACTCTGTTAGTCAATAAGCATTTTTGAACTACTATCAGTGTGTTGTATTCTAGAAATTAAAAGAAAAGTTAATACAAACAAATATACCAACCCCTGCCCTTCATAGAGAGTACATGGGGATATTATACAGAGCAGGTGAATGTAATGTGAAAAGGGGATCACCAGCAGCTGGGAAGCAAAGAGCCCTCCTGTAGAAGAGGATATTGGAGCAGAATATTGAACCAGGAAGTTTAGAGAATTAAGAGGACAGAGCCTTCCAGGCATGGAGATACAATATCAAGTCTGATGAAAGACCAATAGGTCAGTGGCTGATTCCTGGGAGAAGAAGTAGAGGGGAGTGAGGTATAAGGAGATCAGAAAGGGAGGGAGGATCCAAGGTACAAATAGCTTTGAATGCCAACAAGAGGACTTTATATGATCCTGGATATAACTCCTGTGGAGTTCATTAAGCATGGGAGTGATGGTGAACAGATACACACTTTAGAAAAATCTCCTTGATAGCTTAGTGCAAGATAGATTAGCAGCAAAAGGAATTTGAGGCTAGGAGACTAACTAGCAGGCCGTTCAAAAGCTACAAGGAAGAGGTGATAAAGGCCTGGAGAAGGCTGTGGGAATAGAAGGTCACACAGAAGGGAGATGTTGGGAAGGCTGAAATGACAAAATTTGACAAATGTTTCAACGTGAGTGAGGATGAGTTGCCGAGAATGATACTGAGTTTTGAAGCTTGGGTGAGGATAATGATGCTCTCATTGGTAAAAGGGAACGGGAAGTATTTTGGATAAAGATAATGAGTTCTATATGGAATCTGTCTATAGGACATCCAGTTTGAGATGTCCAAGACACGGCCGATGATGACTATTTTTCAGCAGACATACTAGGACTGAATATTTAGAGATTTGGGGATCCTCTTCATAGACATAACAGAATCGAGACAGTACAGAGTGAAAAGAGAAAACCCAAGACAGAGCCTTGGGGGATACAAAGAGTTATAAAGCATGAGGTGGAGGAAGAATCAGCGAAACAGACTGAGGAGAATTTGTTAGGCAGGTAGAGATGAGAGAATATCCAGGAGAAGGTGAACATCAGTGACAAATCCTTCACATAGGTCAAAGAGGATCAAACCTGGAAAAAAGTCATCAGGTCTGTCAACTAAGAGATCATTGGTTGTCAGGCAGAAGACAAGTTCAGTTGAATGAGGCAGTTCAAAGACACTGCAGAGGGTTAAGAAGTCAAGTAGAGGAACCCGTGTAGGCTGATTTCTCAAAGAGCTTAGCCACAGAGATGAAAATGGGATAGAGAAAGATATGGGGGTGGGATAGAATAAACTGATGGATTTTTTAATGATGGGAGATATATGGGTACATTTGTGGGTTTGTAGACAAAAGGGACAAATTTGTAGACAAAATGTAATGATAAATTGAAGAAAAGACATCTCCTCTATCTACTTCTTAGCCATCTCCATACCATGAGGCGTTCCTTTACTCAATCTATCATCCCCAACTCCCACCAAAAGAGTCTTGGGCCTGGTGTCCTCATTGAAGGTATCTTACAAGACCAGGGAAAACATGCTGAAGAGCATGGGAGTAAACATACAACTCCACTTCATTCCATTGGTGACTGGGAAAGTGTAAGGGAATTATCCTTCATCCAGAACTCATGGGAGCATGCCATCATGGAATTGGTGAGCAATGCTAATAAACTTCTGGGGGCAACCCAATTTCACCATGATCTTCCACAAACCCCCATGAGTGACAGTAACAAAGGTCATGGTCAGGTCAACAAACATTGCATCTGTTCTGTTCCTTTTAATCTCTCCTACCATTTTCTCACATTTTAAGTGAGATGAGATTATATGAATTTGAGGTCACAAATTTGTTTCCTTCTCATAAATCTGTTTGCTTTTTTTTAAAATTTATGACTTAGCATACAACTTGCTAATTCAGTTCTCTTCTCAAAGGTCACCCTTCTTGTTTCCCTTCAACTTCCAAACACTGTTGGGGTATTTCTGAGCCTAGCTTCCTGGAAAGCCCAGGGAAAATTTCACACACCCCCACCACTCCAGGCAAGAGCTACTAGGCAAACTGAAAAGGAAAAAAAAAACCATGTATCAGCCTGCTGGGGAAGACTTCTTGATATTAGCACCTTCATTTTCTTAGCATATGGATTGGGTCATTTAAATGTGTCAGGCTTGTTCAGAAGTACATAGTGAATCAGCATCATTCTGGGGCAGTTTAGGATGGATGAGAAAAATGTTTCATTGGAGAGGCAGGGACAGAGAAAGGGAGAACCAGTCAAGTGAAAAAGGGAGGGAGGATGCTTGGGGAAAATATCCTATGCAGCTGGTAGGGTGAATCAACAGAATGTGAAAAGATTCTGTCCAAAGAGGAGGTGATGACCAGATACCTTCACAACTGTTGAAGAAATCCCTTTGATCTAAGACAGCAAGGTTGAGGTAGGGTTTTAGACAAAGCTGCAGGTGTCTCATATCCAAGGACAAGAAATAGTTTTTGCAACAACGGATGAAAGCATCTGTTTTACTATGTCTTACATGGCTTTTTATATTATTTCTCCTCCACCCCCATCATTCAAACTTTCTCTGAATGCCATCCAACTCTTGTAACCCCTTCCTAGAAGTATGACATTTGTTTTCAATTTCCCCTTCCTCTCCATCCCCTTTTAATCCAAGCTCCTTTTTTGACATTGCACATAATTTTTATTCTTTACTCTCTTAATGACTCTCAAATAAGCTATTTCTAAAAGGCAATGTCTTGTTACCATTTCTGCCCAGCTGAGATGTGAATGCCCCCCCCTCTCTCTCCCATGTTGCCTTTCTTCCTTCTTTCTTGGTTGACCTTAATCTGTAGAATCCCTTTCCAAGAATATTAAATCTGCACTGGTACATAGATAGGTATACACACATGTGTGCATATCTTTGTACATGTGTATGTACACATATACTATATATGTATTTATACATACACATATACAAGATATTACCATTTTATATATTATAGTGTATGTATATATACGTGTATATACATCATTTTATATGTGTGTATGTATGCATGTATGTATATATAGTCTCTTACACTTTTAGGTGTTGAGCTTCTTTGAATTTCAAAGTTGCAAGGGATCATTCTTTTTGTCTAGTTTAACCCAGACTTGTCTTTCAGCTAAGCTTCATAAAGAACTAACACAAAGGTTTCTCTAGGAAGTTAACTGTAGATCCTATTGACTTGTACTTTAGTGACAAAGCATGGTGTAGTGGCAAGAATTTTATTTTATTCATTTTAGATATAGAGGATCTGGGGTACAAAGTGATGGACTTGGAACTAAGAAGATGTCAGTTCAAATCCTGCCTCAGACACTTGCTAGCTAGATGGCCCTGGATAAGTCACTTAACTTTTCTCAGCCTCTTTCCTCACCTTGAAAAGATTGAGTTGATTTCCTATCATTTTCTCGTTGATCCCATTCACAAGTAATTGATTTTGTCCTCTAATGATGGCATGGTTCTTTGCCTCCCAACTTAGTTTAGAAATTCATCTGGCCTGGAATGGGTTAAGTTGAAAATTCCAACTCTCCTGCTGATTACTGATCTATATTCTTGCCTCAAAGAATTTAACTGACCTTGGGGGATACGTGTGAGCACAAGAGACTCAGGCCTAAATTTTCACGCCATCAAGGGTGTCTGGTTTGTTATCTAGCACTTGGACTCTCGGGAGGGAAGGAGGGAATTGTTGCTAGACCTCATTACCTAACTCCCAACCATCCATGTGTTCCCTGGGCCTCAGCTTTGTAACCACTCTTGTTATCCCCAGTCCCATGATGTCATCTACCCTGTTCTGTGCTTTGTTCTGTATTCCCCAAAACTTATAAAAGGGGAACTGTCCTTTGTCTCGGGGTCTTTGGTATAAATGCAAATAAGTAAAACCATTAACCCATTTGTTAACAAGCTTAGAGAATTGCCTTAGTTTCCCTTTTTGTCACATTTTACTCACTGCAGTCTCTAAAATGGGATTATATATAGTGCCTATTTCACAAGGTTTTGTGAGTGTCACACAACATAATATACGTGAAGCTCTTGGTTCTACCTGAAACATTGCAATGGTAGTATTAGTAATACTATTAACTCAATTCCATCACTTAATAAAGGTCGTCTCCCTAACTTTGGTCAATGTCTTTTAATCTCTCTGGCTTCAGCTTCCTCATCTGTAAGATGCTGAGCTTGGGTTCTGTGTATTCTGAGGTCACTTCCAACTTTAAATCTATGAAAATGTATAGGTAATTTTCTTTTATGATTTTCTAAAGTATAATGTTCTGGCTTGTTATTTCATTGTGATTTTCCTGGGAAACGAATAAAGCTGAAATTGTCTTGGTACATTTTGTCATCAAGGTCAGTGGCTATGACTTAGAGACATTAAATATTCTAATCATGCTATCTTCCGACTATTTTCTGAGTTTTTCCTACTATTTATGCATTTCTTGAGGTCTGAATCTGTCAATCTCTCTGTTTTTTTAAAAGAACCTATTATTTTAGATGTAGTTTCAATCATTTCCCCAAAATATCTATTCTCTTGTTTGTCTTTTTGAATTCTTCTTTGAAAGCCTAATTTTCCAACCCTACTTCTTTAATTCTTTTATGTTTTAAACCTACCTTGACATTCTTGCAGTTGCTACAATACTATTTCTGGGGTGTTCCACTGTTCTTGCTATAGTATTTCTTGTTTCTAACATTTCTGTATCATTTTGTCTTACTCAGTAACATTTTTATTTTGTTTATTTTAGATGTATATACAATATATATTTATATTAGATATAGATATTTTGGATATATCTAAGTATTGCTCTTTTTCCTCATTAATATTAGCTGTTTATTGATGTTCTCCACATGAGGAATTATTTTCCTTCCTTTGTTTTTCTTTTTTATTTTTTGGATGGGGGAAGGCAGGGCAATTGGAGTTAAGTGACTTGTCCAAGGTCACACAGCTACTAAGTGTGTCACGTGTTTGAGGCTACATTTGAACTCAGGTCCTCCTGACTCCAGGGCTGGTGCTCTACTTACTGCACCACCTTGCTGCCCCTTCCTTTATTTTTCATTAGTTGTTTTTATTTAACTTGATACATGTCTTGTTTTGAGGTGGCGACGGGCTGCTGGTCTTAGACACGACCTCTCATTCAGCAGCCATGTCAAAGTCCGCAAAGATACACTGATGGTTTCAAATGACTAAGATATAAATAAAATGTTATAGCATTTTACTAGACTTCCAAAGACAAGTGAACATCTTATGTTCAATTTTAGCAACATGGCAGCTTGTCAAGTAGTCATCAGGCCTCCATGTGTTAAATTCAGAAACTCTCAAACTTTTTTAGCCTCTGGACACTTTCATACTTTTTAAAAACACTGAGGCCCCCTCCCCCAAGGGATTTTGTTTCTGTGGGCTATATCTATTGGCTTTTTTCCATATTAGAAATAAAAATGTCTGAGTATTATTAAGAAATTTGTTTTTACCTCACAGATCCCCTGAAAGCATCTTGGGGACCCCCAGTGGTCTTTAGACTCTCAAAGGCTATGAGTGGCAGAGAAGATGTCAACTTGCAATACTAGCTTCCTCAGTAGGGAGTTTCCCATATCCAGGAAATTCCATGTCCAGGCCCTCTTTCTCTCCCTTTATACTTCATATCCAAGTGCAAGTTTCCCCTCCATTTGCAACATGCTTCTTAAGGTCAGGGGCTACTGAATTATTGATTTTATAAACCTACTACCTAATACCATAATATGTCCTTAAGAAAGGTGTGTTTAGTTATTTACTTATAGTGGGAGGTTGCTTCAGTTGGCAGGAACAGAGTTCTGGGCCATAGTCTGTGACTGAGAAGTGAGGCCCAGCATTGACATACCAAAGCTCATCCACTCAGTGTTAATGGAAGAGACCTTTTAATATCTATATTGTGGTATTATTTTTTTCTACCTAGGCTGAACAATAAGGGTATTTGCCAGGCAGCCTAGCTATCAACTGGATTCTGGAAAGTAGGCCCCCTTACCTATAATCGGCCTTAGTGTATTAGTAGTATGCTACTTACAGGCAGTGCAAAGACCAGGACAGAACAAATCCCTTCTGATCCTGCTGACTTTTTCTTTCTCTCTGGGAAAGAGGACCAGGAGACTGGCTTACAAATGTTGTGGACAACCTGGTGAGTCAAGAGAAAGTCAGTTTAGCACCCTTGGGAGAAGAGTTGCTACTTAACCTGGACCTGGATTTGCCGCAAGTTCAAATATGCCCACGACATCTGGCTCTGAGGTCCATGAAACTTTAATTTCCTATAACTTAATGATTTCACGATAATTGTGAGTAATTACACATTTGAGCAGAAATACACTTTAGGCTATATTTAGGGCCACCCTTGTAGTCAGGAAGACCAGAATTCAAGTCCTGACACAGGATGCACATGACCATTGAATAATATTTCACCTTTCACTAAATAGACAGCCTTCTAAAATAGTAAGTTACAGATGAATGGCTAACATCTGTCAGTGTAGAGAATTTCTGCACCAGGCGTGCCCCGCCGATTAAACCACAGGCCTAGCCCAAGAAAAACAAAACAAATCCAAATAAAGCAAAATGATCTTTTTCACTTTTTTTCACATATTACATATTTTTAGAATGAATTATCATTTTTACCAAGTACTTAACAAAGATCAACAAATGTAAGCATTTAGGGTTGGATATGAAAATGTTACAAGGCAGTTTTGCCTGTCTCCCTATTCTGAACATTCGTTATTCTCTTCTGTGCATTTAGAAATGTTTCATAATGCTGTTTTCTTTTATTTCTTTTTTTTGGGGGGTGGCACTACTATGTCACTACTTATCAATCTATTCTCCAATCAGAGGAAGCCCTCCCTATGATTTATTTTATTACTTTGTCCCTTCTACTACCTCTTTGAGCTTTTTTTTAAAGAAAAATAAAAATATCCTTAATGAAGACCTACATAATCCAGCAAAACATTTTCCCAAATTGTCCAATAACAATATAGATCTTTTTTAAGTATTTAAGGTCATCACCTCTCTGGCAAGACACAAATAGCATGTTTTCATCTTTATTCTTTTGGACTTAAGGTTTATCAATTTTGTTTGCCAGAGTTAATTCTTTGAAAGTTGGTTTTCTTTACAATGCTGTTACCAGTGTACAAATTCTTCTCCTAGTTCTGTTCACTTCACTTTTATATCAGTTCAGAGAGACCTTCCAAGTTTTCTCCAAAATTGTCCATGTCATCATTTCGCATGGCCTAACAAAATTGCATTTCATTCATATATAACAATTTGTTTAGTTATTCCCCAATACAAGAATACTCCTTTGGTTTTCAATTTTTTGGCTACCACAAAAAGAACATGTTATTTTTAACATGTACGTATAATTTATATATAATATGTATAATAAATAAACATTTATATAATCATATGTAATATAATTAATATCAGTATATTATATGAGATAATTTATGCGCATATAGTCTATATACTCTAATGTGCATGAATAACACAATAACTATGTGGATATATTTATAAATAAGATATACATACACATACATATAATTTAATAAATATTTTATATAAATATATCATATCATATCATATCATATATCATTTTCCCCCTTTCCTTAATTTCTTTGGGGGATTAAACCTAGTAGTGGTATTGCTACATTAAAAGTTATACACAGTTTAGTAACCTGGAGGTATAACTCAAATTGTTTTTCATAAAACAGACCAATTCACAACAATTCCAACAGTACATTAATGTACCTGTTTTCCTGCACTCCTTCTAACATTTGTCATTTCCTTTTTAGTCCTTTCTATCAATCTGATTGGCATAAAATAAAACCTCAAAGTTGCTTTAATTTTCATTTCTCTAATTATTAATGATTTAGAGTATTTTTACGGGCACTGAGAAAATTTGTATTTCTTCCTTTGAAAAATTCTTGGTCGTATTTTTGACCATCATTCTATAGAAGAATGGCTCTTAGTCTTATCAATTTGAATAGAATAATTACATATCTTGTATATGAATCCTTTATCCGAGATACTTGTCGTAAAGATTTTCCCCCAGTTACCAATTTCCTTTTTCATCTTATTCTTAAAGGTTCTCTAAAACTTCGATAAACTAGGATATTTCAGATATGGGAGGTGGATTAATTTTATATTTTAAGTGCGTTTACCAGTTTACTCAGCTCAACTAGAAGAAATATTGAGACAGAAATCAGTTTCCTGAAAAAAATAAGTATGTTTTCCTCTGCCTCTCTACCCCATATTTTTCCTACTATTGAGTTTAATGTGTGCATTTTGGTTATAGTTGGTCTTTTTTTTCCCCTCACCCTTTGCCATTTCACCTAAAAGTTGCAGGTAGGGAAAAGATTTGATTGCATGCCCCTATTTGCTGATTTTTTGTCAAATGCCATTCTAATTTATATTATATAAAGAATTTGAATTAATGGAGGCAGGAGACAGTGTTTACTATATCCCAAGCATAGTGGTAAATATCAGGAATCCAAATGTAAACAAACAAGTCAGACTCCATCTTCAAGAAGCTTACATTCTAATAATGGCTGACAACACACAAAGAGGTATCTGTGTTGAAAAGAAGAGATGTGAGGGGGTGGGCCACAAGGGCATAACACCGGACACATGGCTTGAAAGTGGGCAGGAAGTGATGTAGATACTTTGTTCAGGCCAGATAAGATGAAAGTATATTTATTACAGTACAGGGTCCAGGAACAGAGCCTGAGTTCAAATGGAACAAAGATGAGGACTAGAATACAGGAATGGGACTTGGGACCAACCAGGAGTATATATTATAAACATAATTTTATTTAAAGTATAATGTTAAAAAATTCATTATGAGGTTGGGTCTACCAAATTAATTTACATTATATATGAGATGTAGAATAGGCATGACCAGTGCTAGTACACAGAGGCTCCTCAGTCACAAAATCATGGATTTTCTGAAATATTAGAAAAAAATAATTTTTAATCAAATTGTAGAATAGAATAGCAAGACATAGGGTATGTTGTGTCTCTTTAAGACCCCATTTGGGGTTTTCTTGGCAAAGATACTAGAATAGTGTGCCACTTTATTCTTTGGCTCATATTTTATAGATAAGGAAACTGAGGCAAACACAGTTAAGTGACTTGCCCAGGGCCACACAGATAGTAAACGTCAGAGGCCAGATTTGAACTCATGAAAATGCATTTTCCTGATTTGAAGGCTGCCACTCTATCCCCTGTACCACCTAGCTGCCCCCCAAATGGCAGGTAGATAGGTCACATTTATTGGATAAACAATAGAAGATAGAAAGAAAAACAACAGATGCTAACAAATTAGTAATATGTCAGGTTTTAAATTGTACAATATTCATTTAATAAAATGAACAGCACTAAATGAGGAAGGTGGAGTAGAGGGCCAGAAGGAAATTAAAATTGGTAACATCTGAACTGAATTTAGATTTTAGCCAAGACTTAACTGCAGGGTGTTAAGAACCTTAATTATTTGTTGGGCCTTTTGTGAGAATTCCCCAACAGCTTGGTATAACTTTTACAGTAAACAAACTGCTCATACTGTATGGCAAGTTCATACCACCTCTAGAACAATATAGAGAATGCATTATTGAAGAAGAGTTGTTAATGTTACTTGGCTCTGAGCATAACTTGGCTCAGAGTTTACTCTTAATATGGCAAATTATTTTCTTTTTGGCTAGTAAACATTGTCTCACAGAGGTGTTCCCTGGTAGAAATGCATGATCTTCTAAAGGGGTATAGTCGACATGATTTAATTAACAATTAATATCAGTGATCGAGAGAAGTGAGCCAAAAGAAACAAACAAACCAAAATGCTAAAATCAAGACAAAACAAAAGAAGAATGGAAAACAAAGCTTGTCCCTATTGACTAGGTGAATGGATAAAGAGATGCTGTCATATAAATGCAATATAAATGTGGTGTAAGGAATAAAGAATATGAGGAGCTCTGAAAAACATGACGAGATTTTCATGATGGGATATGGAATGAAGTCAGGAGAACAAGAATTAAACGCAATAATGTAAAGAAAGAAAAAGTAGCTAACCCGTGATTGATTGTAATGCCCGATCTTACGCCCAGAGAATGGATGATGAAACTGTTCTAGATGGATACACTGACAGATGGATAGACAGACAGAGAACAAATATTGAAAATATCATGCTTTGTCAGCCAGTAATACAGGATCATTTGGTGTCATTCAATTTTATCTATCTATCTATCTGGCCATCCATTCATTTGTTTATTTTATGAGAGAAGGTTTAATTGCAAATACAATGAGGGAGGCAGAGTTAAAAGATTATCTGCACATATATATTAAAAAAATAAAGACTGCTAAGTAGAAATTTATTTAATTTTATGCTCATCCTCTCAAGTTTATTTTCTAGGCTATGTTGCCACAACGAAAAGCAATTGTTATCATCAGGAAATTTTGAATGGTTGGAACAGTAAAAAAAAAAAACAAAACTGGATGTTGTAAGGTAAGCAATTTATGCTAAATAACACACCGCAAACTGTTGATTATCTTATATTGGTGCACACATATGCTGGCATATTAATTAAAAAAAAAGTATGTCACTTCTGTCCTGACTATATCTGTAAAAACTGCATGTAGAGAGCTATGGAAATGTACTGAACAAAAGGATTCATGCTCTTATTTAGTTTTATTGATACATCTAAAAAGTGCCATCTCCTTTAACTGCAGCTAAATGGAACTCCAATGAATATGAAAAAGCTGTAACTTTGAAATGGACGATATTATGGGTAAGTCCTGAAAGCAACCTAGCTTTGCACAGTGATGGATAAGGATTTATCAGCATCAAGAACTAAGTTTTGAAAAGCTAATTAACTGCAGATGCTAGCAATCAAATTCAAATATCACCACTGTGTACCAGTTACCTGGCAAAAAGTGCCCTCTTTTTGTAAAGAATCTACTTCATTGGTGTTACCTATAGGCTAAATAGGAATTTTCCATTTTCTTCAGGTGAGTAGATTGAAATTTTGCCTCCAGTGCTGTGTGAGTATCTAGGCATTCTCTCTGAAAAGCAATTTCCTTGACAATAAGAAAGGACTATAAGGAAAGCCTCATGTAAACGATAAAGCATTATATAAATGTGACATTATAATTTGTTCTTGTTCAGTTGCTTCTGTCATGTCAGACTCTTCGCGACCCCTTTTGGAGATTTTTTGGTAAAGATACTGGAGTGGTTTGCCATTTTCTTCTCCAGCTCATTTTATAGATGAAGAAACTGAGACAAACAGGGTTAAGTGACTTGTCTAGTTTGCCATTTCCTCCTCTAGCTCATATTACAGATAAGGAAACTGAAGAATGGGGTTCGTGACTTGTCCAGGGTCAGACAGCTGGTAGGTGTCTGAGATCAGATCTTCCTGACTCCAGGCCCAGCACTCTATCTACTGTGCCACCTAGCTGGCCATATTATATTCCTTTTTCTAATCCTAATTGATAACCTATTCATATAGAAATGGTCCTGTGAAAATTCTCTACCCTACTATTTTTATGTTTATTTTTATTTTCTATTTAGTTATTTATAGACTATCATTAAATAATTGAATTTTGTTTGTTTTTGAAGTTGAACACAACTATGATAGGTCATCTTTAGAGTAGTGGAAAGCATTCTTGGTCTAATACTAGAGGCAGAAAGAATGATGGAGATGAGGTGGATTTCATCTTGTTCCCACATAGTTTTGATGTCTTCCTCTTTGTCATTATAGTTTGCACGGCTATAAATGGCGTGTAATTTGGAGCTTATGAGTATTCAATATGGTAACATTATTAAAACACTGTTTATAACATATTTTTACGGGTGGGCATTCTGTCCAAGCAATTGTGGGGTAACAGTTTTACAGCTATGATGATGCTTTGGTTAAAATAGTTTATATGTTCAATTCTCAAAGATATTTTGGGATTTGTATCTATGCTATGGGAATTTTTCCCATTTATTTATGAAATACAACAAGTTTTTTTGGTTTGTTTTTTAATGATTCTTGTTATTTGATCATTCTTGCATGCCTATTCAGCGGGAGTTTAATTTTTGGAATCTGCAATGTTACATTTAATCATTTATGTAATCTCCTTGCAAAATCTGAATCAATGAATATTAATGTTAGTTATTATATTATTAAAATACTATTATATTGAGTAATGATTCCCTCAACTACTACTGCAAAGTAAAAAGGGGAAAAAAGCTTAAAATTTTAAAAATACTCTTTACAAATATTGAGGCAATACCTATCCATAATATTGCCCATTTCAAAGTTACAGCTTTTTAAAATATATCCATTGCCATTTCATTTAGCTGTAGTAAAAGAGATTGTACTTTTTAGAAGTATCAATAAAACTCAAAAAAAGAGCTTGAATGATTCCTCTAGTGGAAGCAAAGCTGGTAGCTTTGGAGTTTGAACAACGAAACCTTGGGCAAATGATTTTCAATCTCTGCAGCTCAGTGTCCTCATTAGTAAAATGCAACTGCTAGGGCTGAAGGGGCAATGGGACCTCTAAAAAAAAGTCCTTGAACTTTCTCACACAGTTCTGCAACCCAGCCCCTGAACCCAGTCCCTGGAGTTTGCCAGAGGCATCTGGCCCATTCAGGCAATAATCTTTTTAACTGCCCTTTCATTGTGGGCAGTCAACCTAGCTCAGCATTTCATTGTCTGCATCTGGCACACTCCTCAATTGCATCCAGATCTCCCCACAGTCTTTTTCTGCATGCAAAGTATTGGTCCCATCCTCATCAAATGCATAGACTCACTAGGAACTCTGCCTGCTACTATTGGTGACACAGTAGCAGGTTTACTAGAAATCTTGACCTTCCAATCAGTATATAATACTTGGTACTCTGACTGAAAGAAGGCTTGAGTGGTTGAATTCTTCTGAGGCAGACCTACCCTGTACCTTTGTATTTTGGGGTTCTTAGTACCTCCAAACTGCAACACAAGGGCTATACTAGAATTTCTCTGAGGTTCCTCCATAACTCTCAAACTCAGATCCTAGGAAATATGATTCACTGATGATACACATTCGATTCCAAAGATTTCTTGATCTAGGATTCCTAATGTCTCAGTTAAGAAGTAACTCTCAGTGAATGTAAGGGATTAAGAA
This sequence comes from Phalanger gymnotis, assembly GCA_028646595.1. Lineage (NCBI taxonomy): Eukaryota > Metazoa > Chordata > Mammalia > Diprotodontia > Phalangeridae > Phalanger > Phalanger gymnotis. Next base: position 17,151,361 of record CM053626.1, on the reverse strand, counting down.
TATTAAAAATGATCACCTGGAAATGTTATTCAGTTGTTTTGATTGTGTCCAACTCTCCTTGACCCCATTCGGGGTTTTCTTGGCAGAGATACTGGAGCGGTTTGCTATTTCTTTCTCCAGCTCATTTTACAAATGAGCGCTGAGGCAAACAGGGTTAAGTGACTTGCTCAGAGCCACAAAGCTAGTAAAGTGTCTGAGGCTGGATTTGAACTCTATTTGGGTTCCCAGCACAATATTCTATCCACTGTGTCACCTGCCTGCCCCTCCAGGAAGTATAGATAGTTCATAAAATATTTCCAACACTTTTCTGTCTCTCCTCCCTAGTCATATATCTACTGGCAAAAGTAATTAATTTTTTCTATTATTATATAAAATATTTTGATGAGGAAGAAAGCATCTTCCAACATCCCCTCTAGCTCAAAAATCTGTGATTCCATGGTCTGGCCAAAACTATCTTGGTTGACCGAAAGAAGTTAGTTTTGAGTTATTTCAAGAATGCTTTTCAAATATTCAGGCTTCAGCAGAATAAATATTTCTCTCTTGTTGGCTTCCTTTAAATCTTAACTAAAATTCTACCTTTTACAGGAAGACTTCTGCAACCCCTATTGCTTCCTGTGCTTTGGCTCTGTTAATTCTTTCCTAGTTACCTTATATATAGCTTGCTATCTCTATATCTGCTTGTACGTTGGGCTGCCACCCCCCCCCCCAGTGGATTGTAAGCTCCTTAACACCAGATATTATCTTTTGCCTCTTTCTGTATGGCCAGGGCTTAGCACAGAGTAGGTGCTTAATAAATGTTTATTATTATTGATTAGTTGCAGATGTCTAATGACTGTAAGCTGTCTGGATGTGGGAGCTGTGTGTTTGTGTGTACATTCTTTTGTCTGCATTCTCTTCCTTGCAAGGTTTCTGGCACTCAGTAGGTTCTTGATAAGTGTTTGTGGATTTGAATTAAAATTGCTTTGAAAGAAAGATAAAAGAAAAAGACCAAATACACAATGAGTGTCATTTTGGCAAAAGTGGCTCAGGCTTTTACTGGGCCAAGGGCAGTAAAATCTATTATTCATTTATTTGCTAAAGCATGTTTGTTCAGTTATGCTTTCACTTTCTAATCTCTGGGAGGGGAAAAAAGTCCCTTAAAATCTTTTATTTTTCCCTAAAAAAAAATCTTCCCTTAAAAGATTTTCAATTGGAAAGAAAATTGATTGAGTGGCTGATAAATATGCAGAAGTTATTAAGACCTGGTAAACCAGGGATTTTTTTTTTATATTTTTCTGTTCACAGTGTATTCATATACTGTAGAGTATACCCCACAGTGACAGAACCCTCCAGCTAATAGCAACCTCAAAAGAGTCAAAAGGCTTTCAGCCTGTTGCTTATTGAACGCAGTGATTCCAAGAGAGGCCAAGGAGGGAGTGTCTAGATATTCGGTGTGCAAGTAGTTCAGTGTGTGAGTGTGTGTGTGTGTGTGTGTGTGTGTGTGTGTGTGTGTGTGATAGAGAGACAGACAGAGAGAGACAAAGAGAGACACAGAGAGACAGACAGCTCCAGCGAGGCCAGAATTATGAGTAAAAAGTGTCTGGGGGCAAAAACTCTCCAAGTAAAGATAAGATTGAGTCTGAAGTGACACTTCTGTTTTTCCCATTTTGCATATCAGGAAACGGAAGGTGAGAGAGTTTAAGGTACTTACCTAGGGTCAAAAAGGTAGCAGATGACTGAGACAGGACTTGAACTCAGGAGGAGGAGGACTTTGAACTCAGGGCCAGTTGAAAAGACCAAGTTCAATTCAATCCAATTCTATAAGCATTTATTGAAACATTTATTTATTGTCTACTATGCACCAGGCACTATTTTAAGCCCTAGAGGTACAAATGAGGAAAAGAAAGGCATTCCTTGCTCTTAAGGAGTTTAGGATTTAATAACAGAAGACAACACACCAAAGGAAGCCAGAAATGGCTGATAGTGGGAAAACCACTAGGGAATACGGAACCTAGAGACATGATGTTCCTTGGACTTCAAACCTAGCAGCTGTATATGGAAAACTGGGATTTAATTGCTATCTACTACACTGTCTAGTCTGGAACCTATAGCTGCAGACTTAGAAGATTCTCTCATGTTAAAAATCTTTGACTACAGACTAAGACACAGCCTTGCTCTTAATTCCAAGTAGCAGTCACACTAAATACAGGCAGGACGACCAGCAGCAGTAGTCTTGGCCCTGGCTAATGAATTCTTTGGCCAACACAACCAGTGAGACAAAGAAAAATTGTAGCCCTGTTGTACTTATTCTGGCATCGTGGCAGAGTATCAGGAAAGGAATGGAACCATGCTAAGCATCAAAAAGCTTTTAAAAAGTCTACAAAGCTGAATGCTTTCTACTCTAAATCTATGATCTTTTTTCAAAGACCAATAAGGTGGCTCAATGTCCAATGTCACCTTGGAGGGATGTCTGCAGCTGAGTGACCTAAATATCTGTACTTGGCCTTATGAGGCTTAAAATGTTCATCATTGACTTGGATAGAAGTATAGTTCATATGCGTATGAAATTTTCCAATGAGTTTGGAGGAATATATAACACGATCAACCAGTCATAATCCAGAAAAGATCTTGACAGCTCAGCACATTAAAATGAATCAAATAAGATGATAATGGAAAGGGATAATGTAAAATGCATGCTTCATTTACAAAATCTGATTTTAAAAATAAAATATGAGGAATAAAGGGTTACATAGTTATTTGTCTACAAAAGATTTAGAACTTTAAGTGTACTGCAGGCTCAATATCAATCAAATGCGCGATATGGAAGACAAAAACAATGCAACCTT
>CM053626.1:17131835-17148036 GCA_028646595.1 Phalanger gymnotis | reverse complement strand
TAGATATCATCCCTTCATATCAAACTCACCCTGTGCCCTCTGTCTATATATATATATATGTATATGTATATGTATATATATATGTATATGTATATATATACACATATATACATATATATATATATATACATACATACACACATATATATATGTATAGGGGGCTACCTCTGAGATGGTCCGTGGTGAGAGAGGTAAATGGCAGGTGTTCCTTTAAGCCTGAGTCTATTCTAGCTACCCTTGAGGACATGCAGAATGGCATGTGGAGATCCAACTATATCTTGGTAAGCCTCCTAGGCCTGTGCAAGGCAAGACCATACAAGATAAGAGGTCATGGGTCCGGAACCACCCTCGCAGCTGTGATCCACATGGGAAAGAACAGAAATGTTTCAGTATGGGTATCTGCATGGGAATGACCAGGAATGTTGCAATATAGTGAGCATGATGTATCTAAGCTACATGGGCTATGTGAGACACAAGACAGGATGTCCCAGTGAAGTATCAAAGATGTTCCAGTAAAATAACAAAGCAATGAATTAGGCAATGGTTCAGAAGTATTAGGTAATGGTTAAGAAACACTATAAAAGTCTGTTGCTTGCTTGAATAAAGTTGAGTTCTGATTCAGACTCTGCCCGACTCATGTCATTCCTGCACTGAGCGTGTGAAGCTGCTGGTTGGCTTCATGTATGTATGTATGTATATTCCCTTCAACTACCTTAATACTGAGAAAGGTTTCATGAATTACACATGTCATCTTTCCATGTGGGAATCTAAGCAAAACAGTTCCACTTTAGTAAGTCCCTTATGATTTTTCTTTCTTGTTTACCTTTTCATGCTTCTCTTTATTCTTGTATTTGAAAGTCAAATTTTCTATTCAGCTCTGGTCTTTTCATTGAGAAAGCTTGAAAGTCCTCTATTTTATTGAAAATCCATATTTTGCCTTGGAGCATGATACTCAGTTTTGCTGGGTATGTGATTCTTGGTTTTAATTCTAGCTCCAGAATATCATATTCCAAGCCCCTTGATCCCTTAATGTGAAAGCTGCTAGATCTTGTGTTATCCTGAGTGTGTTTCCACAATACTCAAATTGTTTCTTTCTGGCTGCTTGCAGTATTTTCTCCTTGACCTGGGAACTCTGGAATTTGGTGACAATATTCCTAGAAGTTTTCTTTTTGGGATCTTTTTCAAGAGGCAATCAGTGGATTCTTTCACTTTCTGTTTTACCCTCTGGTTCTAGAATATCAGAGCAATTTTCCTTGATAATTTCTTGAAAGATTATGTCTAGGTTCTTTTTTGATCATGGCTTTCAGGTAGTCCAATAATTTTTAAATTCTCTCTCCTGGATCTATTTTCCAGGTCAGTGGTTTTTCCAATGAGGTATTGCACATTGTGTTCCACTTTTTCATTCCTTTGGTTGTTTTATAATATCTTGATTTCTCATCAAGTCACTAGCTTCCACTTGCTCCAATCTAATTTTTAAGGTAGTATTTTCTTCAGTGGTCTTTTGGACCTCCTTTTCCATTTGGCTAATTCTGCCTTTCAAGGCATTCCTCTCCTCATTGGCTTTTTGGAGCTCTTTTGCCATTTGAATTAGTGTATTTTTAAAGGTATTATTTTCTTCAGTATTTTTTGGGGTCTCCTTTAGTAAGTCATTGACTTGTTTTTCATGGTTTTCTCACAGCACTCTCATTTTTCTTCCCAATTTTTCATCTACTTCACTTACTTGCTTTTCCAAATCCTTTCTGAGATCTTCCATGACATGAGACCAGTTCATGTTATTCTTGGAGGGTTTCGATGTAGGCTCTTTGACTTTGTTGACTTCTTCTGGCTGTATATTTTGATCTTCCTTGTCACCAAAGAAAGATTCCAAAGTCTGAGTCTGAATCTGGGAGCATTTTGGCTGCCTGTTCGTATTCCCAGCCAACTACTTGACCCTTGAGTTTTTCAGCAGGGTATGAATGCTTGTAGAGTAGAGAGTATTTCGTACCAAGCTTTAGGGGCCTTGTGCTGCTGTTTTCAGAGCTACTTCTACACAACAAACTCTGCCACACAAGCACCTCTCCTCCCACAAGAACCGCTAATTTGGACTGCAACCCAGATCCAAGCAGGCTCTGCACTACTGTTCTGATTTGCCACTTAATTCCTCACACAGGGTGTACCTGGGGCCAGAAGCAACTGCAGCTGGAGCTCTGGAAGCAGCTCTAGAGCTGTACCACTTCTGCACCCCCAGGGCTAGGGCCGACTGTGCACTCCTTTCACTCTAGCAGTTTTTCCACTAACTTTCTCTGTTGTCTTTGGCGCTTGTGGGTTAAGAAGTCTAGTAACTGCCGCACCTCAATGATTCAGGGCCCTACTCCCTGTTCTACCCGGCTCCCAGTCCGGTTGGTCCTGGCATGGCCTGCGCTGGGCTGTGCTCTGCTCTGCTCCCAGCTCCATGCAATAGACCCTTCCCAGCAACCATCCAGTCTTTCCTGGGCTGGAGCCCCACTTCCCTCTGCTATTTCGTGGGTTCTACAGCTATAGAATTTGTTCAGAGCCATTTTTACAGGTGTTTGGAGGGACCTGGGGGAGAGCTTAAGCCAGCCACCATCTTGGCTCTGCCCCCAATGCCTCCATCCTTAAAATTAATAATAGTAACAACAAAACGATGATAGTTACCTGATCCTACATCCCTGGTAGCTATTGTCTTAGATCTCTCCTTCCTTTCTGAGCTAAACTTAAAGCTGCTCATGCTCAATGTTTTCATTTCTGTTCCTTTCACTTTCTGGGCTTCTTAGAAATCTCAATTTAGGAGCTACCTTTTGTAGATTGTTCCTAGTGTCCATAACAGCTAGGGCCTTTTGCTTTAAGAGAAGCTTCCATGTACCCTCTTTCCATCTCCTGCATTGCATTAGAACCTAAGCGTTAAAGGCAGAGACCAATTTTGCCCTCCTTCACATCCCTACCACTTATCCCATTGCCCTACAAATCGGTAACACTGAATGCGTGCTCCTTGACACTCACTGACAAATAAAGCTCCAGAGAGAATTGCTTTTATTGTGCAACCAAAGACAACACAAGCTATCATTTAATGACATACTGCCTTGTGTTGCTGGGCTTATGATAAGCATTTGTAAAAACCTTCTATTAAGGTAATTTCTGTCTGTACTCCAGCCTCTGGTGTGGAGGCAAAACTTCACAAAATCCTCCAAATTCAATAAACATTTATTGAAATTTTCAGTAACATTAACGTAAAATTGCATAATTTAGGAGGAAACAAGAAAAGTTGAAAATTCTGCCTTATGTTTAAGAAAGAGAAGAGGTGAAATACTAGAAAATTATACAAAAATTCCCTGTTTGTTTTTATTTATTTTGTGGTGGTTGTTGTTGTTGCATTGCTATTGTTTCTCCTTTTAGTCTAGACTTTGATTTGCATTGGTACAAGGAATTTCAGTGAAGAAACTGACTCTACCAACGAAAATCAGCACCTGTTCTGATCTCCAGAATGGACAATCATACTGGCAGATCACCTGATGACTTGAGGCCTTGGGTTGGCGCTACACACAGGTTTGGAATATGTCTTGTTAACATTAAAATGTTCATATAACTGGGAATGGAGCTGCCATCCTTTGTCCCTATGAGAGGAAGGGCTTCAATCCTATTAAGGGTTATACATCAGGAGACCATCTTACCTATGTGTGAAGGCAATATCTATTCTTCCTGTGTCACTGAACTCTTCAGGAAAACAGCAACTCAGCCTTTTGGGACCACTGGATGCCAAGGCAGGTTGAGGCAACTAACAATATGGGACCCCTATCCGACTACCTACCGTGCTCTTTACCATTATGGGTCCCACCGCTGCATCAAAAGAAAGGAAAAATATAGAAATCTCACAGTAAGGTAAGTGATTTAAATATATAGTAAGGCAAGTAACACTCCCCCCACCACCACCACACACATACACACACTAAGAAAATTAATAAAGCATTTCCCCAGCAACATTTTTTTTTGCCATGCAACACTTTCAGACTTTAGATAAAGTAATGGAGCTATAAATTCTGATTTAAAGATGCTGAGGAATAGAAGATGTAAAGGAGAAGTGGTGGGGGAGGGTAATATAGAGCATATTTTTATTAAAAGTAAGCCTGTTTCTCCATACCAAATATTGTCACACATAAATGATTTTGCATATATACGTATGTATATGATGTGTATGTATATATGTGGAGATATGTAAATGTATATGTACATGCATATGCAGTATATATAATGTCTATATTTAGCTATACATATATATTTTATGTTTTACAGGGAAAGTATTTCTAGCGTTAATTCAATTTAATACTTTTATATAGCACCAACTATGTGCCAGGCACTGTGCTAAACTAAGCACTGGATAGAAATTTAACAACAATAAAAAAGACAGTTCCTGCCTTCATAGAGCTTATAATCTGTTAGGGGAAGACAGCACACTGAAGGAAGCTGGAAAGGTAGATGGGGAAGCCAGGGGATACCCAATGTGGGGAGCATTCCACAGAGTTCAAATCAAATATGGAAAGTGGAAAATGAGCTAGAAAGTCCAAATTCTGCCCTAGAGAAAGGAAAGCTCCAGGAAGAGATGGGTGTTCTAGTCTTCCAGTCAAAGGGGAGATGATATAGGATAATTGTTTTTCTTTTCTCGTCAAATGCACGTTTAGATTGTGCAGAATACCAAGACCGTGAGACGTTGCTCAGGAGAGATGGATGTGGCATAGCGGATGCATGGATGGGCAAAGAATGGAATTCCACCTCAGACTCTTGAGTTGTGTGACTCAGGGCAAGTCATTTAACCTTTCCAAGGCTCAGATGTCTGTGTACAATGGGGTAGTGATAACACGTAGATCACAGATGTGAGGATACAATACCCTAATATATGTGAATAATTTTATAGACCTTAAAGTACCATGGTAATGCCAGCTTTCTTTATGTTATCTAGACCTCCATGAAAATGAATAGTACCAGCAGATGCACTGATTTATAAAATGTTTTCAAGGTTCCAACTAAAGAAATATGTTTAGCAGGGCCACCCATAAGAACACATAAAATAGTCCTTTGCTTTTTAAATGTCTATATCCTGGTATGGGCACCCATGAACCTGAGAATAGGATAGTTGTGAGTATGGCAATTAAAATAATTTTGTTTCTGGGTAAGTTAATCATTTTATTAATAAGGCCATGTTATTAATAAAAGGAAGGTTATTTGTTTGTCTCTCTTAAACCAAAGACAATAACGGTGGCAGGCTCACAGTGGATATACCCTTCAAAGAGTAGGTGTTCCTGAGGGGTGGCAATCAACTCTGTTTGGACAATACAATGGATGGTGAGCTATATTAAAATGAAGGGCTTAGAGTGACATCATATCACCCTTGGACAAAGAAATTTCTCCCCATACCAGACCACCACAGCTTTGGCCTATCTATCCAAAGAATATATATTCCACCTAAGCCTGATCAGAGCACAATAGCTTCCACCAGGATGGGGTATTGAATAAGAAGGTTGGTCCAATCTCTTTATCAGCAAAGTCCTTCAGAAGACTGAACTTTTAAAATTAGGACTGTGGAAGAAGGGGAGAGCTCTGAATCTCTCCAAATTATTGGTTACTAATAACCAATTCTTTCATTAGTAAGCTTCTTGAAAATGGGCATTGTTTCATTTATTGCACTTGATGAAACAAGAGGGACCGCTCCTATGAGATAATTCTGAACAACAAAGAAGAACCAGTTAGCAACCATTTAGCAAAGTGAAATTAAGCAACCTTGAAAGAAACTCACCGTGGTATATCAGGTTCTTAGGTTTTAGAAAGGCAGTGAAGCAATGAGTTCTGGTCTTGCAATCAGGAAGACCTGGGTTCAAATCTCGCTGATGGGGGATGAGACCTGGGCCCCCAAAAGGAAAAGAATATGTCTTTGCCCCTGAACTTTCTCACAAATTTCAGGAACCCAGTCCCTGGCATTCACCAGAGGCACCTGGCCCACCCTAGCTCACTTTGATTACTTAATTAGCTTACTTGACACTCTTTAATCCCATCCAAATTTTCTCACAGTCTTTTTCTGTATAAAAGTATCAATCATACCTCATTGAATTGTACAGATTCTTAGAATCTGGCCTGCCTATATTTGCATCATAAATACTGCAGATTCCTTAGGAGTCTCACCCATCCAACCAGTGTCATAATAAACTCTCTGGTTGGCCTGAAAGAAGGCTTGAGTGGTTGAATTCTTTCATGGCAGACCCTTGCATTTCGGGGTTCCTAGCACCCCTAGACCTCATCGCTGCCCCTAAAACATACTGCTTGCGAGATGTAAGCAAGTCACTTAATTACTCGGCGATCTATACCATTCTCTACAACAGTGAGTAATAGAGTTGGTAGAAGTTTGTAAGAACAACATGAGTTTCCTCACTGGGAGCTCCTTAAACACATGATACCACAGCTCTAATCTCTCACATAAGAAAAAAATAGAGATTTATGAAAGATGGAAAGGAATTTAAAGATCATCTAATTTCACAACACTGGGATCTGAAGACTAAGGTTTAGCAACTCTCCCAATGGCACAATGGTGGAGCTTACATTTGAACTCTAATCCCTTTATGTGTTTTCTGTATCATAAATGCCATTTTTTTCATTAGCTTGAGAAAAAGACAGAAACTCTTTAGGTAGAAAAATAGGCAACCTTTACTTCACTATAACTGAGGAATGGCACAGGAAGTCTCATTAAATGTAAATCTCAGACTCTGGGAAAGCAAAATTCAAAAAGTTTACCAAAACGATAGGCTTGGTCCCACATCCAGGATTCTAAAAAGAAAGCTGGTTCAAAAGAAAGACATGAATCTCAGGATTTGAGAAAGAACATACAAAAATGAAGCAAGGAGGAGCATGTTTTTAAAAGGACAAATGCAAAAGAGGGGCATGGTCTCATAAGAATGAGTCAGGAAGGCTAAAGGCCAGAAGCAACTATTAGTTTGTGAAAAATGCTAAGAACGATATAAAGAGATTTTTATACCCAAGGTCCAGGAAGGGTTATTCCTGTACCTTGATGCAGGGGATACAATGGTAACAGGAGGAAAAAACACACAATATTATCTCTTCTACTTTATTTTAGAACAATAAATAGAATATTATTTTTAAAGAAAATGAATAAAATGCAAGTCAAAAAAAAGAGTTTAATTCTGTTAGCCCAGAAGAACTGTATCAAAAAAGTGCTAAAAAGACTTTCAGTTGACATTACTGGACTACAATTGGCAATCATTTAAGAAACAGAGAATGGAGATGGGGTGCCAGGAGACTGGACAGAGGGGGGAAAAGATTTGTTTTTTAAAAAAAAGAGGAAAAAGAAAATCCTGAAAATATAAGCCATAAAAAATGTGTAGTGGGACAGCACTGGATTTGGCCCCAAAAGACCTGGGCCCAAAACCTGGGCTTTTGTCTAGTTCGGTGACCTTGGCTAAGTCACTCGATTTCTCCCTTTCCTACCAAATGATGGGATTATATTCACTGCCCTCCAACCTCCCATCCAGCTCTATATTTATTATGATCATCCTATTTGACATCATACTCCCATAATATTTTAGAGTTTATCATTAAATGGATAATTGCTGAAGGACATATATAAGCATGAACAATCCATTTTGGTTCACTAGTCAGTCTCACTTAATTTCTTCTGCCCTGGATTGGCTCCTTTGACTGGAGGGCAGAGCTATGGGCTCTGGGGTCTCTATTGCAAGAGGGCTCTCAGGACAGTTTTTCTCCTTTTCCCCACCAGCTACACAGCTTTGAGACGTCTTTGGACTTTATTCCCTCATTACTTGTTGGCTTCTTTTTGTGTATTGCTTTCTCCCATCCAACTGTAAGCTTCTTGAGGTCAAGGACGGTTGTTCTTTCTTTTTCTCTTTTGTGTTGTTGTTTTGTATGTCCAGGACTTAGCACAGTGCCTGGCATAAAGTAGGTGCCTAAGAAATGTTTATGTTTGATTCTTTAGGAGGGGTTACATATCAGGTTTAGGTCACAGAGCCAATATATCTACAAGCTAAATAGATACTGGACAATTTTTGTGACACCCAGGTGGATTAGATGAAGAATGCAAACTAGATGACAAACAACTAATGTGGATTTTTAGATCTGGAAGGCGCCTTAGCATTTTCCTATTCAAACCCTAAGCCAAATCCCGAACCACCTCTACAACATCTCAGACAAGTGGTCACCGGACCTGTGTTTGAGCCCTCTCACTGATTTGGGAAGTCACCATTTTGAGTGACAACTCGTTTTATTTTCTTATGAATAATAATAGCTAACACTTACATAATGCCTTAGGCTTTGTAAAGCCACTTAGAGTACTATGACAACCTTGGGAATTAGGTGTTATGATTGTCCCTATTTAGCAGACAGGGAAACTGAGGCAAGCAGTGGTCAAATGACTTGGCCAAGGTCACACAGCTAGTAAGTGTCTGAGGTCACTTTGAACTCTGGTCTTTCTGACTCAAAGTCTTTTGTTCTATCCATTTGCCAACTAGATGGTGATGAATCCTACTGTTAAGATGTTTCCCTTTCTGTTGATTTAAAATGTGCCTCCAAAAATTTCCATAATATTTCTGGTTCTGGCCACAAAGAAAAAAAATGGTTAAATGCATCTCCTATAAGACATCTGAAATGCCTGAAGTCAACTATCATATCAAACCTACCCGTGCTACCCATCGCCAGTTTCTTCAAGCGTCGTTTTTCTATCATGGTTACATGTTACATTCGGTGACACAGCCTCTCGTTTAATTTCCTCCGCATACATTCCACTTAAAATGTCATATTCAGAATTGAACACAGCATTCCAGATGTGCCCTGGCTATTGAAGAATAAATCCGGATCATCACACCCCTTGTCTCAACGGTACGCTATTATTAAAGTATTGCCAGATGTTTTCTATAGTACCTCTATGCTAAAATGAGTTGCAGTTCTGTGATCTAATATATCTCCACTAGGATAAATCTTCACCTAACCCTCATTTTAGGCTTAGGGCAAATTCTGCAGTAAAATTCTATTTCAAAATCACTTTCACTTAACTTTGGAGATGAGAGAGCTTTTTAACCTTTTACTTCAAATTGAATAAAAAATGTTAAGCCATATATCTACACCAACCTACCCTAGAACTATTGATTGCCTTTAAACCATAACCAGTTTAATTTCTCCCTCTATGGCCTTCTTTAATCATTTCATCTGGGGAACGGGGCAATCAGAATATATGCTATCTTGGAGTGGGGGAGGGTAGAAATGGGGAGAAAATTTGTAATTCAAACTGTTGTGAAAATTAATGCTGAAAACTAAAAATATTAAATAAATAAATAAAAATTTAATCATTTCATCTTTTTTTCTCCTTCCTAAAAGGATAACCTTTGCGCTGTCTATATGTTATAGGCAGCTTATACCTGGAAGCATGGTAAAATGATGTTTTATTCTGGAAAGGTTAAGTTCTTGCCTCTCTATTTTAGGATGCTGAAAACTTTATCAGAGCTGTATTTCATGCCCTAAATATGGCACAAATTCCAAGATCCCTGAAATATTTGTAATTATCAAGCTCTATGGATGCTTGAGTGAATATGGGGCAAGGAGGAAGAGTCATATTCTGAGCCTCGCTTATGAGGATTTCTAGCGCAAGGAGTTAGTCTTGGGCATTTCTCCCTGCCCCGGCCCCAGAAATATTTGATTAAATTTAAAGGAAAGTTCAAGCTTGCAAAATTATTTGAGGATAGACCGGTTGTATCTATGACGTAGGGCTACTACTGAATGAACACCATGGAATTCAATATCAGCCTGATGGTTTTTCAATGCAAGTGTTCAAGTTTCCTTATTGTTGTTGGGGCTTTTATGCCAGAGGGAAAATAGGAAACTTGGAATGAGCCAAAACTAATGTAAATTAGTTCATTCACAATGACTCTCTGAGTGTAGCCGTTGATTTAAAACATACTCTTGCTTGAACTTAATCTGACTTAATCATGATTGCTACATTTAAAGGTACTAGAATAGCAATTTCCTGCTTATCTGAATGCTGTCGCATTTCTAAGAAGGCTAGAAAGTCTTCATTAAAACACTTTAATGGGGGGAGCTAGGTGGCACAGTGAGTAGAGCACCGGCCCTGGAGGCAGGAGGACCTAAGATCCAGCCTCAGACACTTGACACACTACCTGTGTGACCTTGGACAAGTCACTTAACCCCAATTGCCCTGCTTTCCCCCCTCCAAAAAATGTTTTAATGTATATGTGCTAATTTACATGACATCTAATGACCAATAAACATACAATAGCCAATAATAACACAATAAAAAAATCACATTCACATAACATTTCAAGATTTACATTTATACTCTCTGCACCAAAAGTAACTGTTGTGTACTAGAAAGGATACTAGATGGGTAGGTGGAACACCTAGGTTTTATCCTCAAGTCAGGCACTAAGTCACGTACTTTGTAATCCCAGAAAAATTACTTCAACTTTCAAGACTTCTGTTTTATAGTCAACGAGTGTTGTGATTGGACTTACAGCCTCAGAGATCCTTTCCAACACTGCCAACTTGTGATTCTATTTCAATCAAACGGAACCAAATATTTCGAAGTCTATGTAAAAATTAGAGGTTGTGTCTTCCAGCAAGATCTTGGTTCATCCTAATAAAGGCTGTGACATCTTCAATGTTCCACTGACTTCCTTTCTCTCGGTCTTACTCCTCATCATTAAATTAAATGTTTTCACCTAGAATGTCTCATGAGGTCTCATCAAATCCCAACATTCTTATATCGTAATGGAATTAAAAACCTTCCAGCCTGAAAGCTCTTCTAATTTATCTCCACCTCCCTGGTATGAAGACCATAAACAGAATATTTTCCCTCTCCATGAATATCGCCTCCTGTTAAGTTACCTCATTTTCAACAGATGGATAATGTAATTTCCTTCTTCCAAATCATCTGGAACTGTTGCTATTGGCATAATGATTTTGCTTATATATTTATGAACTCATAAATCATTAATCACTAACTACCTCCTACTTTTTGTCTTCATTAGAATGATTCCCCTTGATGCTCTCCTCTAACCTGAACGTTTATACCTGAGAATACAATAGAAATAATTAAAGAAGCAATGACTTGTGAGTCATGTAGCTATATCAAGAGCTGCTGGCCTTGTTACAGTCCATCTGCTTTAAACTACTGATATAAAATGGCTCATTAATCAATAAATAATAATATGGTAAGTAGGGTTTATTTTGAAAGCCAGGACTGTGTTTGATTGCAGACCCAGAATGATTTTCACCAATAAATTAACATGTTTTTCTTTTCACATAATTAACTATATATAGGTGGTAAGAATTATCACACTGTATGTCCAAATATTCTATTCTAACTTCCAAGTATTCAAAAATTAATGGAGGGCTAGTGAATAATGAGCATCAACGAGAGAACAACGGGTGGTTCAGTGGCTAGAGCATGGGAGTTGGAGTTACAAAGATCTGAGTGAGAATCCTGTATTAGACACTTACTGGATATGTAACACTGGACGAGTCACTTATCTTCTCTGGACCTCAGTTTCTCCATCTATAAAATGAGGTGGGCCTCCAGGTTCTCTAGGGTCCTTTTCAGGTCTAATTTATTGTCCTATAATGAGTTTGCAAGTTCGTTCATTCCAAACATTTTTTAAGCACCTACTGCATGAAAAACACACAAAGAGCATTGTGATAGGTATAAAATAAAGTACAAAGTTTAAATAGGAAACAATCCCTGACCTCATAAAGCTGATAAGAAAATAATAAAACACCAACACTGATAATTCTGATATTGGCCACTATGTGACATCTGGGATGGGCAGGTGTTTCAACAATCTGGCTCCAGCTGCTGTGGGGGTGAAAAACCAACACAACCCAACAACAAGAACACTATCCGCACACTGCAAAAGCACATGTTCTTTTGATCTGCTTAACTAAGGAAAGCAAGGTGAAGGGGTTGACAAGCTTACTTTAATTCAGCATACAAATACCATTCACTTAGTTGGGGGGGAAAAGCCAGCACCCTGAACTTCAGAACAAAATACAAAGTAGAAACATCAACAGACAGACCTTGTCTGATTCAAATCCCATTACGTAGTTACCAGAGTTTAACAAAGTCTCAGCATCCGGGTTACAAGCTGGAGGGCTTCTAGCTACAGCTGCCCGGAGTCTCTCCCTCAGCACTACCATGGCCCTGCCCAAATGGCTCTGTCCTCTCTTCTTATAGGGCTTCAGACATCATCAAACATCATCTGAATGACCAGCACTTAGGCTGCTATGGTTGGTTCTTGAGTTAGCCTCTCCCCTTAGGACCCTGGGAGGTTCACATCCACATAGGTTAGGTTAACACCTAATAGAAGTTAGATCCTGGGGCTTAGCACTTAGTAAGACTCAATGAAATACACTGAATTACTCAAAGGAAACAAAGCCAAACCCTTCAAGGGCATTTGTTGAAAGTGCAAAGAGCCCATTTTGCTTAGCAACACAACAGGATTCACCAACTGGAGGGTTGAGGAAAAGTTTTGGGCAGAAGGTGCTATTTGGCTAGGGCTTTAAGGAATGTGCAGTAATTCCATAGGCATAGTGGGCCAAGGGATGGAATGTGCAGTAATTTCATAGGCATAGTGGGCCAAGGGATGGATGGCATCATAGGTTTAAGACCCAGAAGAATCAATGGCATGGAATTAGAAATATTACACATCTGCCTTTGAACCTTTATTCATTTCTATTTTGTGGCCACTACTATTAAGTCAAAAAGAAAATCAGGGATAGAGAAAATAAAGATGGGTTCCTCACCTGTTCCAACCAAATTGGAACAAAGCTGGCCTATGACAAATATATAAAATTGTATAATTCAAGATTGTTATGTCATGGTATCTGAGTGGCATGAGGTTGACACAATCATATGATCCATTTCTCATTTCAAGGATCATGTGACTAGAGGCAGTGTCATTAATAGAAGACAATTATGAATCGTTTTGATAACTATAGCAAGTAGTACACAGGTTTCTAGTTAGCACAGTGATTGCAAATGAGATATCACATTTTCTAAGAAAATTAGCTCAGTGTCCAGTATCCAAAGTTCTACTAGTATATGTCACTTACCATGAGGGTGACTCCTTAAGCTGTGAAGCTTCTGCCAGTGAATGTTCTTTGGCATCCCCAATCAAGCTGGAAAAAAAACACATTTTTGAATATGAACCTGGGCTTCGAGTATAATCTAAGAAGAGCTAATAAAACTTTGATTGAAGGTCACTGCTATGGAATATATGTTTATTTTTCCTTAAAATATGGAAAATGATTTAAAATTAAATATTAAATTATATAATGATTGTAATATTCATTTATAGATAGATTACCCTCACCAATAAAATCACTGTCTTTGAAGTACAACTACATCCTAATTAGCACAAATTAAGAATCCTGTGACATAGTCACATTATTAGTATTCCCAGTACATATTTTCAAGTTGGAACCAATTACCATATTATACATAATCATAACTCTGAATAGTGAAAATTTAAATGCGTGTGACCTCTTCATGAGATTCGGTCTTTGCACCAATTAGGACAAAAATGCACCTAGAAACTAGTATACACCCTTATTCTTACTTAGATTATTAAAAAAATAATTTCAGTACATGGAAATAGAATCCTTGGCTGAAATATTGAGAAACTGCTTATTATCAACATAATTCACACTTCTCCTATACCTTAGTAAATGAGTTACATTAAAAAATGGGTTATTAGGGGTGAGAAATCCATCATGCTTCATCTAATAAGATGAGCTCCTTTGAAATCAGCTACAGTGTACCATCATGAAGGGCATACTTGGATTGTTTCAATGTCAATAGGACCTTGAGAGAATATATTCTAATGGCAGAACCTTTAACAATCCAAGGTAATCTCAATGACATGACAAGACTTTGGAAGAGGAATTTGATGGTGACAAAATGAATTAAAATCACAGATTTACATAGAGTGTAGTCCTGGCATGCTGTCATACCCTTCCCCTCAATGGAAAAGCCAGCCATGCCAGAGTGTGTGGGTGAAATCAGACCAGCAAAGAATAAGACATTTAAAACTAGTGAATTTTGAAAACAAGAGCAAAGACATACAAAAGCATAATTTTTTGAAAAAATTTTTAAACTCAAACATATATAATGTGTATTTAAATGTGTGTTGTAAATATGGGGCTTGGAGCTATTAACATGTCACCTTAAAATATGTATTGTATTAGCACATATGTTGTATGTGTATATCTCTCGATATTACTGAGCACAATTTTAATCTAAAATTGTCTTCATCTATTCTGGCAGTATGCAGATGGATCTTGTCACTAGGCAATTGGTCATCTTCTACTCATCGACTTTAACAATGAACCATAAATATAATGGCTACAAAAACAGATTTCTAAACCCCCTTTGGTGTAATTGCAGAGAATTTTTAGCTCTTTTTATCAGAGCTATTTGAATACTTACAAGGATTACTCAGGTAAAATTGGTCAAGATCATTGAAAAAATAACAAACTAAATCAGTACAAATATTTTCCTATCAGATAACTTTTCACATTATAATTTTTTTTTACTAAATTATTGCTATTGTCATCATTCACACTTAAATTTGGCTTGAATGGCATGTAAACAATATTATTATGTTTCTTCTTCCCATATTTAGCATTCTCAAGTCTTACATTTGAAAAAGACCATCACAGTCAATTTGTCTAATCTCTTCCTGAAGTATGATTCCCTTCTTTGATAAGCAAGTTATGGGCTTCCAGCCCATTACTTCCAGATTTACAGATAAAGAGAGTTTACAGCTTTCCATGGGAATCTATTCCTTTTTTGGATAGTCCTAATTGCTGAGTTCAATCTTCCAATGTCTTTTCCTATTGCTTCCCAAGGAAGACACTGATGATGAGATTCTGGGCAAGGACTATTGACTTATACTACTGAACCCTTCACTACAACTTTTAAAGATTGAAGAGTGGCATCAGGAGAGATAGTAACTCAAGAAATGAGCTGAAAAAAGAAATCTAAGACATAATAATCGTGTATTGTACTAATTTCTTTAAAATGTCTATATAATTTGACTTCATATTAATTATATTCATAGGATATGATATAAAAACCACACATTTAAATTAAAATAATATATTTATGTCTGTACATTATATTCAACTAGATTTAATATACAGAGGTTTTTTTTGTAAATGTGAATTTCATCCTAAATTGTTCTAAGAAAATCTGAATTTACATCATTGTTCCATTTTTTTTCTTTTGATCTTGAGTTTTTAGATACTATAATTAAACTATTCTGAATTTGATTCCATTTGCCCATGTTTGGTTTGCAATGGTTTTATTTAAGGTCCTAAATATAAAAGAAATCATAAGCAATACAAATGTAATTTTACAGGCTAATAGTCTGCTGGGTGCTTCAATGCTGACAAATGGGGAAAAATAGTTTCTAAGCCATTGGAAACTGTGTGCAGTGTGTGAAATAGCTTTCAGCTAAGTGCTATTTGATTTACTAATGTCTTTAGTATTAAACTTTGTTCATATACATTTATAGACTTAAATATTAGAGCATATTTTTTTCAGCCTTTTTTCAGCATAATCAGAAGGTGATTGGCACATACCTTGTCATAAAATAAAAATGGACCATTTGGGATATCACAACAGAACAGGTGAAAGTATCCTAAATCATTTTATAACAGACCTGTTAACTAGTCTATGCCTGTAGCTTGAATGAAATTAGGTTAAATACTAAAAAACATCAGGCAGCAGGCAAGAAAGAATTTTAATAAACTCTAGCACTGGATTCATTGAAGTAGTAGAATCCTGAAAAATGGACAAACATTTTCAAGAACTTATTGAGTATAAAAAATTCATTCTATTTATAGAAATGAACTCATCTTATCTAGCCTACAATCAAGTTAGAGAGACAAGATATAGAAACATAGCCTTAATTTAAATGTGGTGTTTTTTAAGAAATGTATAATATAATACTAAGAGATTCCAGGGGGTATAGCTTCAGATCATAAGGATAGTGGATGGCTTTTTGAAATAGGTAGCATTTGAACTGGATATGGAAGCACAAATTGATAGCCAAAATTGAGTTTCCAGTCTGTGGAACAATGAAAAGAAAAGTTTGAAAATCAATTGGATGTTTGTGGA
>CM053626.1:17111903-17131735 GCA_028646595.1 Phalanger gymnotis | reverse complement strand
AAATAAAAAGAAGACATATTTGAAACACATTATAAAGAATAAATTGTGCTTGGCAATTTATTGGAAGGAAAAAGTGTTCCAAAGGCAGAGTAAAAAAGGACACTGAGATTGTGAATTATGACAAGTGTGACATCATTAAGAGAAATTAAAAAGTAAGGAAGAGATTCAGATATTGATCTTTATCAGAATTCTTCCACATGGTTACAGTCAAAGTCAATGGATCTTCCAAAAAGAGTAGATATCAAAGTATTTAAGGTCATCAAAGGATAACAAAAAGGTAGAAGAAAGGAGGGCTAAGGATAAAACCTTAGGGAATGGCAACATTTGGGGAGTGTGAGGAGAAATAGAAACAGTCGGTCAACAGGCATTTATTAGGCACTCACTATTTACCAGGCATTGTTCTAAGAACTCAGAATACATATTGAATAATAATAATAAATAAACAAGACAGATCTTCCACACCCCGCCCTGGCCTTCAAGGAGTTCCTGTTTTGATGGTGGAACACAATACTTAAAAAGAAGCTGAGATTAGGTGGGAGGAGGTCTCTGGTACCAAGTGAATGATGGAGCAGTCTTCACTGCAGGCCAGTGAAAATAAAGAAAAGACTAGTCTTCCGTGATCCCCATAAATGGAGATTCTGGGAGGAGTTCTCCACTGAGTGGATGCAGGTTAAAGGGTATGTCTGAGGTGTGTATTCCAGAGCTGACATGATCTTCCAGGAAAAAAAAAGGGGGGGACAGAAGGGAGAACTTAGACACACCAGAGAATGTGCAGAATTCAGTGAAGGAAAGAATGAGGATAAACAAGAAAAGAGTGGTCAACATGTTAAATGTCTTAGAGAGAGCAAGGCAGAATAGAAAATGGAAATCAGCAATCCTAATTTATTGTCATTTTCTGAATGCAAAGCATCATCAGTATGGAAAAGATAAAGAATAGAGCCTTAAAATGAGATGAATTCTCTGAAGTCTCCTAATGCAGATGGACACTCTGCAATGTACATAGTGAGAGAATTACCTGGAGAACCAGAAGTTTAAGTAACTAGCCAAGAGTCACATAGCTAATTTGTTTGATAGGCAGGATCTGAATTAGGTCTTCTTGTTTCCAAGACCAACTCTCTATTTTTTTCAGATTTTTTTATTTTATTTTACAAGACCACAAATACAAAATAGAGAAAAGAAACAAAAACATATCATAAACTTAAATATTGAAACTTAAATATAAAGTAAGAAAGAAAAAAGCATGTCATGTGCATAGCAGAACATAGGAGAGGATTCAAAATATGTAACAATAAATTTTCATTTCAAGAAAACCTGTACGATAAATAACACACCTTGTGTGGAGCATTGTCCATCTTTTCTTTATTTCCTTGTGTTTTCTTTTGTTCTCTGCTGCGCACTTTTTAACTTTGTTCTTTTTTTCCCTGCTCCCCTCCCCCCCCGAAAGCTACAATATAATTTAGATGTTTCTTGATATATACATATAGATACAGATATATACATACACTTTCTTGGAGGCTTTTGATGTAGGCTCTTTGACTTTGTTGACTTCTTCTGGCTATATGTTTTGACCTTCTTCATCACCAAAAAAAAAGATTCCAAAGTCTGAGTCTGAATGTGAGACCATTTTCATTGCCTGTTCATGTTCCCAGCCAACTACTTGACCCTTGAGCTTTTCATCAGGGTAGGACTGCTTGTAGAGTAGGGAGTACTCTGTCCCAAGCTTGAGGGGCCTTGTGCTGCTATTTTCAGAGCTACTTCTACACAGCAAGCTCTGCCACACCAGTGCTCCTTCTCCCCCAAGAACTGCCAACCGGGCTGGTGACTCAGATCC
This sequence comes from Phalanger gymnotis, assembly GCA_028646595.1. NCBI lineage: Eukaryota > Metazoa > Chordata > Mammalia > Diprotodontia > Phalangeridae > Phalanger > Phalanger gymnotis. The sequence goes on along the minus strand of CM053626.1, from coordinate 17,129,904 downwards.
AGGCAGGCCAAAGCAGGCTTTGCACTCCTGCTCTAATCCGCTGCTTAATTCCTCCCACCAGGTAGGCCTGAGGCCAGAAGCAACCACAGCTGTAGCTCTGGAAGCAGCCTCAGAGCTGCCCAACCTCCACCACCCCGGGGCCGTGGCTGACTTCCAACTCCTTTCATTCTGTCCCAGCAGCTTTTCCCACTAATCTTCTCTGTTTTCTTTGGCATTTTTGGGTTGAGAAGTCTGGTAACTGCCACAGCTCACTGATTCTGAACACCATGCCTGTTCCGCCCAGCTCCTGGTCTTGTCCTGACACGGCCCATGCTGGGCTCCGCTCGGCTCCGAGCGATAGACCCTTCCCAGCGTCCAGGCTCTCCTGGCCTGGAGCCCCGCTTCCCTTTGCTATTTTGTGGGTCCTGCGGCTGTAGAATTTGTTCAGAGCCATTTTTATAGGTGTTTGGAGGGACCTGAGTGGGGAGCTTAAGCAAGTCCCTGTTTCCAGCCGCCATCTTGGCTCCGCCCTCTATATTTTCTCTGCTTGATCTATTCTCCAAATCTGTTGTTCTTCTCATAAGACATTTCACTTTCTCCTCTATTTGTTCATTATTCATGTTCTGTTTAATTATTTCTTGATCTCTTATAATTTCACTGGCTTCACTTTGCCCAATTCTAATTTTTAAGGTGTCATTTTCCTCCTTGAGATTCTGGATCTCCTTTTCTAATTGGCTAACCTTCCTTTCACAACTTTTTTCATTTTTCTTGGATTTTTTTTTAGTTTTTCCTCCATCTCTGTCTTTTGATTTTTAAAGTCTTTTTTTAAGATCTACAAATTCTTTTTGGGCAAGTGTCCATTTGAAGTTGCTCTTTGCGGGGTTCTTTACTTCAGTATCCTCCTCTGAAGATGAACCCTGGTCATCTCTATTCCCATAATAGGTCTCTATTGTTGGATTCTTTCTCCTTTGCCTGTGCATTTTGTGTGTGTGTGTGGTAATGACTTGATTTTTGTCATACCTCTAGCCCTGTGGTGTGGGAAATGGTGCCTCTTGCCTCAGATCTTCAGTTCTATCCTCTAGCCTAGAACCAAAGCCAAACCTCCAACTTCCTGCCTCACTGCTTACGCACTCACCTGGCATGTGCTGGTTCCTTCTCACCCCTGCTGCAATTTGGAGCGCAGCTGAGTCTGGCGTTCCTCGTCAGCAGAAGTTCCTGAAATCTTCCTGGGCTCAAATTGACAACTCCCCTCACTATCCCGGTGGGGGGGAAAAGTTCCACTGGCTGGGTCTGCCTCTCAAACCAACTAACCTTGGGGCTTTCCACTAGTTATTCCAGAGGCTTGCCGCTTTGTTGTTAAAAAGAAACCTAGCTTGGAGGTGTTTACTCCTGGAAGGGACCAAACCTGGTCCTGGGGTTTTCCCTCAGATCTTCTCAAACTGTCTGAGGATGATCCCGGTTGCACCCCTATTTTTCTTTGTCTCCACCCACTTTGGTTGCCCTAAGGTGCTATTTTAACTCTTTTGTGGGGGAAAATCTTTTTTTCTGACCTATTCCGCCTCTTCCCAGAATCCTCTCTCTATTTTTCTTTTAATTTGATCAAATACTTTCACTTTAATGAATGTTTACCATGTTTGTAACAACAATGTTGTTAGCAGCTCCTGTGGCTGTGTAAGACCAATAGCACCAGCACACAGAATCGCTGCTAACAATCTGCTTGTCTAAGGAAAGCAACTTTAAGGGGTTAACAATCTTACTTTAAACAAACATATATCATTCACTTAGTTCAGGGGGGAAAAAGTCAGCACCCTGAACTTCAGAGCAAATACAAACAGAAATTGCAAACAGCTCGTATAAACAGGGGCTTTTTTCTGATCAAGACACCACATATGTAGTTACCAGAGAGAAACACCAACATCTGGGTTTTTTCAAAGCCGGGGTGGAGGGGGGAGGGCTTCAATCAGCTATCCAAACATTCATCACCAACACTCACGATGAGTGTACCCCCACAAGCGAACCACTAACCTCCAGCACACATACTGTGCTCAGGAACCCAAGGGCTCAGGTCTACCATTTAGGGTGTGGGGAAGTTCTTCAGTCACTAGCACCACTTCATATACTTTGTTTCCAGTCAATGACTCCTGATTGCCTTTAGTGCCGAGAAACCCTCCAAAACAAAAAAGAGCCGGCTTTACTGCCCCATTCAAACAAAGGCGAGACTCATAAAAAAAGGGACTTGTTTGCCTTGGCACTCAAAAAGAGAAAAGAGTAAAAAAGTCTCACCCTGATTACCGTTGCAACGTTGATGGTACAAATAATTAGATTTATTGTGTCTACTCTTTTGTCTGCACTATAAAGTATTAACTGCATATTTATGAACTTTACAGAGGCTGTTAATAAGGTTTGGAATCAACGGCATCCCAGTGGAAATCATAAATAAAAAAGTGTTCAGTTAATCATATCTTGGATTATGAATTCATTCCTCCTTGTGACTCAACATTAGAGACGCTTTGACTCATTATATTGTGCCATGAGGAAGTTAGTGACTGAGAATTTTGGTAATCTAAAAGTCTTATAACTGAAGAACAGAAGAAACAGGTAGCAACAAACCCCACTAAGACGCCACTGAAATGGCTCAAGGTGATGAGGGCCTCATCTAGCACAGTGGCATTAGGAATAAAAAGCAGCTCGATTTGAAACACATAATAGAGAAAAAGTCAATTGAGCTCGAGAATTTATTGGATGCGGCAAGTAAACAAAAAGCAGAGTAAAAGATGACTCCAAGATTCTGAATGAAAACAGTCCAACTAGTTATCTTAAGGGCCTGGATTTTAATAACAACAATCACTCCTGCGTTATATCCATTTGATAAAGAAAACTGGGATCCTAAGTTAGAAAAAAGATACCCTAAACTGGTTGATAAAAGTGATTTTGGTCCTGAAACACATAATATTCTGCTCATGTTGATAACGTCTTTAATTACCAGCTGCTGTAAATGATCTTATCCTCATTAACTGCCAAAGCAGGGAACGGCACATCTCTTATTACCCCCTGTTTTCAAATAGTCCACCTGTTTTTAATTAGTGAAGCGAACAAAGCCTACCTACAGTGAGACTATTTAAGTGAGATGCTGCAGCTGCTAAAGCCATCAATTCAGATCATTGCAACCAACCACTTGGTGTGTGTTAAAATCATATCAATATCCTGGGTTATAATCATAGACAGATAGACAGACAGACGGATGGATGAATCTGATATGATACAGATATTTTCCCTTGGTCTGCTGTTGTTGTTGCTAGTTATTCCTGACTCATCATGACCCCATTTGTGGATTTCTGGGTAAAGATACTGGAAGTGGTTCACCATTTCCTTCTGCAGCTCATTGTTTACAGATGAGGAACTGAGGCAAAAAGGGTTAAGCAAATTGCCCAGGGTAACACACAGCTAGTCTGTGTCTGAGGCCAGATTTGAACTCAGAAATCTTCCTGGATTCTTCCTGACTCCAGGCCTCACATTCTATCCACTACACCACCTGGCTGCCAGTCTCCCTCAATATATCAAAATAAAAGAATTGCCAGAAATGTATACCTATAGATAGAATTTGATTTACTTTTTGCCGGGGCAGAATTAATCAAATTGATAATGTTAATAACTGTCAATAAATGGATTATTCCTAATAAAAGATTTCAATATAAATCATTGCTCTTTCAAGGATTTGTGATTTCAGTGAAGTTACACCACTAAAACCCATTGCAAATCTTCTGCATTTGGAAAGACAATGTTCTTGAACTGTGGCAAAAAAGTTCATCGTTCCCCAGCCACGCACCGGCCTCTCCAGACTCAGCTATAAACCAATGGCTATCAGACTTCAGACAGTCACCAACAGGCTTGTACGCAAAGTCTATCTTACTTGAATAGGACTTGCCAGAGCTCATTCTCCACTGGCAAGACCTTGGGGAATACAGGCCCACGTACGTGGCAAACAAAAACAAGAGAATAGAAATATAGCGGCAAATGTCAACAGATAACTGTAGAAAACAATCATTTTTAATCATTTCTGCTATGGTTTTTTAAATCTTCTGTATTCCTAGTCCATGGAATTTTCATCCCCCAATCGGTCCAGAAGAACATTCCAGTATTTACACACTACAGACTTACAAAAGATAATAGCAAGAAGAAATGAGATCAGATTTTGGTTATATAGAAATAGACAATCTCAGAGATTAGATACATGAAAACAGAAACATAACAGAAGTACCCACGAGTTATTGATTTCGACCTAGAAGGAACTCTATAGGTCATTTATTCCAGCCCCCTCAATCTACACATGAGAAAACTGAGGCCCAAAGTGAGTAACCTGCTCAAGTTTACACAGGTAGAAAACTGCAGAGATAGGATTTGAACTCACAATGAAAAGGATGAAATCAGGCAGCACAGTAAAGAGGCTGTGGATTTGAGCATTTGGTGCTGATAAATGGCCAGTTAAGAAGGTGTTAGGCATACCAATTTCTACTTCAGATAATTTCTATGATCCTTTTCACTTTCCCCTTTCACTGATTCACAGCCCAATGACTTCTAAGCATTTAATCTGAGGAAATAGGAATGGAGAAATGGACTAAGGACATATTAAACACTTTAAATTTTGGCTTTTTATCTGTCTCCTTTCCTCCGGATCACTTTTGTGAAATCTTTTTGGAACATGATGACAACTTCTGATCTATCCCAAGTCCCAACCTTATGATCCATATCCATGATCCACATTTGGTTATTACTTCCATTTCCATTGCCCATATTTATTATTTGGATTTAGCGGTATTGATGTTCACTGGTCTGTTTAGTTGGTATATCCTCTCTCTCCATCCAGAGATTAGAAAGTATCCACTCCCAGGCTGAAGGCACTGCAAACAAATCATTTTGTTGCAGACAAATGGAAAAGAAGAAGAAATGGTTCTTCAAATGTTACTAAGATTTGACTGCCAGTAGCCTTTAGTTTAGCTAATAAAACTGGTGGTTTGTGCTGCTGCTTCAGCAAACCTGGCCTGGTTTATGCAGCACAGAGGCGATCTCCAAGCTTAAGCATGAATATCGCCTTGCTGTGTGGTCACTGTGATCTCTGCTGCTCTGAAAAGATTTGCATCTTTTCTCTTCTGAGACCATGGCAACCATTACATAAAAACAGGGAAAGTAAAGAGAAACAAAAGAATCTCTTAACACTTAAAATTACATGAGAGGTTCAAGATAAGTTAGGCAGAAGCATTTTTTTAAATTTTCAAAATGCATCAGACCAATGGCCTTTGGCTTTTAATACAAAAGCTGAGATTAGAAGATGACTGACCTATTATCATTTTTTTGCTATAGGACTCAAGGGATGGAGTGTCCTCTAATAAAGAGTAATCAGGAGTTCCCTTCATTTAAATGCTTTTCTCTGTGATAACATTGGTGACTCACTGTGTAAATGCATGTGATAAGTGTTATTGTCAATGTCTGGAACTCAAAGTAAGACCCTGGGGATACAGTAGATTTCTTATTCTTTTCTAGTAAAGGTAGCAAGTTAACACTGACAGCTGAGTTGGGGCCTCTCTTGTAGAAAAAAAAATGCGACTAAGAAGAGAGCAACGGGAAAAGATCTAAATTGAGAGAAGGGTAGAGGCTGCTAATTTTTATGGTTGTTTGTTTTAGCTTTATTCTTCTATTACTAGTGAAATGCAATATAAATAAGCTATTCAACAGGGAAAATGGTGTAAACAATATTGACATTGATGAAGGATACTGATATTGATAAAGAAAGCAATGACCAATAAAAACAACAAAACGATTGTTCACATGGTAGGGAATAAGAGATACCTGACAGATCACCTGGGCACTCCACTGGGGTACTCTTGATGGTAAGGAAACTCAGGAAAGTATGTTAGAATGTCAGGTGTACCCTTTATTATGTAATTACGGGAAGACATGGAAAAGAGTAATTCAAGGACAAGCAAGCATGTAAGATACATGGTGATCTGTAACATTGAATCATCTATACATCGATTATATCATATACCCACAACGATATTGAAATATTGGAGAATAATTTCTATTCTGTGATAAAAACACATTTTGTTTATTCATTTGTGTGGTAGTAGATGTTGTGTTCCTTTTTACTTAACTTAATAGTGTATCACCTTATCACTATGTATGTCTGTATTATGTATATGTGTGAGTTAAGATGAGTTTTACTTTTCCAATGAATTCTATTCTATTCTATTCTATTCTATTTCAATGAATTTCTATTCCTTAGAGCAGCTTATCTTTTCCAGAGTTCTTAGTCTAAATTCATGCCAAATGATTAGGTTCTTATTGGATGAAAAAATCAGAAGTCTCCCAATGGCAGGAAGAAAAGACTTTGGTTCAAACAGGACAGAAACATATAGGTTCTTAAGGCAGACACCTATTCTCAAGGAAGGTACATTTTATTGAAAAGACAATAGGTCCAAGAGCAGAAAGAGAAAAGGAGTTCTTGCTCCTCCCATCTTTTCCTCCATTTACCTAATAAACACCTTATTTTCATGTGATTGTCTAATGCCTTTGAGGAGACAGCACCTGGAGAAGAGAAAACTGACTGGGGCTCCATCTGGATGGGAGGAAGCAGCATCTGGAAGAGCTGGCAAAGGAGACATCTGTTATTCCATCAAAGACCCACATCTTCTCACTTAACAGGGAGCTTTTGGAATGTCAAGGTATCTTTTGCATTCCTCCAGGTTCCTGGATTCTCATATATTTGGCACGTGTGGAGGATTCTTTATCAGCAAGGATGCCTGTAAGTCACCTTGAAGCATTCCATTTAATTATTCCATGTATTCAGAGGTAAATGTAACCCTCAAATGGACTATTGCCATTAAGTCCTATATATCGTAAAGAATACCAACTACATCTGCTACTATTTAAAATGGAAAGAGGAATTCAAATATTTGAAATCAGATTAGAAAGTTAGAGGACCCTGAAGTTACTAGCAAGGTGAAGAAAGGAAGAAAGTGCATCTTTATATTGAAACAATTACCCTGAGGTAATTCTGCCTCAAGATGGAACAACCTTTATCTAATCAAGGGGTCCAGTGGAGGACAGCAGTTCCAAGAAATGCTAAAGTACATATGTTGGATGAGTGTCTCAACATCTAGACAGAAGCAAAAGTGTTCATAATAAGGATATTTGGTCCAACTGATAGATGTGTTATTCCACCACTTTTGGGAAAATAGAACAAGTATACTATTTCTGTCCACCCTTTCATTATATATCTAAGGATAAAATAGTGGGTTTTCAGGGAAGTAGGCCAAAGGAAAAAAAAGACAGGACTAAAAAGGATGAATTAAAAAGAAAATTAAACATTATATATACCTCATTAAAAATAACTTATCAAAATGTATTTCCCTTGTCATATGTAATCATGAGGTGGGGCAGTTACAGCTCTGGAGCAGCAGCTAAATTAACCAACCTTCACCTATAGTTGGATTTACAATAGGAGAAAAGCTTTCAAATTAGTGGAAAGGAGCCAGAATTCACATGTCAGATAACATCCTGGGCTGGTGTTATATGGAAGGCATTGCTACATCTATTCTCCCCGTTTCTGCTCTGTAGCACACATTGTGTTATGTGGAATATATACTCTTTTAGATAAGGCCCTTTGTATCTGTTTAGCACTGAGTATGTGTCAGGCCAGGACTCCTTTAAGAGGCAGCAGGGAATAACGAATAGAGAAGAGACTTTGAAGATGAGGTTCATGCCCCACTTTTAATACCTACTGGCTCTATGACCCTGGTCAGATCACTCAATCTCTCAGTAGCCAAGCCACTTTTGAACACTATATGTTGCAGAGAAGATGTCAACCAGGATTGATACAGTGAGTTTCTTCCCCTGGGAGCTCCCCATACTTAATAAATCATTGCTGCATTCACTATTCCTATATGCTAGGCCCTATGGTAGCCACTGGCTTTACAAAGATGAAAAATAAGCCTTCTTTTGCCTCTATTTTACTGGAATGTGGAGAGAGGTCCAACAAAGGCATGAGGAGAATGCAAGATTAATTGGGGAAAGGAGACCAACAGACAAGAGAAGGAAAGGCTTCACAGAAGAGGCAGAATCTCATTTGAAGCTTGAAAAATTCAAAGCTATTGAGAGGTGGAGATGAGGAGCCAGTGGATTCCAGGTATGTGAACAAATGGAGGTGAGGGATGGACTGTCCAGTGTGAGTGCAGGCTTTCTGGAAAATGGAAGTCATAGAGCATAAGTATGAAGTTATGGCACTGAAGATTCAGGAGAGTAGTATTAATATAGTAATCCCTGTGGCTTAAGAAGTTTGTTTGACAGGTCAGCACGAGCCAGGAAGATAGCAGGTGAAATTGGGAGGAAGAAAACCAAACAGGAGGATACTTCAATAGTCAGTAATAATTAGGGTAATGGTCATGTGGACAGTATGATCAGGGACAGACTTATGAGGAAGAATCAACAAGAATTTGCAAATGACTGGATATGGAAGATGAAGGAGAGGGAAGACTTAAGGCTGATTCTGACATTGTGAACTTGGGAGGTTAGATGGAAGGTGGTGTCCTCAACAGAAATGGTAGTGTTTGAAGAAGGGGAAGGATTATGGGAGAAGGCAATGATTTCTTTGGAGATCGAATAGGGATATTCAGAAGAGTTGTAGTCTAGGAGTAAGATTAGCTCCAGATATCAAGATCTAAGGGTCATCTGCATAGAAATAATAGCTGGGAGCAAATGTGATTACCAAGAATGAGTATAATGACCTAGCAGAACAGAATTGAGAATGGAGGAACAAACATAGAGCCAGGGAATATATAGAGACCTAGCAGAGGAGAATGAGAATGAGCAGGAGATCACTGTTGGAAAGCAGAGTCAAGATGGAAGGGAAAGGCAGGGACTCAACCTGAGCTCTCCCCAAAACCCCTCTGAATAACTTTAAATAATCCCGCAAAACAAATTCTGAAGAGACAGAACGCAACAATGGATAACGTGAAACAATTTTCCAGCCCAAGACAACTTAAAAGGTTGGCAGGAAAAGTTTGTTACACCAGGGTGGGAGTAAAGTACAGGCCAGCATAGGTCATGCCAGCACAGACCAGGCCCCAGCAAACTAGGAACATGCCTTGGTAGGTAGCAGGGGACTGAATCAGTGGTAGCAGTGGCCCACAGATGGTAAGGGGGTCAGACAGCTGGGCAGAAGGAGATTACAGGTATCCCTTTGGTGGCACCAGGGGCTGGACTCTGTTCTATTCTCCATGTTTGGAACTGGATCATAGTCCTGGATCTCAGTTCCAGGGCGAGGAGCACTAGCACACCAGAGTTTGCTGCTGCAGGGGAGATGGGACCTTGGTCACACTTCCAGGGCAGAAAAGAGTGCTTGTGATGACTCACAGGCCAGGGTGCATACTACCAGAGTACAGGACAGGAGAGCTGAAAACACACCTTTCCCTAGATCATATTACTGTAGAAGAACCAAAAGCTTCTAGGTTCTAAGAATTAACTCTGAAAACAGCTATACACACACACACACACACACACACACACACACACACACACACACACACACACACACACCCTGAAGACTGGGACAGTGCCATCTCCACTCCAGAACAAGGCCCCACTTTAGCATAGAGTTAAAAGTCAAGAAATAGGTTTGAAAAATGAGCAAATATAAGAAAAAAATCCTGACTATAGAAAGTTACTAGATGATGGTGAAGATTAAAACAGGAACTCAGAAGAAGACAACAAAGTCAAAACTCAGGCCATGGAAGAGCTCAAAAAGGATTTGAAAATCAAGTAAGAGAAGAAAGGAAAAATTAGAAATGAGAGTGATGCAAGGAAAGCATGAAAAAAGAACCAAAAGCTTGTGTAAAGGAGGCAGAAGAAATACTGAAGACAATAACACCTTAAAAAACAGAATAGGCCCAATGGAAAAGATATAAAAACTTCATTGAAGAGAAGCACCCACTAAAATGTAGAATTAGCCAAATGGAAAAGGAGGTACAAAAGCTGACTGAAGAAAGAAAATTCCCTAAAAATTAAAACTGGGCAAGTGGAAGCTAATGACTTTGTGAGACACCAAGAAACAATAAAACAAAATCAAAAGATTGAAAAATAGAAGAAAGTACAACATATCTCATTAGAAAAACAACTGAATTGTAAAATAAATCCAGGACAGATAATTTAAGATTTATTGGACTACCAGAAAGCTATGATAAAAAAGTACCTAGATATCATATTTCAAGAAATTATCAAGGAAAACTGCCTTGATATTCTGGAACCAGAGGGTAAAATAGAAATTGAAAGAATACGCCCATCCCCACCTAAAAGATATACCAAAACTAAAACCCTCAGGAGTATTACACCAAATTCCAGAGCTCCTAGGTGAAGGAAAAAATATTACAAGCAGCCAAAAAAGAAACAATTCATATATTATGGAGTCAAAGTCAGGATCACATAAGATTCAGCAGTTTCTACATTAAAGGATCAGAGTGCTTGAAATATGATATTCTGGAAGGCAAAAAGAGCTAGGATTACAACCAAGAATTACCTACCCAGCAAAACTGAGTATAATCCTCCAGGATAAAATGTATATTCAATGAAATAGATGACTTTCAAGTATTCTTGATGAAAAGACCAGAGTTGAATAGAAAATTTGACTTTCAAATACAAGACTCAAGAGAAGCATAAAAAGGGAAGAGGAATCATAAGGGATTCAATAAAGTTAAAGCATTTATATTCCTACATGAGAAAAGGAGACTTTTCACTCCTAAAACCTTTCTCATTATTAAGGCAGTTAGAAGGAGCTCAAGGGCATAAGTGAGAGTTGAATATGATTGGATAATTGTCTAAAAAAATTAACAAATAAGAGAGGAACGCACTGGGAGAAAGGGAAAGAGAGAGAATGAATTAAATTATCTGACATAAAAGAGGTGTGAAAGTGCTTTTACAGTGGAGGGGGAAATGGAGGAAGTGGGAGAGAATATGTGAACCTTACTCCCATCAGAATTGGCTTAAAGAGGGAATAGCATACACATTCTGTTGTGTATAGAAATCTCTCTTACCATATAGTAGAGTAGGAGGGGAAGGTAATAAGAAAAGAGTGGGGGGGTTGATATAAGGAAGAGTGGATTGGAGGGTAACTACAAGTCAGAAGCAAAACACTGTTGAGAACAGAGAGGGTGAAAGGAGACAGTAGGATAAATGGGAAGAAAATAAGGTGGAGGGAAATACATAGTAATCATAAATATGAAAAAAAAACACATAGCAAGTTTCTCTGAGAAAGACCTCATTTTTCAAATATACTGAAAACTGTGTTAAATTCAAAGAAGTAAGAGCCATTCTTCAATTGATTAATGGTCAAAGGATATGAATGGGCAGTTTTCAGATAAAGTAATCAAAGTTATCTATAGCCATATTGATATGAAGAAGACCCCAGACCCAATTCAGAAGTTGGCATCTCAAGCGTTTTATTCAAGAGGCTGAAGGGTTTCCCCTTTTGGTTCTCAAGAAGCCGGCCCAGATCCTCAGGAAGGAAAAGCGCATCTCACGGAAGCAGAAATTGAGCTTTTATGGGATTAGTGCTCCTCCTAGCAAACCCCTCCCACCTTGGTCAGGATTGGTCCCTGCTTACATCATTCCCTTTATGTCATGTTAGTTATTATGTTGCTGACTGAGGCAAGCTTTCCCATGCCCCTTTTTCCATACATTGCTGAGTGGTCAGGTTTTTTTTAAGGTCTTTTTCTTATCTCAGCAATCCTTGGGCTGTCACAAGGTCAGGGCCCTCTATATGGAAACTTGTTTCACAAGAGGGGCCCCATCTGTGCTGCAACTAATTTCACAAGACTGTCACAGATCCTATGTCAGCAGCCTTTAGGTTGTCAAGATCTGTGTGGAAAATTTCAGAAGAGGGGCCCTATGGCTTCATCTGTGTGGAAACTGAACTTTATATTTTATAATATAATAATATGAAAAAATGCTCTGTCACGATTGATTAGGAAAATGAAAATTAAAACTCTGAGCTAACACTTCATACCTATCATACTGGCTAGTATGACAGAAAAGGAAAATGACAAGTGTTGGAGGGGATGTGGGAAAATCAAGGCACTAATGCACAGTTGAAGCAGTATCCTGATTCAACCATTCTGTAGAGCAATTTTGAACTCTTCCCAAAGGGCTATAAAACCATGGCTAGTCCTTCACCAAATAATACCACTACTATGTCTGTGTACCAAAGAGATTGAAAAAAAAGAAAAGAAAAAGGACCTATACATATCAAAATATTTATAGTAGCTCTTTTAGTGGTGGCAAAGAATTAGAAATTGAGGGGATGTTCCATCAGTTGGGGAATAGCTCAACTAATTGTATATGATTGTGATAGAACATTATTATGCTATAAGAAATGATGAGCAAGATGCTCTCAGAAAACCTGAAAAGCATTATATGAACTGATAAGAAGTGAAACAAGAAGAATCAGGAGAACATTGTATACAGTAACTTCAATATTGTATGATGATTAACTATAAATGACTTAGTTATTCTCCGCAAAACAAAGATCTGAGACAATTCTGAAGGACTTGATGAAAAAATGCTACTTATCTCCAGAGAGAAACAGAGTTGATGGAGTCTGAATGTATATCAAAGCGTGCTTTTTCTTTATTTTTTCTTGGTTTTTTTGGTGTTTTCTTTCACAACATGACTAACATGGAAATATGCTTTGCATGACTGCACATATGTTACCTATATCAAATTACTTGCCTTCTCAGTGAGGGAGGAAGGGAAAGAGGGAGAGAGAATTTGAACTCACATTTTTTTTTTTAAAAAGCACTAAAATTGTTTTTAACATGTAACTGAGGAAAATAAAAAATTAAATAAAAAAAGAAAAAGAAAGACCAATGTCATAGAGGTCAGCGAGCCAATATGCCATTAATTAAACATCTACATACAACTATGTTCCAGGCACTGTGTTAAGTACTGAAGATGAAAGGCAAAATGAAGTACCTGCCCTCAAGGGGCTCATAATTCAATGGAGGAGACCACCTGAAAACCACCAAGGGAGAAGAGAATATGGAGAAGGGAGGGCATGACAGCATCAAAACCTTCTGGAAGTTTGAGAAAACACTATTGGATTTGGCAGTTCAGAGATCACTGGCTACCAGGGAGAAAGTGTTTCATTTGAGTGGTGGCATCAACAGCTAGATTTCAAGTTGTTGAGAAGGCAACAGGACTTGAGAAAGCAATGTGAATGAATGCAAAGAATTTTTTTTTTCTAGCTGTTTCTCTGCAAAAGAGAAACAGAAGGAACAGCAAGTTGTACAAAGTAGATTTGCATTTTCATGGAGAATCGTCTTTTTATTGTACTATGTTATGGAAATCATTTTTTTATTCCATAAACTTAAAATAAAATTCAAAAAAAAAGAGACACAGAGTAGAGTGGAAAGAATAGAAAAGGATCTGTGGGAAAAAGTAAATTCTCTCTCCCTTGGGCAAAGTGGAGAGTTTAGATAAATAAATAAATGCACACACACACACATTTACTTCGCACTCACAAACTAAAGAATTGGCTTACCCGTATTCATATTATCTATTGTCAGATATCTACAATTCCTTCTTGCTTTTTGTCAATCTCTTTGAGTATGTTGGTTGACTTTAAGGCTGTCTGCTCAGTAAGTAAACAATATATAAAGAAACCATGTTGCACTTTTTCAAAAAGGCCCATTGTAAAAACAACTTAACACAGATTAGGCAACCACAGGAAGATCCTGAATTGGCAAGATCTACGGGATGTTTAATTTAACATAAAATTCATGCCCGGCAAAGAATAGATCCTGCAAGTTTGAGAACCATACATAATTTATAACAACTGGAAGGCACTTGCAACACCTGAAATTAAATCGGAAATAAAATGATTCCCTGGAGGTAGCTGAGGTTGGTGTAAGAAATGCATTTAAAAACAAGCATACAAATAGTTTATGTCATGATAGTGTGCATTATTCAGCAGCTGTGACCTCATTACAAATCCCTCACTGCTGTTCTGAAGATAGGACGCGAACCTCCTGCACATGGGGCCCCTAGCACACCTCGAGCTGCTCTTTGGAAAGACGTCTCTTTTTATGGCAAGCATGTTGACTTGTTACTAGTGCAAAGAAATACCTAAGTGACTTGTTTCCCTTTAGGCTGTCTTGTGCGTTGGGGATCTGCTGGGAATAAAACCAAAGACGCTCTTGCCACAGAACACTCTTTTTATACTACGAAGGACATTTGTTTTTCAGGCGGTGTTGATGTGTTGACTCAATCTCTTATGCTCTCCACCTACCCATTCTTCTTTGTGAACAAAGGCACACATTTGAAACAGCCACCTGGGATGAGTCATCTATGAATTCTTTGCCTCCAGAATGGAGATCTTCTGAAACCCAGAGCTCTCTGGATCATGTGTTTTAATGACACAATGAATTTGTGATTTTACTGCCAAAGGCACTCATGGCATCGTTATATAAAGCAACCTGTACTTGCCTACTTTGAGGACTGAGTGAATATCACTTTGTCACAACCTGATAGAGAAAAGTGAGGCACAGAAGATTGAAGCCTAAAACTGAAGTCAGGAAGACCTAGGCTGATGCTCTCCCTCATACATCTGCTAGCTATGTGAGCAGGGGCAGGTCATTGACTCTTTCCCAGCCTTGACTTTCTCTTCTGTAAAATCAGGAAAAATTAAGATAACAGTCACTCATGACTCATCAACTAAAGATGGGTTTGTCTTGTTCTCTTCTTTGAGGACATTGGTTGATTTTTAGGTTTTCTGCTCAGTAGGTAATTTATAGATAAAACAAATCCGCATCAGAGAGGTTTTTTTTTGAGTAGCAAAAACCCCCAAACTTTAGTGCACTATAAAACTGATACTTGTTGTGATCATATTCTTCTCCAGTATTCCTTTTCTCAGAAGAGTACTACATTTGTTCATTATTTTTTTTCATTTAGTTAAGTACAGACCCATGGTTTTATCTGGAGTACTTGGTAAAGAATTCCCTCCAGCCACACAGATCAACATCTTTTCTGATGGTGCCTTAGGGAGATACCTAGGTTACTTTTAGTTCAAGTGACTTTTCCAGGATCATACAACTAGTAGATTGCCATAGGAGAGACCAAAAAGCAGGACTTCCCAATTCCTTGGCCAGAACATTATCATGCCATGATGATTCTTGGCATCATGGTTTATTAATTTTATTACTTCCAATTTTTCAAGCACCTATGATTTTTTTTCAATGTGGGTACTCCTTCCAATAAAGCCAGTCAGCCAACAAGCATTTTATTAAACATTTATATGACAGTCACTCTGCCAAGAGCTGTGTGGGTCAGAGACCACTACTCACATTAAAAATATACAGAGACCACTCTTGAGAAAAAGCAAAAAGGAGTTTATTATTTTCTCATGAGAAAGGACACACTCCAGCGTGGCCCAAGATGATGCCAGCACGTGTGTGTGTGTGTGTGTGTGTGTGTGTGTGTGTGTGTGTGTTTTGCGTACATCTCAAAGCAAGTTATATAGACCCAGAGTTCCCCCCACCCTCCCCTCTGGCTCCTCTTCCCATTAACTGGGTTTGGAGCTCACATTCCAAACGTTCAATCTTTTCTCAGCAACAGAGAACAAAAAACAAAAAGACAGGTGTGAGATCCAGGAACTGGTATTCAGCAAAAAGGGAGTAAAAGCTAGATAAACAGGACCTTGCAGATGTCTGTCTACTGATGTAAATTCTTATCTCTACTTTTTCAGCGGAGCAGTTTTTAAAAATATAGGAGGGGTGCAGGGTGCGGGTGGGTGGTAGGACAGGTAAGGTCTTGTCCCACACTGAGGGGGCTTCACTATTTCAGCATTCCACTCAGAGCTGAGGATACAAAGAAAGACAAAAGACAGTCTCTGCTGTAAAGGAACTGAGAGTCTAACAGCAGAGACCACATACAAATGACTATGTACAATTATGTATATTTATAGCTCTCTCTATCAATCTATATATATATATATATATAAATCTAGAAATAGAAAATATACAAATATATATTTATACGCATAAGTACATACAGAATAAGTACCCTCTAAAATAATTTAGGATATGACTCTCAGAGTTCTCATACCCCTAAACTCCACCATCCTAAAGCCACCCTGCTTACTGATAAGCCTCTTTGAATTGAGCTCAGTTGGTTCTCAGTCCATCATTAGGCCCATAATTCAAAGTCTCTCCTCCTCAGACCACACTGCTAACTCATCTCTGCAGGATTTTATCCACCTTGGCAAAGACGTCTCTTCACCTTTTCATCCTCAACCCTCCCTTTATGTGTTGTCATCTGTCATTACAATATAAGCTTCTCCAAACAGGGACTGTCTTTCTTTCTGGTTATATTTGGATTCCCTTACTATGTGCCTAGCACAAAGTAAGAGCTTCACCTATTGACTGACCGACTAGCCAGCTTAGTATTAAATTTCAACTTAAGTCAGATCAGTTGGTATTTATTAGGTGACTACTATGCATCAGAAATCATTCTAGGTGCTGGCAAACAAGACAAGAATGAAAGTCACTGTCCTCGGGGAGCTTACTGATGAAAGAGAAGAAAGCATGTACACTGATCAATAAATTTAAAATATTTGCACCATAAATGAAAAGTACTTTAAGTACTTTCAAGTAAAAAGTACTTTTAGGTTCACACTAAGAACTGGGGACATCAGAGAAGGCCATTTGTATCAAGTGGCACTTGAACCGAGCTTCATCTTGGCTTCCAATAGGCAAAGGGCAGGAGAGAGATCACTGCGGGAAAGGGGAAGAGCCTGCCAAGGCTCTTAGTAAAAGAGAGAATATGACAGATGTCAGCTGAAATGGGATGTAGTTTATAGAGGGATGGGGGCATGGACAGGGTCAAGTGTAATTATCTTGAAAGATAGGTTTGAGTCAAATTGAGAAGGGTTTTAAAAGACAAAAAAAGAGTTTGTATTTTATCAAAGAAGCAATTAGGAGAAATCAGCAGGTGGAACAAAGATTTTAATTTTAGATCAGTTCTACAAAACCATGAAGAATTGATAAAAACCTTAAGAGTAAATTCAAGGAACTGGGTAAGGTGGTGTACAACTGTCATTCTGGCTACCAGGGAGGCTGAGGCTGAGGAGTTTTGAGGTGCAGAGGCCTAAGCAGTCAGCAGCTGGAAATCAGGTTAGCATCAGTATGGTGAGCTCCTAGGAAACCACCATGTTTCCTAAGAGGCAAATTGGTCCAGGTCAGAGAAAAGCTAGTGTACTGATGAGATTAGAACCAGGTCAGACTGGGGGAGACAGTCTAAAAAAAGAGTAAAATAGAGGTTACAGAAGTACGAAATACATTCCATTTAACATCTGTCATCCAACAGAGGAGCTCATCGAGAGTCTTGGTTCATTTTGGTTTTCTTTGCTTTCTGCTTTAACACCATGAACTCTTGGAACTCAAAGCAGGTCAGGTACTCTTTGGAGATTTGAGGATACAGTGGGGCCTATTATGTCCTCTGCTTTCATAAGCACTAGTAAAGATGGGCATTATATCCAGCCTCAGACACTTAGTAGCTGTATGACACTAGGCAACTCACTTAACTATGCTAAGCCTCAGCTTCCTCATATAGAAAATGGGAATATTAATAATTCCTATTTTCAGAGAATTTTGGAGTATAAAATGATACAATTTATAAAACACTTTGCAAAACTTAAAATGCCATAAAAGGTTATTTTTAGTAGTTTTCTTTAAAAAGTTTTGCTTTCCTCTCCAGCCACTTGAGAGGCAGCTAGGTGGTTCAGCGAACCGGGCCCAGGGGGTCAGGAAGACCTGAATGGAAATCTAGCTTCAAACACTTACTATCTGTGTGACCATCAGCAAGTCACTTAAACTCTGTTGAGTGTCTTGATTTCTTTTTTTTTTTTAAATTTTTTTTTTATTAACATCTTTAGTTTTCAGCATTAATTTTCACATGCGTTTGAATTACAGATTTTTCTCCC
>CM053626.1:17089177-17111403 GCA_028646595.1 Phalanger gymnotis | reverse complement strand
TTTTTTTATAGGAATCCAACAGAACTTGTGAGAGAGCTCCGGCAAGACGCTGTTTTCATGTGGCCATCTTGGCTCCGCCAACAATCTCACTTTAATCAAACATACATATAACATTCACTTAGTTCAGGGGGAAAAACCAGCACCCTGAACTTCAGAGCAAATATAAACAAAAATTACAAACAGAGACAATATAAACAGAGCAAACATACACATTTATCAACAGACAGGCCTCTAGCTGTCTGAACAAAGAATTACATAGTTACCAGAGAGAGGGGCACCAACATGTGGGTTTTTGAAGCTCGGGTGCTTCAGTGGCTACCCAGAGTCTTGTCACATGACACTCTTCCAGTGAGTGAGAGCACCAAACAAAACACTAACCTCTGAGTTTATATACCATGTTCAGGGTCAAAGGGTGTTACAACCATGTGACTCAAAACCATTTGAACTAGGCTTTCTTGTTTCTTAAGCAGCTCTAAGACTCTTGATTGAATCAAAGAAACAAAGGCCAGACTCATCAAAGGCATTTGAATACTTCAGTGCTCCAAAAGGGGAAACAGTAAAAAAGTCCCACCCTAATTACCAATACAGGTGAAATCATAGCTCTAGCCATCTCCCAAAAATGAGGTAGGTAGCAGATTTTCCAATTTTATGTTTGTAATTTCTAACCATTATCTAATCATGATTTTGAATTATAAAATAAATTCCCTGGCAAAGATCTTTGGTGTCTTTTTTAAAGAAAGTGTTGTTTGCAATTTTAAATAATTAATATTATGTATTTTATTAGAATGGCATATCCTTTATAACTTTTACCACATACCAAACTATATCTAAAATTTGTAACACCATCTGCAGAAAAATAATTACATTGATTTATTCCCCAATTATTCCACTTTTACCTCCAGTAAAACTTATCAGTTTGTGCATTTTTCAGAGCTTACTGATTTTGCAGTTCAAGCATCTAAATCTTGAGGGAAGCATGTCATCAATATGCCAGATGTTTCTCTAGACCATAATACTTGGTATCTTCTTATAGGCTGTGGACCTCAAGGGAAATTCTCCTCTCCTAATCTGATTATTCAATTACCTTTAGCTAAGATGAACTTCACCATACAAATAATGTGCTGTCTAAACTCATGTTAAAAATCCATACTCTGGAATCAGTGTTTAATTGAAATGAATATTTTAAAGAAAGTTCCTTAAATCATATCCAACTAATTGCCAATTTTCTAAGCCAATGTGCAGAAGCAGTCTGATACATCAGATGAAGAGCCAGTCTCAGTTATAGGAAGGAACTGCGAGTTCAAGTCCAGTCTATGACATACGCTGCCTCTGGGACCCTTGGCAAAAATCCCTTCCCCTCTCAGTGCTCTTGCCAAAGCTGGGCAATTCTCTAAAGACATTAATTGCAGATAAGTTTCCCACCTTCTTTGCTAGAGTGCTGACCTGGGAATTCCCTGAGCCAACGAAACCAAAGGTCCAGCCCCTATCTCTTATTATAGTGCATAGAAATACACACCTGGTAGAGAAGAAGTCGAGAAATTGAATATAATCCTCAATACAAGAACCAGTCACTAGTGATCTTTGGCAAATGGCGTTTATGCTGTTGCATGACAACCTCAATACACTGAGATCAAATCGAGGCTACACGGTTCAGAGGAAGGAGGATTTAGAGTCAGGGGACCTGGGTTCAAAGGCCATCTTTTTTGGTGGCCTTCGTAAGTTTACTAAGTAAGGTTACTTACTAACTGTGTAACTGGGAAAGTCACATAAATACTCTAAGCTTCAATTTCTCTGTTCTATACAACAGGTATTTCGACATCTTCTTCCACAAGGGAAAAAATCCTATGATTTTCTAAAACCAAAGGTCATTGAAGTACCCTTGACAAAAGAAAGGATGGCTTTAGGTAGCCATTTTCTACCTATATAACATCCCACTTTCCTGAGCCACTTTGAATCTTCCGAGAACCTTCTCTATCTTCTCATATTGAACTAAGAAGGAACTAGAAATATCAGATTATTGAATTTTTACTCCACAGACCTCTAGGACTCATCCTCAGGGTAAAATCCTCAAGAAGGTGGAATAAGAGTTTCATTTGCCTTAACTCTGTTGGATTGTCATATGAATGGCTTCAGCTGATCACTACTCCTGTGATTTTCTTCAATTTTATACCAAATTCACAAAAGGCAATAGAAATCTCTAGATTCTCTTCATCTTTCCTAGAAGCTCTTGAATTTAAAAAAAATGATGAAACAAATAATAACTCACAATTGGTAATGGATAGAGAAAATTTAACCCTTGATGACCTCCAGAAAATCAGTTTGGTTCTGCAATGAGTTCATTATCTTATAAACATGGATACTTCTTCCTGTGTTATAAGCCATATGTAATACATGCCAGCCCAATCTATGTAACTCTTGTTCACATCCTTCCATAACACTGATTCTCTGGAAATCAACAAGGGAACAAATTAGATCTTTGTGGTATTAACCTGAAAATCATGACCATTTCCCCTTGCCATGCACTATACCAAACCCTACCCCTAATCCCCACTTTGCCTCCTCCACACCCATAGTAAAAAGTAAAACAAACTGGGTCAACAATTTTCTTTCCTACTCCCTCCCTTACCTAGAACCAGACTTCCCATGATCATGAAAGAAAAGTCACCAAATGTTGGGGGCCAGCATAGTAGGGTTAAAACATCTTTTTTTTCAACTTTGTTCCTGTTGTTCAGTTTATCTGACTCTTTATTGACCCCATTTGGGATTCTCTTGGCAAAGATACTGGAGTGCTTTGCCATTTCCCTCTCCAGTTCTTTTTACAGATGAGGAAACAAACAGGATTAAATGACTTGTCCAGAGTCACACAGGTAGTAAATGTCAGAGTCTAGATTTAAACTCATAAAGATGAGTTGTCCTGACTCTGGACCCAGCACTGTATCTCCTTGTATCAACTTACATGAGACAAACGTGTGGGGGTGGGGGGGGCAGGAATGGCCAATAAATATAGATTGGAAGATACCTATCAAGTGTGTCCAGTGTGAAATACTTCTGGTAGCTTATTTGTTTGTTTGTTTGTTTTTCACTTTTTCATTTAACACTAATTAGCTTTCTATTTAGAAACTGCATCTGATTCATTGTTAAATGGTATAAATATTTTATTTTTAAAATTTTACGTAGAATAATTATTGCCCTTTGAAAGCGTGATTCTCTCTATGGGGCAATGATGAGGACATACTGCTCTTCTAAGAAATGGTGAAAACTAACATTTGCATTAAACTAATATTCATTAAAAAAAACTGATCCAAACATCACTCCCGACTTTTATTTATTTATATTTCCCATCCACATCCATGTTTGGTCTACAAGTATAACCGAGAATAGTATAGATGATAAGCAGATTCTTAAAACGAGTCATTAAGGAAGTGAATCTAACCGACCACTACTTTCTACTAAGGTAATCTTTATTATTTCTTAGTATGCTGATCATGAAGCACAACTTAGTGTTAGGGCTCATAATTCTGATTTAGAAAATAGTGCAAATAGCTTGTTGGAAACATTTTCAACTCTAATAACTAAGGGCTGATATGCTGGTTGCACTTGCACTAAAGCTCCAATTCATCCCTCAAGGACGACACTGATGTGAGGGCTCTGAGTTGTTTTCCTTAGCTTAACTAGATAGTTCTTCAGAGCTAAACTGGATTTTCAGAAGCGGAAGGTCATGTGATGATAACCAGTAATTCAAAGGGACCCGGAGGACCAGTACCATTTCCAGTATCAATTTAGGTCCTAAGGAAGCAGTAGCCCTAAGGAACAGTATTGCTTACAAGCCCAAGGAGTCAGGGGCTCTTCCTGGGAAAGGAGCAGAGCTCAGTGGTGGAGAGTAGGGACCACACCCTGTCTCTGATTACACCACCTTGGAAGCACCAAAAACTGCCGAATCTCCAGAACTAGCTCTGCATACAGTGGCATAAAAAGTCTGAATTTTGAGATAATTTCCCTACCTTCCATACCAGGAACAAAGTTCAACATTATCATAAAGATCAAAATCAAGAAATAGGGTGAGAAAAGGAGCAAACAACAACAACAAAAGACCTAATAATAAAATCTACTATCCTGACAGGGAAGAACAAGATAGAAACTCAGAAGAAAACAATGAAGTCAAAACAGCAACAAACAAAGCCTCAAAGAAAAATGAGAATTGGATAGAAATTCAACAAGAATTCCTGGAAGAGCTTAAAAAGTGAGTAGTAGAGGAAAAAAGAGCCAAAGAAATAAGAGGGAAGAAAAGTATGAAAAGACAATTAGCAACTTGGTTAAAAGAGGCATAAACAAAATATTGAAGAAAATAAAACTTTTAAAACAGAATTGGCCAAGTGGAAAAGAAAGTACAAAAAAAATCATTGATGAAAATCACTCCTTACAAATCAGAATTCACAAGTGGAAGCTAATGACTCCATGAAGCATCCAGAAACAATCAAAGTCAAAAGAATGAAAGAATAGAAGAAAATATGAAATATCTCATAGGAAAAACAGCTGGCCTGGAAAATAGATCAAGGAGAGATAATTTAAGAATTATCGAATTAACTGAAAGCCACGATCAAGAAAAGAGACTAGATATTGTATTTCAAGAGATTATTAAGGAAAACTGCCCCAATATCTTAGTATGGGACAGTATAGTAGAAACGGAATGATTTTTCCTAATCAACACCAGAAAGAAATACCAAAATATAAACTCTTAGGAATAGTATAACCAAGTTCAAGAGCTCCCAGATCAAAGAGAAAATACTTCAAACAGCCAGAAAGAAACCATTAGAATACCATGGTGCCACAGCCAGGATCACACAAAGTATATCATTTACAATGTTAAGGGAGCTTAGACTCCAGTATTCTGGAAGGCAAAACAGCTGGGATTACAACCAAGAACATCCTACCCATTAAAACTGAGTATAATCCTTTAAGGGAAAAAATAGAGATTTAATGAAATAAAGGACTTTTAAGTATTTCTGACAAAAAGACTAGAGTTGAATAGAAAATATGACTTTCAAATATAAGACTCAAGAGAAGCATAAAAAGATAAACATGAAAAATAAATCATAAATGACCCATGAGGTTAAATTGTTTACCTCTCTATATGGGAAGATGATACATGTAACTTCTAAGACCTTTATCAAGATTAAGGTAATTAGAGTAATTAATTAAGGTAATTAATTCTACATAGAAAGAGAGCATGAGAATGAGTCAATTATTTTGGGATAATGTAAAAAAAAAAAGGATAACTGAGAAAGAGGCATGCCCTGGGAGTAGGGGGAAGGGAGAAAAGGAAAGGCAGAAATTATCTCACACAAAAAAATGCATACAAGAAAGCTTTTACAGTAGAACGGAAAATGGGAGGGCAAGCGATGTTTGAACTTCATTCATAATTAAAAGTTATTTGTACTTTTTTTTGACCATAATGCAATAAAAAATTGTATTCAATAATAGTTCATAGAAATATGCATTAAAATTAATTTGAAAGTAAATAATTTAATCTCAAAGAATGAGTAGATTAAAAACAAATACAAATAATCAACAACTTCATTAAAGAGAATGACGATGAGACGACATTCCAAAAGTTGTAGAAAGCAGCCAAAGCAAAGCAGTAAGTACTTAGGGGGAAATCTATATTCTAAAAATATACATCAATATAAGAGAGAAAGAGTAGATCAATGAATTGGGCATGCAGCAGCATCAACAACAAAAAAAACCTAGAAAAAGAACAAATGATAAAACCCCAACTTTACACCAAAATAGAAATCTTAAAAATAAAAGGCAAGATTAATAAAATTCGGAATAAAAAAATATTGAACTAATAAATAAAACCAGCTCTTTGTTTTATGAAAAAATAATGAAATAAATAAACCATTGCTTAATTTGATTAATAGAAGAAAATCAAATTACTATTATGAAAAATTAAAAGGGTGAATTAACTAATAATGAAGATGAAATTAAAGAAATTATTGAGTTATTTTACCCAATTATATGCCAATAAAACTGTAGTGAATGGATGTGGATGAATATTTGAAGTGAATTGAATGAATATTTACCAAAATATAAGCTGCTTGGGTTAACAGAAGAGGTAACAGAATACTTAAATAATCCTATCATAGAAAGAAATTGAAGAAGCCGTAAATGAGCTCTCTAAGAAAATCTCCCCAGGACCAAGTAGATTCACAAATGAATCCTACCAAATGTTTAAGGAACACTTAATCCCAATACTATATAAACTATTTTGGGGGAAAAGTCTGTTAAGGTGTCTTACCAAACTACTTTTATGACACATATAGGGTTTTAATATCTAAACCAGGGAGAGCCAAGACAGCTAAAGATAATTATATAATGGTTTCCTTAATGAACATTTTTTTCTGCAAAATGTATAAATAAATCACTAACAAGGTGGCTACAGCAATGTATCACAAAGATCATACACATAACCAAGTGAAATTTATACCAGAAATGTAGGTATGACTCAATATTAGTAAAACTATAACCATAATTGACCATATCAATAAGAAAAACAACAAAAATCATATGGTTATCTCAATAGGTGTAAAAAAGGTTTTTCACAAAATACAGGACACATTCTTATTAAAAATACAAGAAAATATGTAGCCTTTACTCCAATGATAAATAGTATCCCCTAAAACCAATAACAAGCATTATTTGTATGGTTCTAAACTTTAAGCCTTCCCAGTTAGATTGGAGCTGAAGCAAGGGTATGCATTATCATCATTATTACTAAATATTATACTAGAAAACCTAGCTATAGCAATAAAACAAGAAAAAGAAATTGAAGAAATAAAAATAGGCAATGAGGAAACAAAACTATTATGATGGTATACTTAGATAACCCTAGAGAATCAACTAAAAAAACCAATTTAAACAATTATCTACTTTAGCAAAGTCCTAGAATATGAAACAAGCCAATTTCAATCATCAGCATTTCTATATAGTACCATCAAAATGCAATAGGAAGAGATAGAAAGAGGAAGTCCATTTAAAATAACTGCAAACAATATAAAATCCTCAGGGTCTACCTGCCAAGACAAACCCAGGTATTATTTGAACACAATTACAAATACACATTTCACACAAATAAAGACAAAGCTAAACAATTAAAGATATATTAATTGCTCAAGGACAGGTTGAGCCAATATAATAAAAATGACAATTCTACCTAACCTAACTCAAGTACTGAGTGTCATAGCAGTCAAACTACCAAATAATTATTTTATACAGCTAGAAAAAAAAAAACAATACAAAATTCATCTGGAAGAACAGAAGGTCAAGAATATAAATGGACTAAGTAACAAAAATGTGAAAGAATGCAGTCTAGCAGTACCAGATTTCAAACTATATTATAAACTGGTAATCATGCAAACAGTATAAAGTGGTAGATCAGTGGAATAAATTAACTTCACAATATATAATAGTAAATAACCATAGAAATCTAGTGATTGACAAACCCAAAGACCCAAACTTTGGGAACAAGAACTTACCATTTGAGAAAAATTGCTGGTAAAACTAGAAGGCAAACATTAGGCGTATAGCCACATCTCATTCCATATACCAGGATAAGGTCAAAAATGTGTAAATGATTTAGAAATAAAAAGTGATTACATAAAGAAATTAATGGAACATGCCAAAATGTGCCTGTTAGATGTATAAATAAGGGAAGAATTTATGACCAAAGATGAGATCAAGAGAAGCACAAAACATGAAAGGGATAAGTTCAATTACATGAAATTATAAAGGTTTTTTTCTGTCACAAACAAAACCAATGTAGCCAAAATTAGAAGGAAAACAGAAAATGAGAACAATTTATGCATTTGTTAAAAACCTCATTTATTGAACATATAGAAAATTTAGCTAAACTTATAAAAAAAGAGTTATTGTCCAGTTGATAAGTGGTCAGTTTTCACAAGAAGAAATTACATATACATGTATATATATATATATATGTATATATATATATATGTGATATACATATCAATAGTCACATAAAAATACTCAAAATCATTATTGATTAGAGTAATGCAAATTAAAACAACTCTGAAATACCACCTCATACCTATTAGATTAGTTAACGTGACAAAAAAAGGAAAATGACAAATCCTCAAGGACATATGGAAAAATTGGGACACTGCTGCACTGTTGGTGGAGCTGTGAAACAGTCTAACCATTTTGTAGAACAATTTGGAATTATTCCCAAAGGCTATAAAACTATGCTTACACTTTGATCCAGCTATGCTACTACTAGGTCTGTACTGCAGAGATCAAAATGAAGAGAAAAGGACATTTTTGTACAAAATGTCTGTAGCAGCTCTTTTTGTGGTAGCAAAGAATTGGGAAATCAAGGGGATGCATATCAATTGGGGAATGGCTGAACAAGTGGTGGCATATGATTGTGATGGAATGCTATAAAAAATGGCCACAAGATCATTTCAGAGAATCTAGGAACACATATAAAGTCATGCAAAGTGAAGTGAATAGAACCAGGAAAACATTTTGCACAGCAACATCAATATCGTAATGATGGTCAACTGTGAAAGCCTTGGCTACTGTGATCAAGACAATGATCTAAGACAATTCCAAATGATCTATGATAAAAAATGTTATCCACCTCCAGAGAGAAAATTGTTCAACTCTGAATGCAGATCAAACCATATTTCTTTTGCTTTATTTTATTTTATTTTTTATTTTTGGTCTATGTTCATTTGTTAATTCATTCATTTACTTATTTATTTGCAACATGCCTTACATAGAAATAATTTTCATGACCTCAGATTTATATTCGATATTATATTGCATGCTTTCTCAGCAGGTAGGGGAGGTGTGGAAGGGAGGGTGAGAATTTGGAATCTAAAATTTTAAAACTGAATTTTAAATTTTTTGCATGTAATTGGCAAATATTTAATGAAAAAGAAAGATATTAGAAAAAAGAATTGTTGGAACACAATAGAAAGAACTGAATGAAGAAAAAGCAGAATGTGCACTGAGACCAGAAAATGTCTCATTTTTGTGTTTATATCCTCCCTGCTTAGCACAGTCCCTGTATATTATAAGTGCTTAGGAATTTTTTTATTCATACATTCACCCATCTATCTACCCATCCACACCAGGACAGGAAGACATCTGAAAATAGGTCAGAGAATTGTGGTGAAATGAAGCATGGATATCACAAGCTTTCCATGAAATTGTAGTTTAGGAAAGGCAGTTACCAATCCTAAGAATAGGCTCTAGGTGAAAATTTTTCCAGGAATTTTCCTATCCAAGAACAGGAGAAGTCTGGAGATTTAGGAGTGGAAAAAAGCATTAATATCTCCTATTACAGGAATATTTTATTGGACTTCACTTTATTGTGCTTCACACATGTTAAAATTTTTACAGATTCAAGCTTTTGGCAACCATGCATGGAGCAAATCCATCAGCATCATTTTTCCGACCACCCGTGCTCACGTTGTGTTTCTGTGTCACATTTTGTAATTCTCACGCAATTTCAAACTTTTTTTTTCATTATTATATCTGTTATGATGATCTGTTGTCAGCGATCTTTGATGTTACTATTGACAGTGTTTTGGCAAAATTAATCAGTAAATGTTGTATGTATTCTGACTGTCCCCCTGACCAGCTATGCCCATCTTCTTCATGCCCCTGTGTTCCTTGAGACACAAAAATATCGAAATTAGTCCAAATGATAACCCTACAATGGCCTCTGAAGTGTTCCAGTGAAAAGAAGAACCAATCTCTGCAGCAAACTTCATTGTTTTATTTTAAGAAATTGCCACAACCACCCTACCTTTCAGCAAACACCACCCTAGTCAGTCTGTAAGATATTAAAAAAAAAAATTGTTTCCATACAGGTGCAAGGAAGTGGGTTTTCTTTTCAAAGAACTAGCTTCTTTTCACAAAAACAATTCTTAGATAAAGGGGAAAACCATTCTCAACCAAGTCCGTGGTTAAGATAGGGTAACTGGGTTGGCTAGGCTTCAAATATGTATGCTTAATTGCTTCATTAATAGTATCTTCTCCTCCCTGGGAAGAGCTAAGGCTCATTTTAATGCACAGGCAATCTATGTGGATGTATGTGGGAGGAGGGGGTAACACGTTAAGGGGAAAACATGAAGTAGGTATATCAGGAAGTTGTATACCTCAGAGTACTCAACCAATGAGGAAATGAGGGAGGGACTTCGAGTTTCAGGGCAGGATTTAAACTGCTAGCTTTTGCTTTTGATGTGTGTTGTTGTTCAGGCAGCACACCCACTTCTTGAAAGAATTGTAGAATAAATGAGCTTGCCTCATCTACCTTGGTAGTCTTTGTCATTCCTTTGGAAAATTTTATTCTTAACAGTCAGCAGCCATCAACATCAAGACAAGGGCTTCCACCACCACCAAAAACAAAACAAAACAAAAAGAAACAAAACAAAACAAAAAACAAGAAAAAAAAAACTATGTCTTGTTGAAGTCTCAGATGATGGTTAGCATTTTTAGCAATAAAATATTTTTAAAGTAAATACATTTTTATACATAATACTATTGCACATTTAATAGACAACAGCATAGCATAAACATAACTTTTATATTCACTGAGAAACAAAAATCAATTCTTGTGACTTGCTTTATTGTGCCATTTGTTTTTTTTGTTTTTCTCTTGGTTTTTTTGCAGTGGTCTGAAACTACATCTGCAAAATCTCTGAGGTATGTCTGAATTTTTTGATTAAGTTATATTAATTGCAAAAACTGAAAAAGAAATCCGCAACACAAGAAACCCATTTTTACAAAATGAAGTATTGCTTTCATCAATCAGTAATTTCAATTTGAAATATTTCTTTGCTAATGCATATAGAATCACTCATTCATATGAATGGTTTGCATATAGTCTTCGAGGAATGGTGGCCTGATTGAGAGTTTATTCATTGCTCTAAAAACTCACCAAAATCCAAACCTTGAAGACCTTGAGACCATACCCTAATTCATCTTTAATATATTTCCAAACTGAACAAAAACCTGAACTTGCCTGCCAATCTAGCCTTCTAATGCTAAAATACTTTCTTAAAACTGGAGCTGGAATGTAAAAACCCAGGCTGCCTGGCTGCCTGGCTAATGAGGAGATGACCTCCATGCTGCAACAAAACCTTTGGTAACGCCCCTAAGGAGCACACTGAGCAAACTTTAGAAAAAGATACAGTCAGCACAGATAACAAATATAGCATTTAATCACACCACTCACAAGCAATGCCTTGAAGCAGGGAAACAAACATACGGGTTGATCTTTTGGGTGCCCCTTTACAGTAGTTTCATGTAGGTCAGTAAAGTACAGAAATATAAAAAGGTTGCCTGAGATGATTGCCCAATCTCAAAAGCTGCTGCTACTGTCATGCTGAGAATGTCTGCTTCTCCCAAACTGTTTCCTGGCACATAAAAAGATGGCAGACTAATGCATCCTTTTTGGCCTTTGGTCAGGATAAGCTGATAGTATTTTTTTCTTAACTTTTAGAAAAAGGATTTACTAAGTAGGATTTGCTATTAGAATAGTTTATGTAAAACACCCTCATCAAACTGGACATGTATTCTCTCTTTGAATAAACACGTGAGGTCAAGGTCAATGTACAAAGGTAGCAATTCACATATGTAGCAAAACAATGAGGTAAAGGGATACCTCATAACTCCTTGTACAAGTAGGCTTTTACTGCTTCTATAGTCTTCTAAAAATACTTACTTAGCATTTTATTCTCCCCAGTTACATGTAAAAATAATTTTTAACATTCATTTTTTAAAACTTTTAGTTCCAAATTCTATCCCTTCCTCCCTCCCCACCTCCTATCATTGAGAAGGCAAGCAATTTGATAGAGGTTTTACATAGTCATGCAAAACATTTCCATATTAGTCATGTTGCTAAAGAAAACATGGACAAAAAAACCTTCAAGAAAAATAAAGAAAGTAAAAAAGTCTGCTTCAATTTGTATTCAGACACTCTCAGTTCTTTGTCTGGGGATGAAGAGCATTTCTCATCCTAAGTCCTTCAGAGTTTTCTTGGATCATTGTATTGCTGAGAACAGTAAGTCATTCACAGTAAGTATACGGGTGTCCACATGACATTATATACATTAAAATGTGATTTCCTTTTATAGGGAGGTCCCCATTAGGAAACTCATACTACCAGTGGAGATCATCAATTTCTCTGCAATGCACATTTGAGTGTAGATGGTTGTCCGCATGTATACATTAAACTGTGATTTCCTTTTATAGGAAGGTCCACATTGGGAAAGTCCTACTATCAGTGGAGATCATCAACTTCTCTGCAATGCACAATGAGTGTACACGGTTGTCCGCATGACATTATATACATTAAACTGTGATTTCCTTTTATAGGGAAGTCCTCCTTAGGAAACTCCTACTACCAGTGGAGATCAACTTCTGTGCAACAGAGACATTTGCTGGGAGCACTGATGATAGAAGTGATACCCCCAGGGACAAATGGCCAGTGTATGATAGAGAAGGAACTGGAAGTGTTTGATATTTTCACATTTATGAGGTGGTCCTCAAGTGTTCTTGTGAGAAGGAGGGACAACTAGAGGATTGTGGAAGTGAGGCATACAGCAATATAATCTAATAAAACAAGGCTTTTCCTTAGGCAATCTTAATTAAATCTTGGTATGATGACTACTTGACAAGACATAATGTTCAGATTTGCTGATTTATGGCATTGGACATACTCAGCTTGTGGCAAATGTTTACAGCTCTTCAATAAGCAAGGAGGATCGTGTTGGTTACATAAACAAGAGTCTAATTAATCATTCCTCGACAATGCTCACTTAGTCATTGGTGTATTAATGAATGAGTATTTTATGTTGTACCTCCAAATTCACATGGCCACCTGGACAATAGACCTTCTTTTATTCTTAATTCTTCTCCCTTCCCTAACCCTTCATCCTCATTTACATGTATGTATGTATGTATGCAACATAATCTGTATGTACATGTATATATTACATAAATGGAAGCAATAATTAGGTCTGGATTTTTTTTGCCTTTCCACAAAGTTAAAAATGAATAAAAAATGATATTTGTTGTCTGTGAAAAGACTTACGCCTTTATTTGATTTCACTCAGTCTCAGGACCAGCATGACATTTCACAGTCATCTCTGTATTATGTTGCTATGCAGGTATCCTTAACCTCCCACCCTGTGCCCCTCCACCCTCCAATAATTCTTGCTCTTAGAATGATAATATAATCAACATTAGCATTCCTGGAAAGGACATAAAAATCATTTTCCCTATGAGTACAAGCTACTTATATTTATATCTTCAGTGACTAGAAAATATTAAAGATTTTATAAAAAAAAATAAGGCATCACCTGTTCACTTTTTTCTGGACTAACTCTAGAAACAAATTCTTTGGAGTGAGAGCCATTCCCAAGAGAAATGAGCTCCTATACATTTGTGAATTCCTAATTCCAGGAAGTCTTCAATGGGAGCCTTGATAATCACTTATCAGGGATATTGTAAAGAGGTTTCCTCTAGAAGTGCAAAGTGAACTTGATGGCATCTACGTTCTTTTTTTCAGCTCAGGGATTAGGTGGTTTACTCAGCTCCATATAGGATGGCTAAGTTTGGAAGACAGAAAGGGAACGCTGATTGTTCCTTTTCCCAAATGTACCTACCGCTAGATTTGAATTGTGTTATCACTAAAATAATATTTTTAGAGGCACCATACTTTCATTGGTTTTTGTAACTGTTGATGCAGATTGAAGACAATAGTTTTCTAATTTTATGAATGTAAAAGTAATTATGATTTTTTTACTCAGATGAAGAATATGCAATGCCTTAAAGTTGAGATAAATTAATAGAAACTTCATATTTTTGAAGAATAAGGGGAATAAAGTTGGTCAAGAATAGACTGAGCGCTCTAGACATCAACTAAAATTGTTCACTCTTAACAAAATAAAATGTAAAACTGTATGGCTGTCTTAAATAAGACTGCAGGACTAGAGACAACTGAAAGATAGAAGCAAGTTCTGTGTATTGCAACTGATGTGAATTATTTCAAATGTTCCATTTCTATCATCCCAATACTCTTCTTGGACAGTGATATTTAGATCAGTTTCCAACTGTATAAAACATCTTTTGATATAATGAATTAGAATATGATGAATTTAGATCAGTTTCCAACTGTATAAAACATCTTTTGATATAATGAATTGGAATAACTTTATAGAAGCAGGGTTTTAATCGGAAAGGGGACCAATGAAAATTCGGAACAAGTGATCCAAGTGATTCTATCTAGGGTCAGGGAGAATGAAGATACAGGAAATTGGCTAAATAAATTCTAGGCTGAATGAGAGAAGTGAGGGGAAATCCTCTAATGAAATGGGCCTCCATGATTGACACACCCAACGACCACGAGAGGTGTGTCCTGTACTCATCTCTGCAGCTTTCTATTGTTTCCAGGATAAAACACAAACCAGGTCCTCCAAAATCTGGCTTGAACCTGCTTTCTCAGTCTTATTACATAGTACCAGGACTACTCCCCTTCAAGTCATCCCATTTCCAGTCCAGCTAATTTAATTTTAACATTTCGTCATTGCCCACATTAATTATTATCAACATATCTTGCAAATAATAAACTCCCCCTCATCATTGCCTCTCAGAATCTTAATATTCTTTTAATGCTCAGTTACACCTCCTCTGTAACCTCCTACGCCCTTAGCCTCAAATTGTAAATGTTCCTGTCCTGTTCAAATTATATTTGATTTGCTTATTTGTGTTCAAGTTATATCCTCTGAGTAGAATGTAAGTTTCCTTGTAACAGCAATGCTGCTTGCTGCTGCTGTGGATGGGTAAGGCCAATAGCACCAGCACACAGAAGGACTGCTAGCACAGGTTCTTTGATCCGCTTTTCTAAGGAAAGCAACTTTAAAGAGTTAGTGTGTTGGGAAGCAAAATGGGCTCCTTAGCACTTAGTTCAACAGGTGCCCTTGAGGAGTTTGGCTTTTGTTTGCTTTGAGTGATTCAGCTATTTCATTGAATCTTGCTAAGTGCTAAGCCCCAGGCCCAAAGCCCTATTAGGTGTAAAACCTATGTGGGTGTGGATTGATGACTGAGGTGGGGCCCAAGGTAGGGCTGGCTGGGGGGAGGTGTTGACTCCAGAGCCATGCCATGTTGGGTGTTGACCTAGTCTATGTGGATGTGAGCCTCCTAGGGTCCTAGGGGGAGGGGCCAACTCGGGAAACAATGGGCTCTGGTCATTCAGGAGGAGCTTGATGACACCAGGGGCTGGGCTGGGAGGAGGGCGGCTCAGCCACGAAGTGGAGTGTTGTCTTGGAACAAAGTGAGGGCGCAAATTCCCCTGCTGGTGCCTCGGCCTCTAGCAGCCTTCAAGCTTTCAGGTAATAGTTACAAAGATAAGTAAATACAAAGTACTTATTTTGAGGTGGTAGGACTAACACCTGGTGAGGTCAGGAAACCCATAATGCAGAAAATTTCAAGAAAGCCATCCTTTCTCCTTGTCATAGAATTGCTCAAGGACACCTTTTGTCCCTTTTACAGACTGCTCATATCTACTATGCATATGATAAGATCAATATTTACAAGCCCCTCTACCTCCAACATGAGTTAGGAAAAAGTGACAAAACCAGGAAGCAATTGTCCTGGGGTTTAGCAAGGCTCAAGCCACGTCTCCTTTTGAGGTATCTAAGGCAGCCTGTGCCTCCGTGGATGGTTTCCTGGTCATCCAGCAGCAAAAGATTAACCAACCAAAGATTCAGGGCTCTTTCTGCCCTTGGTGTAGGCATGAAGACCACTGGAATTACCTGATTTGATGACTAGACCCATTTTCATCTGGGATCAATGGGGAGTTCTTCAATAGAAGCTAAGTACCTTAACTATCCTCCTTAACTATTGTTGTCATATTAGAGCTAATTAAATCTCCTTTTGTTAACTCTTCAATGACCTAAGAGTACCTGCTTCCATTGCAACACCAAATGTGAAGTAACAGTGATGGTGTGAAGCTGACTCCTAAAAATGTGCCATCATTAAATCATCCTCTGTGTGATATTCATCTTTAGTTCTTTGGAGTCAGGGCTGATTCAGATCTCACCACTGTATAGCAATATTAATAAATGAAAGTCTCTTAAATATAAATATTTATTTTCCTGGGAAGCTTAGTCAGTAAAGAGCTTTACAGTTTGCCCAAAGCAATTCATCCTACTGTCCTTCTGCTTTCATTTGTGGGCCCAGCTCATTGTGCCTCTGTACTGTCCCAGATATCCATGATGTCGGACAAGCTCTATAGGGTATAGATAGGTAGGTAGATAGATCTATAGGGTCTCGATAGATAGATAGATAGATAGATAGATAGATAGATAGATAGATAGATAGACAGATACGTACATACATAGATACATAGATACATAGATGATTGATGGATAGGTACAGAGATAGAAAGTGCTGTGTCAGACACTGCATTAAGCAATTGTGATACAAATGAAAGCTAGTAAGACAGTCCTTGACTTCAAGGAAGTTACATTCGAAGGGCAAAGACAAAGAGGGACTGGGAAGGGGGGTGTTACATGGTGGTATGGCAGAAGATGTCTTAGAAGGTTAATGGAAGCTGGGAACAGAGCAAGATAAGGCCAAAGCTGGCCTATCAAAGTGCAAGGAGACTCCATTCTTATGACAAGAGAGAGCTAATTTGAGGATGGAGTGCAGGATGGACTGGAGTTGAGCAGAAATGGCATAGCTAGAAAAATCTAGCAAAAAGGTATATAAAATATAGGTAACAGATATTCTTTATCTATAAGACATGAGTTCAAATTCTACCTTAGATATTTACTACTTATGTCTCCCTGTCCATGTAAACCTCTATCTACTTCAGTAAGATGGGGATAATAATAGCACCTAACTCCCAAAGTTTTTGTGAAGATAAAATAAGAAAACATTTATAAAGTACTATACAGTGTATAAACACTAGCTTTTAGAATTGTTATATTCTTCCATTGGTTTTTTCTATGTACACGGACATAACAAACTCCTTTGATTGACTGCAGATCTCTTCCAAGAAACTCTACAATATTCAAAAACTTTAATGTAATTTGTTCAATATGATCCACAAAGGGGGATAGATTAGGTATTTCAATTATGCACAAGAAATTACTCTTTGACTTCTATTGTTCACTCCATTATCTTCATCAAAACATCAAATGCCCATGAAGAAATGCACCTCCCTGGTTTATTTCTCACCTGTCATTATAGGGTCATTGAACAAGGCTACTTCCATTATTAAATCTTTAAAAATATTGATATTTTTAATATTTCAATTTGATATAAAAATATTTCAAAAATATTGATTGAATAATAATATATATATTATATATACATATATATATATATGAGCCACCTGGTTATAAAAGAGACTATAAAGCAGCATTATATTCTGCATAATCAAATGTTATCATTTTTCTAATCAACAAACAATGAACACAGGAGGATCTTTTCTTCTTTACTTCTAATTGTGAAAAGTGGGAAGATGTGGTCCATTACTGAAGATAATTTGTGAAAATCTGCTTGTTTTCTAATACCTTCATTGAGAATGCCGTGGTTTTGAATACAGATGACTTGAAAGATTTTGTATAAATTGAAAAGCAGGCACACATGTCAGTAGTTATTGATATCACTGGTGTTTATTTTCCTCAACACCATGGAACTCTTTCCTAAGTTAGATATATCTTGTTTACGAGTTCCCTGACCAAAAGCGTATGACCTCCAGCAAGGTTTTACTCTATGTATAATTGGTCAAATACGGCTGGTTTCATCATCTTCTCTTAAGTGCTATTGCTAAAACCTTTAAAAGTCCATCAGTAAATGGAATGTTTGGACTCAAGTGTGGAGTTTTCACTATCCTGGATGTAGAAAATGGTTTGTTAAAATCATTGGAATGTCCTCAGGATGACTTTGTCTAGTTCGCTTTCCTGCCAAGCTGTCTTTACCCTCTGCTGTTTTTCTTTCTGGGACGCTGCTGCTTATAATTGCCCGTGATCCCTCTTCATAAAGATTTGCAAAAGAGCTCATACACTAATCTGGAGTTTTTGTTATCAGCCATCTCTCTTCATTTAGAAAGTAAATCAGAGCTTTTCTGTCTACAGGGCTAGGTGACCTCTTTTTGTGGCGATTAATTTACACTGGTAAACTTTTGAATAAATTAAACATTGTTCATGTTGATTTCATTTCTTGTCCATTTCCCATTTTAGTTATTCAATGACTTAAGTATGTCAGGATTAACTTGGTTCATTTGTACACTATATCTTTTTTTCATTATTAGTCTTTCTTCAATTTTACTTATTTTGATCTTAACCCTGATGAGTCACAGTTGGAGTGCACCCAGAGAGCTGACTCAAAGCTAACTCCCACATGGATAACAAGTCTTTTATTGTCTGATATTGTCGTGTACTTATCATGCCTAAAATCTACTGATTTTTTGCAAAGAAAGGCTTGATATAGAGGCATGAGATTTCATTGTTCTCTCATTTTTTCCTCAAACTATGATTTTCCGTGTATGTCTTCCTATTCTCACCTTTTTTCTCGTCTGTGATTTGAAATCCCCTTCATAAGAACTTTTCAATAAAGAGCCGCACACTCATAATTCTTTGATTCTCTCTGAAAATCCTTATGAATATTATCATTTGCTGGTATCACCTTTCACTTTAATTTCACCATCCTCATCCTTTGATAATTCCACTTGCTCTCTACAGATCACTCATTTTCTTCATGAGGAAATGTGTAGTGCAGCCGCCACTGAATAGTCTAGGCCTTTGGACACCCAAACTCAATGTAAGGTGCTGACTGAAAGTTCAATCCCTTTGGACATCTCACATTTCCCTTCTAGAAGTCAGTTTTACTATTGATAAAAGGGGAGTGTGGTACAGTGGAAAGAGTGGCCAAATTAGTATCAGATGATCTCAGCTGATGGCCTGGCACTGCTGCCAGCGACCTGGGCAATGTTGAGAAAGTCATTTAAACTTTCCAGGCCTCATCTATAAAGCGAAGGGGTGAAATTCCATGAGGTCCCTCCAGGGCAGCTCTAAATCTATGGTCCCATGATATTTGATCTGCATGGTCTCTTCCAGCTTAAATATTCTAAGACATTGTAATCTTATTTCACACAGTTTCATGTCCTCATAAGGAACATTTTAATTAAAAATTTCTTGAATATTCAATACTTGCTTTCTTTGAAGAATTTTTTTCATAGCAATCCTGTTGTTAATTTTTTCTAGAGCATAATTGCCAGGGCACAGACACAAATTGAAAGCCCTTTTATTCCTACTTCCCATGCTTCTCACAAGACATTCTAAAGGGGGGTGATTTTTTCAGTCTTCAGGTAAAGCATGGAAAAGTGATTTGCTGTGTTGACATATTAAGAAATGTCTTTTTAAATTCCAATTGATCTTTACCCTCCAATTAATCATGCTTCTTATATTCTATCTTATGCCATGTTTAGTTCTTGGGATATCATTCTGCATTTTCTACCTACATTTATTGCCCAAGTCAGATATCTTATTCTCACAGGTCCATGAATAATCTCTTTTCATTCTCTTCCTTTTAAAAACAATTCCACTGTATAGCTACCTTCTTTTGCTCAAGTAAATGAAGTAACCTTTCCCCCTAATTCTTCTAGTCTCCAAATATATTGGGCTTTTTTAAATGTCAGTGAATATTAATCTTTCTCAAAATGAATTCATTTTAAACTTCCTTTCCCTCTTTGTCAGAAGTTTAGGTGGTAATTTATTGGGTTCATTCTAATAAAGCTAAAAGGAACAACAAGAAAGAAAGCATAATACCATCTGCTAAAGGATGTTACACACACACACACACATACACACACACACACACACACACACACAAAATCAGGAGGCAAAACAAAATCCTTACAACTTCCTTCCTTCTGCCGCTTTCAGCAAGAGCTTCAAAATATTTCCTATAATTGTCTTTTTTTCCTTCACTTATATTTGTCTTTCAATAACATAATGCTGTTTTTCAAAAACTACTTTTCTATTTTTAACTGATTGGTGATGTGTAGGCAAAGAGAGGTAGGTCCTGCATCTTCTCTCCCCAGAGGTAAGTAACTTCATCTTTAAATTATCTTCTACTTCAATGTAACATCAGCTTATATGTTCACCCCACAAAAAAGGTTTATTTGTGCTCTCCCCCAGTTCCTAGATGTGGCACAATTGCAACAAAAGTGCTCTTGTTTTGTTCCCCTGAGGTTTATACTAGATTGGTAAGCTTGTATTTCACCTCCAAAGTTAACTGCAGATCTAGACTGACTGTCCTTCATCTATTTCTGTATATCCTACACTATAAAGAGATAGATAGATAAATAGATTGGTAGATAGATGAATAGATAGATGGATAGATAGGTAGATAGGGAGACAGCTGGATAGATGGATAGATAGATAGATAGATAGATAGATAGATAGATAGATAGATAGATAGATAGATAGATAGACAGACAGATAGATAAAGAAATAGTATTCAGAGCTCTGTTGACTGATAAAGAAATGTAGTCAATCAATCAATCTTTCACTTTTGTGGCTTTGCAATAACAATATAACAACTCTAGACCTGACCTTTTTCCCCAAAATTATTTATGAAGTTTAGTCTTTTAAAATGACTGATTTTATTTATATGGGTGCTCCCTTCTACACTTCACATCACAAGGTAACCACACTCTCACATCCTGTTTGATGTTTACCTTTATCCTATCATAAACCCCCTGTAAAGTCTCTATGCACTGAACCACATGGAGAATTCTAGGCTTTTTTACATTTGCGAATAACAACACAACATTTAGGGCACCTTTCTTTCATCACATTACTGACCCATATTCTCTTCAGACTACATGTTTCCTGAGTAATATCTCTTCTACTCCTTTCTTTGTTTTGTTATGCCCATTCAAGTCCTTGATGCTACTGTATCTCAGTCTAAATTTGCACCCAACATTGACCTCCTGGTTGCCATTATTACAATAAATCTCCCATTTTGCCCATGGCATATCACAGAGGTCTACTTATCACAATTATTTTTACAATGTTTTATAATTACATCAGAGGCTTAAATCTGGCTTATTCTCTCACTTGGCTTTCAAAAACTCAGTACAGAATCTCATAATTGGAACAGTTCTAATATCCAGTCTCACCCGTACCTTCATAAAATTTGCTAGTCACCCAGCCTTCACTTTTGAGGCGCTTAATGAAGACAGATGTGCTATCTCCTGCAGCTGCCCTTTTCATTTTGCAGAGTTTGAATGCCAAGAAAGTTACCCCTCAAAATGAACCTAACCTATCTCTCTGCCACTCATATGAATGCCAGCAATTTTACCCTCCAAGGTGATGGGGAGGAATTCCAAATACCTACACTTTAAAGATTTGATTACATAGATCATGACCTTTCCCTAATTACTCTCTTCTCTAGACTAAATATTGTAAGTTCTTTCCATTGATCCTTGGGTGTCATTGTCGAAAATCCCTTGCTATCTTGGTCATGCTCCCTAGGATGTTCTCCAGTTGGTCAGGGACCTTCCTGAAATCTGACCCTAGAAAGTCAATACAGTACTCTAGATATATTCTCCCCTGGGGTAGGAGACACAATGGGTCCTATGTCATAACTGACTGTCATAGCTTACTCCTAAGTAAATAAAAGTACTGATAGAATAAAAAAAGATCAGTAAATAAGCATGTATTAGTGTATTGGTAATTAAGGAGAGCTTTTAGCACTTATTCAATCAAGTGCCCTTGAAGAGTTCGGCCTTTGTTTCTTTGATTAAATTAGGAGTCTTTGATGACCTCCTTGCCTGAAGGGAAAGCCTAGCTTACATGGGTTTGAGTGACATGTTTGTAACACCAGAGGCTTTTAGACCACGTAGGTTTAAGTTGCATTGCTGTGACGCTTTTAGGTCACATGGGTGAGTCTCATGTGTGACTCACCTTTGACCCTGAACAAGATATATAAACTCAGAGGTTGGCATTCTCCTTTGAGGCTCTCACTCCTGGAGGACTGTGTGTTGGTAAACAAAATGAGCTCCTTAGCACTTAGTGCCCTTGAAGAGTTTGGCTTTTGTTTGCTTTGAGTAATTTAGTGAATTTCATTGAGTCTTACTAGATGCTAAGCCCCAGGCCCAAACCCCTATTAGGTGC
>CM053626.1:17049817-17072908 GCA_028646595.1 Phalanger gymnotis | reverse complement strand
TGCCATAGACGGGACTGAGGACGAGGCAATATATGAAGACAGTGATTCGTCATCAAACACAGATGAGGACAAGCTAATGGATGGGAGTTTTGACAGTGATGTGTGAGTTTTATGATGAATAAAACTTGAGTTCAATAACTTTATGTAATACATTTTCTTTTAAAATTTCGGCCCCCAAAATTAAGGTGTGGCCTTATACATGGGGAAATATGGTATTTGAGAGCCTATTATCTTTCAACCTTTGGAAGTTACACCAGCATCTACCTATGCAGATTTATCTATTCCACAAAAATTTACTAGATGATTTTTCAGTTAGCCTTTTAAAAATTCATCTTCTGTGTTTCAATAATATTTTAATAACTCACATATGTGAGAGCTTTTCTAACAATAACCATGTTAGGCAATATAAGTACAATGACTGAGGAAATACTGTTTTATTTGGTGATTATGAAGTCATTAGCAAGTTCAAGGAAAAAGGTGTTTAGTTAATTGGTGGGTGTGGAAGCTGTATTAGAAGGGGGTAAGAACTGAATGCTTAATGAGGATCTAGATGCAATAAATATAGACAAATCTTTCTAGAAGCTAAGCAACAAGGAGAAAATGTGAAATAGATACAAACACAACAGTTTTGATAGAATAATATTTGTTGTAAGCAGAGGGAGAGCCATTATTAGAGGAGAAATGAAAGTGGGAAAGGGGAGGAGTTGTTAAGTATAATCTTGGAGGAGATGCAAGAAAAAAGTAAGCCGAACCCTAAAGAATGATAAATTTAATTTGGAAAGGTATGTAATATTTCTTTCTTTTGGAGAGTGTTAAAAGATAAAGGAAAGTTAGACTGTATAGAATAAATTATGTATTTAGGAGAAAATCTAAGGAAAATCAAATTCTGCCTTATCAGATAGTAGATGGATGACAATAGCCAAATGTCTGACGATCTCCAAGCCTCATTTCTGCATCTGTAAAGTTCGAATAGTACATAATTCTTGGACCTCAGAAGTTTGTTATGTTGAAACTGCAGTATAAATCTAATGTCATACTTGTCAGACTATTTCAGACTTGTTGCTAAAGTAGGATTTGGGGTTATCTGCTAATGATGAGAGAAGTTATGTTTGGGGCATTGAGGAATGTTTAAAGATGGGAAAGATCATTTAGTAAATATGATTAGGAGGCCTTGAGCGATGAATAACAAGATTTCTGAGCAACACTCAGGTTTACCTTTGATTCACATGGTGGGAATCTGTAGTACACACAGTAGAAGCATTTTATAATTGACTTCAGATGTTCTGAGATTTGTAATGGGAGCAGAGAGAACACCTTTTAGATATTATATAGTGTTAGAATTTAACAAAATTTGAATGCTTTAAGGTCAGAACCATTGTAGATTCTAGGGATGCAATGGAAATGGTGAACTGGAGGAAGAACAAGGAATTATGAGACTGAGTTAAGATTTAAATAGGTACAATGAATGAAGGATGAAAAAAAAGAGGACAAAATGTCATGGCCAGAGAAGGAAATTTCAGTTAAGATCTTGACCGGCAAGCCACATTGATTGACAGTATAGATCCCAAACTCAGCACAGCACCCTCAAACTTGGTGAATTGAGCACAACTCCATCTTGTGTTAAGCTTTAGCTCATCAATCAGAGACCCTCCGTGCCAAGTCCCCCCATCCCCACACACAGTGACTTCTCTTCAGGAACATCCTGTTGCGATATCATCTGCTCTGGGAGACTGCAAAGGTACCCTGATTCTGGTTTCCCAGAAACCAGCTTCATCACTTTGGTCTCAAGTATCTTACCTAATGATCCAGATCTGCCCCTTTCAATCTCCTTTTGCCTGAAGCCTCGTCCTTTGCAAAATA
This sequence comes from Phalanger gymnotis, assembly GCA_028646595.1. Lineage (NCBI taxonomy): Eukaryota > Metazoa > Chordata > Mammalia > Diprotodontia > Phalangeridae > Phalanger > Phalanger gymnotis. The sequence continues at coordinate 17,071,048 of CM053626.1, read as the reverse complement.
AATAAATATATATATATGCTATTAACTCCACATAAATTCACTTTGAGAAGTCGCTGCCCCTGCTGGTGGGGATCCCTTTCTGGCAAACTCAACAAAATTCAAGACTAGTATGACAATCACTGGGGCCTTATTATTCCCACATTACCCAAAATTGCTGGTTCGCTGGGTTATTCTGTCATTTCAGTTGTGTCTGACTCTTTGTGACCCCATTGGGTGTTTTCTCAGCAATGATACTAGAATGGTTTGCCATTTCCTTCTCCAACTCATTGTACAGATGAGGAAACTTACGCATCAGGGTGACTTGCCCAGGGTCACACAGCTAGAAAGTATCTGAGGGTGGATTTGAACTCAAGTCTTCCTGACTCAAGGCCCAGCACTCTATCCACTGTTCCACGTAGCTGCTCCTTTTGTCACCCACACTAGCAAGGTCTTAGCTGTTGCAATGTTGATAAGTGACCACAGTGAAGTTGAAGGCTGTGGGAGTTGAAGAAGTGAACAGACTATGTCATGGTAATATAGAAAGTCATGGTAATATAGACATTATCAGTGTTGACCACTGAAAATGAGAACAGAGTATGGAGGAAGACTGGGAAGCCTTGGTGAGCCAACAATTGATGGAATTGAGGGAAGCAGAAAACTCTTAAGAGATAACTACAAGAAAGATGGGGAGAGGGTTGTATCAGATGTTGTCATGGTTTAGCCAGATTCTGATGATACTAAAACCCAAGTCTATTCTCCAAAAGAAAAAGGATTACTGAAAGCTAATAAACAGAACAATTGTCTGGAAGCCACAGAAGCTCTCTGATTCCTCCTCTGACTCCATCAGGCATGCAGAAGAGGAAAAGACAACCTTTTTGAAGGACTTTTAGTGTTGTGATCAGGAAACCGATTTAGCTGATGGAAGAAGGTGCAAAGAGTTATTGCAGGAAAAAAATAAGTTGCAAAGGAGTTGGCTTACGACTGGATGCATAATCCAAAGAGAATAATAAGAAGGACCAAATGTAGGGAAGGATGTAGTTGGAATAGGCCTGAGAACAGGTGGCTGTATTGCATAGGAATGAAAATAAAATATTTGGGATAATACTTCAGTCTATTGACATGAATAGAAAGTAGAGACATGAAATAAATGATAGCGCAGTGATATGAAGGACGGTTAGATGGCACCATGGATAGAGTGTCGGGTCTGGAGTTAGGAAAACTCATCTTCTTGAATTCAAATCTGGCCTCAGACATGTACTAGCTGTGTGACACTGGACAAGTCACTTAATGTTGTTTGCCTTAGTTTCTCTATCTGTAAAATAAGCTGGAGAAGGAAATGGCAAACCACTCCAGTATCTTTGCCAAGAAAACCCCAATGGGGTCACAAAATGTTGGACATGACTGAACAACAACAGTGTGATGAACAGAGAAGTAGTTAAATAGCTGGATTCAAAGAGTAGCCATTGATGACTTAATGTCAACTTGGAGAGAAGTCCCTCATGGAGTACTTCAAGGAAGGGACATTGATTCTATTAAATTCAACTTGTTCTATCAATTATCTGAACAGAAGCATATAAAGTATTCTTATCAAAACTGCATGTGATATATAATATACATGTATATACACACAGAGACTGCTAATCCACTGAGCAATAGATTTAGGATACGATTTTTTTTTCTTTAAAAAGCATTATTTCCTTGATTTTCTTCCCTTTCTATTTATTTCAGACATTTATTCTTTTATTCATATGCTTGCTTAGACCTTCTTTAATCTCTGCATTCTTCATGAAATGAATACTTCTAACAGGTATGTGCTAGATTCGACTCTAACCACCTTTGAAGAGTCGTTCAAATTTTAAGTTGAGCATTTACATCTCTGAAATGTCAAATTGCTATAGATAAGCTATTGATTTATTTCTCTGTAAAATTATGGATTTAAGAAAATATTTATAATGCATATTAAACTTAAAAGTATATGCCATGCATTGTTTGATTTTTTTTCAGAAGGACCCGGTTGTAAAATATTTATCAGCATACTCCTGTGTTGCTCTATAAACACTATGTGAGCTCAGAGAGAGCACAGGAGAAAGCTCAGGAAATTCAGCCCCCAATAGACTGGAAGTTTAGGGACTTCAAGTTAATAATAACAACCACAACAATTGATGTATATATAGTGCTTAAGTCTTGCAAAGTGCTTTACATTCATTATGACATTTGACTCAAAACATTTTGGATTTCCTCTTCTGAAGAGTTTCTATGTTATTGTCTTTTATATCTTCCTGTCTTAGAAATACCAGTTACTAGAGGTTTCTGTGGCACACGATTCAGAAATACCCTGTGGTGGTTCCATTCTCTCTTGGGAGTCCACAAGTCTTTCTGCCTCCTCAGGTGCTTGTTCATTTCCCTTTGCTCTGTAATATTTATTCATAGATGCCTAGAATCTTTTACAAGAGATAACATTCTCTTCTGTTATTAACATCTTCTCTGTTGGTTTATTTGCTTGACTCAAAGTTTTAACTGATTTTTCTTCCTCTTGATATAATTTGTGATTTCAGACTTTTCTCTCCTTAGTTTCCCCTATTGATCACTGTAGCACTCTTGCCTTCTTCATTTTTTTCCCTGGATGCTAGAACTCAAGGCCATCTTAATCTCTTCCAGCATTAGGCAATTCAGATTTTGCCAGCCTCAGTCTCTTCCTCAAGTGACTTCTGGGGTGACTGGACTGGGCTCATCTGCATTCTGGGCTCCTTTCCTTAGGCTTAGGGGGGTGTTACACAGATACACACACATACCCCATTTCCTCTGCTGCTTTGTTCTCAACCAGAACTCTGTTGTAACACAGAAGACTGACATTCTGCTGTGCCAGGCAGAACCAATTTCTATCTTTGGTTTTTTCCCTGGCATTGGGAGTATGGAGTGGTAGACAATGTTCTGTGTTAATCCTATGAGTTGACTTGTCTAGACCTGATCATACGAGTGCTAAGTGAGTTAGAAGTCAGACGTTAGCCTTCTCTACTGTAGGTGGTTGCCTATTTGTTCCACTTAAATTGGGCCATAAATGGAAAACAATGCAATGCATGACTCTCAGAGTTTTGCTATGTGGGATAGTTATGACGGTTGGTGGAGTGGGGGTGAGCAGCACTTTAAAGGGAAGTTAGGCAGGACCTAGACAAATACATTTCATTCTGTTCTCTGAAATCCTTGTCATTGACTGAGATAATGAATGAGCCAGCAATGGAGAAAGATCATATTAATATTCTTTCTTTCTGTTAATGTTGTTGCTGTTGGGAGGCAATGGGGCTTAAATGACTTGCCCAAGGTCATATAGCTAGTAGCGTCAAATGTTTGAGGCTAGATTTGAACTCAGGTCCTCCAGACTGCAGGGCCATTGCTCTGTCCACTGTGCCACCTAGCTGCCCCATAATATTCTTTCAAGTATATAAACTCAAAGAAGTGCTTTACAGAAAAAAAAACCTACCAAAAAATCTTTGTTTTTCACTGCTTATGGAAGATAATGCATCCACCAAAGGCAAAGAATATATTAGAAATATGCAATAAGGTTCAGTAGCACATCCAGGAAAACCTAGGCTAGAAGGAGTACAGCGTTTTGCTACTAACAGAGAGTTATCGTTAGGGTAAAAGAGCCCAAGTGCTTTTATTCCTTAGCCCTGCTAGCCACAGGATCTTAGAGAGTCTTTTTTTTTCAGCTTAAAATCTCTTAGGGCTATGGGGCAAAAGAAGCCAACTCTATCTTTTATTCTCAGTCCTAAGCAGGAAGCAAACTATTCCTTACAGCATTAGGCATTTGGTCTGTGCCAAGGAGGGACCTTAGAGATGAGAAATGACTAGTTACACCATGTCATCCTCCCAAACGGGTGGGGGAAGAGAGAACAAATGAGAATTGACTAGCATATACTATATTTGTCTTCTGACCATGTGTCAGGGATTGTCTGGTACTAGGAAAACAAGGTTTGACAGCCTGATGGGTACACAGAATAAGACAAAAAATGTTTGATGGAGCAGTCAACAACCTAGTGGCCTTTGGTTCAGATAATGCTGTTGCAATGACTGGCTGTAAACAGAATGTTTTTTCAAGGCTCAAAGCCGTGAATCCAAAAGTAATGCTGACTGCCTCTGCCACTTGGCAGATTTCTGTGGCAAGTTGAGGAGGGCTGGAGAGGGGGTTCAGGGAGATTGCTCTGGAAAGGCCTTGTCAGCATCAGTTGAGGGATGGACTTCTCCTATCTGTTTTCACAGCCCAGCCAACCAGCCAGCCAACTGACAGAGATCACAGCGTAAAAGCAGTTCGAAATGTTTAATGAATCTGAGCCACGTGGGGTGGGGTGGGGAGCAGGCCAGGACTCACAAACATGTGGATATCAAAAGGCTAAGCTTACATAATGTCTCGAAGAGAAAAGAGGCTATGTGGCCTGCTTCGTTCATTGGCTTTTTAACTTGCAAACAACAAGCTGCCAAAACAACCCTCATTTGTCAATGCCAATGGAGCCACACACCAGAGCTGTGAAGGGAGTTTTCCTGACAATTTAACTTGACCTGAGCCTTCTTTCCTTTCTTTTCTTTCCTTGATGGGGAGTGTGGCTCATGCTCAAACCCACCCATGCCTGATTATCACCAGCAAAAAAACAAACAAACAAAAAACAATGGGCCCTTGAGTTTCCCTGGTTCATTGAATAGAGCTGGCTAAGCACCATAGGACATCCAGAGGGACTTATCTATTTCATCATTATCTCCTCTTTTATATTATGAGAATTCAGGTCCTAGAGAGATCTATGTTCTAAGCCTTGTTAAACCGCAAAATTGTGCCATCCTATACCTTATTGGGTTGACTTGTATTTCCTACTTTCATTCGCCACTAAGCCTGCTTCAGTTGGATTAAACTTCACTCACATAAGAAACAGAAGAGTCAGTGAGGAGGGTTGAACAACTGAGATTCTTCCAAGGGCAGGTGGAAACTAGGGCCAACGGGACAAAAAGGGCCTTGAGAGCAGATGCCCACAGGTTACTCAATTCTAATGCATTCCCCAAGCTATAAAAGGCAACCTATATCCCTCCATTTCTTCTTGGATGATGGAAGAAGTTACCACACAGTGATGTGGGAATAAAGATGCCCACTTGAGTCCATCTAGAGAGTTACTTTTCTCTGGCTATCCATATGCTTCAATAGAATCTCTGTCAGTAAACCAACCATTACTATGTCCCTCTATGTTAACACCACAGCAATTCTTTGAACCAAGGATTAGGAGAAAGCTATTGCCTTTTTCTGAGAAGATTTTTTTCACAGGTAGACAGATATGATTATAGTGACTTCTAGGAGAGATTCATATCTAGCAAATAATTTCAGAAAACACATGAGTGTGTTTGTATGGTTTGTTATAATCACAAGGATCATAGGATAATAGATTTCATTCTAAAAGATGTTCTTTTAGATTGCTAGTTTAACTCTTTCACTTAATCAGGTGAGGAAATTGAAGCCAGATGGGGGAAGTTGCTTGCCCAAGTTCAAAGACATAGGAGAGCTAGAATATGAATCCAGATCAACTCACTCCAGATCCACTGCTTCTCTTCCTATGGCACGTTGACAGGAAGATTAATAATAGTTATATGTGCATTGTGAACATAAGCAGAATAGCAAAAGATTTGTGCATGTACTTGGTAAAGTGGCTCCCAGAAGTGTGGGGAGAGATGAATATAGGCAGGCTAGATGACTTTACAGTTGAATGTATTCTAAACCTGTTGAATGGTCAGCACCAAATGGTAGCAATAAATGGTTCAATGTCAATGTCTTTTCATTTCTCACCAAACAGCACTTAAGACTTCTACATCATGTCCCAGAAACCTCTTCATCTTCAAAGATAACTTCACCCCTAGAAATTATACCCAGAAGAAACTTCCGTCCCTGTGTCCCCTCTCTGACTGAACAGGCTTCTCAAAGAATTTCATTTTAAGGGAAGCACTCAAACCAGCCATTACTTCATTTTTCACCAGGCTACATTACAGACTTTTCCATCATGCCCCCACACTGGGTAGCTTCTCCTGCCATTTTTCAGATTATTTTTATGTATTGTCTCACTTCCATAGAACGTGAACTCTTGGATAGAAGAGAGGAACTGAGTTTCTTTTCCCTTATATTTGTATCACGATTACTTAGCACAGTGCCTGACACATAGTAAGTACTTAATAAATATTCATTAACAGAAAATGTCAACTTGAAAGCAAGCCTGAAGGGAAGTGTTACATGGATAAATGCTTGGTCCTATGCGGCTAACAATTTTAATCAATTGTTGAATTAAGGCATATGTGGCATTACATTTACAGACAGCTCCAAGATCAAGACAGAGTCAAGATTCAAAAAGATCTTGCCAATGTGGACAAAGCAAAATAAAATTCAGTATAAATTCAGTTTTTAAAAATCAATTTTAGGAGATAGGGAGATGCTAAGAAGTAGTTCATCTTAAAAAATCATAATTTTATGGCTCACAATTTTAATATGTATCAAAAATGACATATGGATGCCAATAAACATGATATTTTAGGCTGCATAAAATATGAATAATTTCCAGCATGAAGAGATAATGGTGTGCTGGTTAGGCCCAGTCTTGATTGTAGGGTTCAATTTTTGAAACTAAATTTTAGAAAGGACATTGATAAGCCAGAAAAAAATCTGAAGCAAGGTACTGGGATGGTGAGAGACCTTGTGTGCATTCCACTTGAGGATTAATTGAATGAGCGAATAAATGAAAAAAAGCAATTTTCAGAACTTCCTATGTGCAAAGTGCTAGGGATACAAATACAAAAGCAAGTTAGTCCTTGCTCTGAAAGAGCTCACATTCTGATATGGGAGACAACACCACAGATTTTAGCTAAAAGTAACATGGAAAGGTTCCATGGTCTTTAGGCTATAACTAGAAAACAGAGATTATTGCACCTTCTTTCCTGCCATTTTTACTAACAACATAGTTATATCTAATGTTGAACCATTCCCAGTGCCAAGGAGTATGGTGGTGAAAACCATCATTTCTAGGTGTTTAGTAACTGCAGATGCTAAGAAAGTGAGGCTGCAGAATCCACAGACCTAGTAGCGAGGCAAAATTCCATAGAAGTTCCTTCTGGGCTTATGGTTTAAGAGGGTTAGACATGAAACATATCTGTAGATTTCTGCCATTCCTAGCGATCTTAGGCTTTCCAGGAATTTTGGTTGGTCAGCATTTGGGGTTGGTTGCTTTGTTGGCAATGTTGACTTTGAGACCCTAGGATTTAAGCAGAGTTTGTCGGTTAATGAATCAATAGTGAAAATTTATGTACCAAGCACTGTGTTAAATGCTGGATAGGGCTTCTAAGGGTTAGTCTTCTGGGTGGAACTGTTATTCCAAAGTTTTTTTTGTTTTGTTTTTATTCTGAGCTATTTTTTATTAAAGTCTTAGGAGATTCTGTTTTCATAGTTATGCCAGTGATTTGACTTGCCTGGTCTCCAAGTTCCTAGCTCTCCTTTGAGGTCCCTTGCTACTTCACTTAGGCTGGCTTGTCTGCTCTATTGGGAGAAGTTGGTCACCAATTTATGGGGTGGGCTGGCTGCCTTACACACAGGAATTATTTCCCTGAATTATGGTTGAGGGGGGTGTGTTGGGACCAGGGATATTGGTCTTCAGTATACTGCAGTTCCCATGACTTTTAAGTTCATTGCCCTGGGCTATCTCCATTTAAAGGTAAGGGGAAATGGTAGTTGACTTACTAGTGGTTTTACTTTCCTGTAGCACTGCATTTAGGACTATGGAATCTTTAGCAAAAGGAATAGAAAACTTAGGGAGTCTTAAAAGTCATCTTCATTAAAAGTCATTTTCTTAAAAGTCATTTTCAAGAGTGGTTAGTTGAAAGATCATATTTGTTCTTCTAGCTCCAGAGAACAGAGCTAAAAGTAATAGGTAGAATTTGCAAAGAGAGACATTTATGACTGATAAAAGGAGCAGCTGCCTAACTATCATGAAAATGACAAAGAATATTCTGACCCAGGAGGGAGCGGGTTGCTCCTCACTGGAGATATCTTGGTAAAGACCGGATGACCACTTGGCAAGGATGATGTAGAAAAGATTATTACTTAACTATAGGTTGGACAAGATGTCCTCTGAGTACCTTCTAACTCTAAGCTTCTGTAATTCTGTGATAGTCCCCTACCTGGCACTGGTTGGGCACTGGGGGGAGGAAGAATAATACCCAAGGTATGATTCTTTTACTCAAATGGAAGTGATAAGAGTTATAAATTGGCCACAGTAACCCAAAGTTAGATCATGTTGTGTTACATGACTAATATGGAAATATGTTTTGAATGATTGCACATATATAACACATATCAAATTGCTTGCCATTTCAGGGAGGGGAAGGGAGGCAGAAAAAAAGAGAGAATTTGGAATTCAAAACGTTTTTAAAAGTGTTAAAATTAGTTTTACGTGTAATTGGAAAAAATGAAATATTCAAAATTTTTAAAAAATGTTATATAGAAATATATCTCTGTGATGGATAATAAAAAAATCAAGGGTTTTTTTTCCCTGAGAAACTCCCCTAAAAGTGACATAGATACACTTTTGTACTAGCTCAGATGTTTTGAAAAACGAACTTCACATCTCTGATGTTTAGCTTCCTCATTCACACAATCAAAAAATAATAATAAGTATGCTAACTACAGCAGAGACTTCTATTAAAAGTTTATATAAATGTAAGATTTAGATAGTCATAAAAAAGAGAATTCTAATTAGAATAACTACTTAAAATCCACACGTAACTTAAATGCTTTATAAGATACAAGAGGCAAGAAAAATCTGTTACAATGGAGGGGAAGAGGAGAGAGGTGAAAGGGAATGAGTCAACCTTACTCTCATTGGATTTGGCTTAAAGAGTGAATAACACACACTCAATTGGGTATCTTACCCTACAGGAAAGTAGAGGGTAAGGGGATAAGGGGTGAGGTTTGATAGGAGGGAGGGCAGATTGGGGGAGGAGGTAATCAAAAGCAAACACTTTTGAAAACGGACAGGGTCAAGGGAGAAAATTGAATAAGCGAGAGGCAGGATAGGATGGAGGGAAATATAGTTAGTCATTCACAATATGACTATTATGGAAACGTCTTCCATAACTATACATATATAATGAATATTGAATTGTTTGCCTTCTCAACAAGGGTGGGTGCGGAGGGAAGAAGGGAGAGAATCTGGAACTCAAAATTTTAAAAACAAATGTTAAAAATTGTTTTTACATGCAACTGGGAAATAAGATATACAGGCAATGGGGCACAGAAATCTATCTTGCCCTACCAGAAAGTAAGAAGGAAGGGGATAAAAAGAGTGGGGTGGGGTGATAGAAGGGAGGGCAAACCAGGGGAAGGGGTAATGAGAATGCATGACATGTTGGGGTGGGAGACAGGGGAGAAATGGAGAGAAAATTTGGAATTCAAAATCTTGTGGAAATGAACGTTGAAAACTAAAAACAAATAAATAAATTTAAAAAGAAAAACTACTTTATGGGAAAACTATTTTTTTATTTAGGTGAAAGCAATTTTATGGGATAGACGCTTGAAAGGAAAAGGAAAGATTATCAAAAAAAAAAAGATGAGATGAAATGGAAGGGTCCATTTTGCATACCCAAGAATGGAGAGGACTGGAGTTTGGATGCAGAGGCAAAGGAGTCATAGAGGACATACCTAAGGAACATTGAGAATAAGGAATAAGCAAGCTTCCAATATTTTAATTTATTGATCTTATAAAGAAACGACTGGAATGTCCTCTATCTTGATCTTTTTCTTCCCATTACATAATTTTAAACCAAATTCTAAGGCGTAATACCTGGGATGATTTTCTGATATTAAGGTTTGAAGATATTCCTCGAGGCTAATAAATGATTAGTCCATGAAATAAATCAAACAAATTAATCTTTTAAAATAATGAAAAAGAAAAATATGCAAAAAGTTTCAAAGTGTTTCTCCATAAAATACTTAAGTGGGTCATGACGAAATGCATGACAGACCTTTCTAAGCAAGTAAGCAGACCTTTACTTGCCGAGCGAGTAGCTCCTGTGCTAAGCTGTTACTTCATTACTCAAAAACAATCCTCAAGTTCAACATTTTTCTTGTACAAAATAGAGGTGGAGGGATGGACAAGGTAATATAAGTTTCTGAAGATACTTATTAGAAGCTGTCTGTCAACAATGAGCTGCTGGACAGTTCCATCCAGATTACTCTGTCATCATATCAATTTCAATGAATCTAAAACACAAATTATTACTTCCCACCTTAATCAGTCTTTCTTTTGAGAGTATCATCATTATCCTCAACTCTTTGGTTCACAAAAGTGAAAAACTTAGTAACTGATCATTACCATCCCCCACAGTCACAAAGAAATCGTGATAAAAATGTCATCCTCCTTTAGATAGAGAACTTATGGATGCAGTGCAGGTTAAAAAATAGTGTTTCTTTCTCTTTCTTTTTTTTCTGGAAAAATGGCTAATGTGAAAATAAGTTTTGTATGACCTCCTATTTGTAAGGAGTATTGTATTTCTTGCCCTTCTCAATGGAAGTGGAAGAAGATGGAGGGAGGGAGAAAATGTGCAACTGAAAATAAAATAAAAATTTTAAAAGGAAAAAAAAACAATCACTATTATTCACAACCTTTTCCTCAATTCTTCACTTTCTCTTCTCATCTTGCTTTACACTTCTAATTTCCGCCTCTTAGAATCTCGTTGTCTCTTAAACTGCTAATGCCTTCCCCTACAAAATTATCTTGCTTTCATTTATATGTATACATAACATATACATATACATGTGTGTGCGCACACGCACACATCTGTGTCTGCTTGCATACATATATGTATAGATACGTTAACAAGTATGTATATATGTATGTTCCATGACAGGATGTAATCTCTTTGAAGGGAGAGACTTTTCAAGACAAGACAAAGCAATAATTGTTTATTAAGTGTTTACTATATGCCCTGCAATATAGTAAAGCTAGGGATGTTGATACAGTTTCTGACACATAGTAAATGCTTAAATAAATGATTGTTAATTGCCTACTTAGTTTTATCCATCATCCATGACCAATTACTCAGGGAAGTTGGTCCTATCAAGGCATCTGACAATCTGCCCTGTTGTTTTACTTGCTTTTTCCCCAATCTGAAATAGCCATCCTTGGAACCTTACCTCCAGAGAAGATGCTGGACATTAGGGAAACACATTCCCATTAGTGTCCAGAATTTTTCCATTTATAAATTGCAGGTTATGGACAACATTTACTCACAAAAGATCCTGACTTTAAATATATGGCCACAAAAATTGGGTATTTCACTAAACACTAAGCTCAAAATAAGAAATTTTTAATTTTTTTTTCCAACAAAACTTCACCAATATATGCACAATGGAGAGAACGCAGGATTTAAAGCCACAGTACCCATATTAAAATCCAAGTTCTATTACTTCCTACTACATATTTTGGGGAGATTAGCTTTAACTCTTTGAGTCCCAATTTTCACTAGGTCTAAATCTATGGTACTATGCAAGCCACCACATAATGTTTTATCATGAAACTCAAATCATTTAATATAGTTACCCTCTATTTACTCAATACTCCCACTTTTTACAATCTTCTTTTTCAGTAATTTTATATGAAGGCTATGCAAATTTCAACAACATTAAATTAAATCATAAAAAGTGGCATTTAATTCAAGGAAAAATTTGCTTTTATGGCTTCACCACCTACCTCCCATGTTTGTTGTGAGGATAAAATTAGATAATATTTATAAAGCACTTTACAAACCTTAAAGCGCTATATAAATGCTAGCTATTGCATTCATATATCAACACACATAAAATTCTACAGAGCATGAAGTTGGGAGAGCAGGATTATAGGTACAACATTATCTTATACTGAGTCTTCTTCCTACCATTCCAATCTTCTTGCACTTTCCTTCCCTTCTCATACATTATGATCCAGCTCCTCTGGCATACTTGCTCTTTTTCACGAATAACACTCATCTTCAGTCTCTATGTCTTTTCGTTGGCTGTTCACCATGTCTGGAAATCTCGTTTTCCCAAAACTTTGCCTCTGAGAATCTCTGTCTCCCTTCAAGACTCAGCTCAAGTCTCAAAATCTATAGAAGATCTAATCTATCCTTCCCATACCTACCCTACTCACACAACCCACATCCTGCTAGGACCTTCTCCTCTAGGTTTAACTTCCATCTATTCTATATACAAGCTTATATGTACCTATTTATTTATAGTGTAAGCTCCTTGTGGGTAGAAATTTTTTTTCCTTTGTATCACCAATCCCTGGCGATCATTCAACAGTGTTGCATAGTTAATGCTTAACTAATAATTAATGATTTCTTGACCAAGTGATTACTAAGTATATTATTTTCAGTAAATTACAAACTCAGTCAAAAACAACACCAACCTCTACCCTCTTTAGTCAGTAACATGCTTATCTTTGGTCTTCAGATAATAAGATGCTAGAATGAAAGCATCTCACTGACTTAACGGCAGTTTGTACTGAACTAGAAAAGTCCATGTGCTTGCTAGTCTTCATTAAATAGAATCCCTTTTCAGAAAGCTAAGAGAGCAGAGCTGTCACTCGCTGCACTAGAAGCCAGAAATGCAGCCAAGAAAAAAAGAAAGAACTCTCAGAATGCCTGGGAATCTAGGTTCTGACCACCATTTCTGATCATACATTCAGCCTTTGAAATATAATAAGCACTGATTCAATACAAGCCATGTTTCAGGCACTGTGCTCAGCCCAGGGAATGCAAAAGGAAAACAAACGAGAGCCCCTGCCCCCCAAAAAGCCTAGATTCTATTGAGATCCTAGTATTTGGTTATCTTTGTCTTAGCCAAAACTTCTATGTCTTGCTCCCCAATAGCCTCTAAGAGTGGGAAGCAAAATCACACCTTCACTATTCTATGTTATGTGGCAGATCTGAGGGCTTAAAAAAGGAGTATCCTCTTTTCAGAGTTATACAAATTCCATATCAAACAAATCCAACAGAATGTCACCTTCTCAAACCAGTCACATAACTCGTTACTGTCTACTCTTCCCAAGACCCATAACTCTGGGTGGAACAAAGTGGAGAAGAGGGTAGGCAAGTATGCCTAGAACTTAAAGGTGCTGGAAGATACTTAGGCATAAGTTAATAAGTGAAGATATTCGCAAGCAGGCAGTTTCTAGTTGAAAATACCTTTCTCTTCTTCCACGGTTTTTTTTTCCATCTGTAAAATCAGGACAAATATATGTGTCTCACTTTGTGGTAATCAAATGTGATAACACCTGTAAGATCTGTGAAGAACCCAAAATTGTGTCTAAAAGTGTGAGGCTATTTTCAGATGGCATTTACAGAAAAATTTCTCTGTATACCAGCCTACTATCATTTTCTATGCAATTTCTATTTGACAATAGGCTATAGTGGATGGAGAGCTGATCTCAGAGTGAGGGGGTCACAGGTTCAAGTAATACCTCTGAGACCCACTGGCGTTGTGAACCTGGACCATGGCACTTTATCTCTCAATGACTCAGAAAACTTTCTAAGACTATAAGTTGAAGGGCAGGTTTCTAATCTCCTTTGGTAAAGGAAGTTTCTTCACTGGGAGTTCCTGAGATAAGTGAAGTTATAGTAGTTCAAGGATGGTAAGATAGGTTTGCATGGTTTATGATCTGCCTCATTGGAAAGAGTATGTGTGTGCACTAGTGAGGTGGCAGATTCAGCAGAGAGTCAAAGACCTTGAACTCATAGAGGTTATTTTATTGGACATGTCCTACAGACCAAAATATAAATATTTACTAGGACCCTACAGTGAAAGGAAATACAAGTACTAGATATAGCCAAACACATTCTTCTCTCCTTCAAGAAATGAAATTCTTGCCCATTATGAAATATGGCTTCATGTTTTCAAGTTGTAAAACAAACCAAAACAACTGAGTGATAGGGAAATGTGCCATTCATAGGAAGCAACATGTTGCTATGGAAAGAGTGATACGATGGCGCTGGAATCAGGACACCTGGTTTGAAATCCTGCGTGATACTTATAGCTAGTAGGACTCCAGGTAAAGTACTTTCACTTCACTGTGACTCCTTTTCCAAATTTGTAAATTTAGGTATTGAGACATACATTAAGACACACAAGACATAAGCCACACATTAGGTAACTGCAAGAAAACTGCTTTGTAAAACTTAAAAGTGTCATTAGAATGTGAGTTGCTATCACTACCTTTGCTTCCAATGCCTTTTATCTATCTTACTTAAATAACTCATTCTAACTAATGCCTACAAAACCAGCAAAATATTGCTTAATACTTCCCTATTAAATTTCAGATTTGTTCTAGACTCTGCTAGAATAAAAATGAGCTTATACTAAGGAAATGTGATTAATCATCATATTTTCCATCATTTAAAATAGCCATATCAAAGAAGAGAGTGCCTGACATTCAGCTGATCTCATTTATTATTACACAGACTTCTAGCATCTCGATAGTTAATGGCCTATCAGTGTCTTTGGCGACAGCCCCATTTTTCATAACTTTACTACAGTTAGATTACAAAAATATGTTAGTGAATTCAGGCAAAAACGTAGGGCGTCAGTTTCTAGTTGAATCGAGGTCTCTTCCAGCTCTAGATCTAATTACCTGTGAAACATGTGGGATGGATCGATTTCATTACCCCCATTTTATGAATAAGGAAACTGAGGTGAAGAACTGTAACTTGCCTAAGAGAAAAAAGCTAGTTCGTAGTAATGAGAACTCAATTCCTAATTCTCAATAAAAGATTCTTTCACAAGACCGTGTTGGGTAGCAGTGATTTTCAATCATTAAAAGATCAACATTTATATATAGTGAATGAATGAAAAAATAAGTGAATACACACACATATACACACAACCATATATATGTATATACATATATATGCACACACATATATACACACATATAGATACATACATACATATACACACTTGCAAATTGAAGTTTGAAAATTAAAACCTTTTGAGTTTTGAACTTAGTTCAGTTTCCTCCTCCAAAACACGGGAGAGTTATGATTTCTAAAGGGTCTTCTCATGCTACTGTATAAGATTCCACAATGGCTATCTATTGCATGAAATTTAAGTATTTTTATGTTCTGGCAAACATATATTCCCATATTCTGAAGAACAAACATAATTTCTGCTTAACTTTCACCAAACATTCTGGGACATTACACAATGCTCATATAGATACTTCTCAGTTGATTATTATGATGAAAAGAACAAAGACAAAGAGGGGGAGGAGGAATATTAATAAGAAAATCTTACCAGGGTATTTCCTGACTCAGTAACAACAGCTGTGACTTGAGTTTCTTGGACTGGGGGTTCCAGGGCCATTTTCAATTCCTCTTGTTTTGTTTTCACTGGAACCAGATCAGGTTGTGCTTGTTTTCACATTCTAAGCTCAATATTTCAGAACGTTAATGATTCACAATTTCATCCATGTGGACACTCTCTTCAATGATACAGATAATAATCTATCTGCATCTTCTCATTCTGTGAAGCTCTTGGTCATATCTTTACATAAGTCCTCCCAAAGGGTCCACCAACATTCCAAAATTGTCTACTTGATCTCCAGACACTAAATGGATACCAACGTGCAACTCAGGCTTTTTACCTATTATCTTCTTTTTCCATTCAATCATGTAATTAATAGATCAATAAACATTTGTTAAGCACCAACTCTCTGCCAGGAACTTTTCTAGGACCTGCAAATACAAACACAAAGGACAAAAAAGTCCCCTACTCAAAGGAAGCTTACACTCTATCTGGGGACACAACAAATCTCCTTTGGGTAGGTAATCTTGTAGTTTTTATTCTTTGCTTTGCTTTCCCATCACCTAGTGAAGGGCTTAACATGTAGTAGACATTTAATAAATAATTCAATTTTCTGAACATCATTGGTTTTATGTTTCCATTAATATAGAAAATTCCATGGGAGAAAACTTTCTTCACAAGGCAGGTTAGCATCTGACTGGCAATTTGCAGTAGTAGTGAGTTGCTAGTGCACTGAGAGATTAAGTAAATTGTCCGATGTTTCATAGCCATTTTGTGTCAGAGATAGCACTTGAATCCCATTCAAGTCTTTACCATAAGGCTATCTTTCTATCTGTTCTTCCTTTAGCTTTATTCATAATGAAAGGCTTTTGGCACAGAAAAAATAGTGCATAGCCAAACCTAGTTCTTTAAGGGTGGAATTTAGAATGAGCATTACCAGTTTGTCCTCCAACTAGGACCTTAATGGTTTTTCCTCCACCATCACATGTAATTCTTTTAGTTGGGATTTTTTCAAACGATTTGTTAAGATATCCACTATTTTAAAACGGACACAAGACAGTCTCTGTTGCCTAAGCACTAGCATAATATCTAGAAGCTTCACCCCTTCCACTGACAAAAAATAAAATTAATTAATTAAAAGTTTCTCTGAAACACCGAAATCCTTTTCCTATTTGAGGTCCATAGCTATTCTTCTGGTTATAATTACACACGTTCTAAAAATGTGCTAACTGGACCACAAAATAATAGGCCTGACTCTATGCTTTGGGGAAAAAAAAAGGTGACTTTCATCAAGAAAACTACCACCATCTTCCATTAGATAAACAGATATATAGACAGATCACTCATTAAGTGCCTACTATACTCCACACACTAAATCCCAGTGGATACAAGTCTCAGGGGGAAAAAAAGTTCTTACGACTAAGAAACGTATTCTAATGGAAGAAGACACCAAACACATTAAGGGGAACTGGACAGTGAGATGGGAAAGCAAAAGAAGATAGCCTTGTAGGGGCAAAGTTACTGGTGAGATGATGAAGGAGTCTGGAGAGTAAGGAGCAGAGCTGTAGTGAAGTGAATGCTTTCCTCAGCATGACTTAGAAGGAACCAATTGTATATGACCTGGAACTAGAGGAGGGGTACAGAACCTGCAGCCTTGAGGCCACATGTGGCCTTCTAGGTCCTTGGGTATGGCCTTTTGACTGAGTCCAAGTATTACAGAACAAAGCTCTTATTAAGGGAATTTGTTCTAAGAAGTTTGGATTTGGTCGAAGGGACACACTTGTGAATCTAGAGGGTTATATGTGGCCTCGAGGCTGCAGGTTTCCCACCCTTAAACTAGAGGATCAGAATTTGAGTCCTAGGCTTGCACTTAATAGCTGTATAACCATGGGTAAGTCACTGCCTTTCTAAACACCAATTTCCTCAGTTATTAATGAATAATATAAAATATTTTAGTAGTATCAATGTATTATTGATACATACATATATCAGTCAACATTCATCAATTAAGTGTCTACTGTATAACAGACAATGTGAAAGGCTTTGAGGATATGATAGTCACTATTCAATAAAGATTTATTAAGGCCTACTATGTGACAAGAACTGTGCAAAGTGCTGGAATACAAATAAGAAAAAGAAAGACAGTGCCTGACTTCAAGGAGCTTGCAATCTAGTAGAGGAAAAGAATATAAGAAAGGAAGCTGCAAAGGGGATGGGGGGGGTCAGCTGCTAGAATATAAATGTTCTGAGGATATCATGTTTATAGAGTTGAGACCAAGCAGAGTAGCTGATAGGAAATGAATTTATCTGGAAAATTCTGAGCCCACTATAAAGGGAGACTTTGGTAGAAGTTTAAGCTCCTGTCCTCAGCCCTTAAATAAGAGGGGAGAGGCAGCTAAGGAGATGTTGAGTATCAAAGCTGAATTAATCTCTGTGATGAAGAGATTGCAGGTGATGAGAATATCCTGAGGGAGGCATGATGTTTACGGTCAAAACCTCAAAGAAGACAGCTGTGGAAAAATGACACGAAGAAATAAATGAATCAGTCCCTACCTTTGAGTGGATTGTATTCTATAGAGATAACCTACATATCTCTCACCATATACAGAAAATATATAAAATCAATACTAGTGGGTCTTTTGTTTGTTTGTTTTATAGGGGAAGGGACTATCTTCAGTTAGGATTTTAAACTTGGTCATGGAATTGAAATGCTTATTTAAAAAAAAAAACAAACCAGTAGCTATGAAATGTAATACAATGAGAAAAATATTCCAGTAACTCTGGAATCAGAGACCTTGTTTTCAATCCTGTCTCTGATACTTATGTCATGAGCCAGTGACTTTGTGAAAGTTACTTAACCCTTGAGCCTCTATTTCCTCATTTATAAAATGGGCATATAAGGTAGGATAGTCTCCTAAGTCTGCTGCAGGTCTAGAAATATATTCTTATTCAAAATACTTGCCTTTAAAATTTTTGCCTAAAAACTCAGGAACCTGGCAGAGATGAAATCCAGTAGAAGGTAACCTCGTTGGAGGTATGGAAACTTGTTTTTTTGTTTTTTTTTCTTTAGCCGTTAGAAGACTTAAATTGATATCATAAAAAAAAATAGTGACTATATGTTCAATTGAATTGGATAAGGAATGAAGGCTTTCGTCTTGGGTTTTGTCTATTCATTCTTACTAGACATTTCTTCATCTATAAAATGAATAGCATTGAATTAACTGATTTCTAAATTTCCTTTTAGCTCTAACATTCTGTGATTCATTAATAAAGATGCCTTAATTAGACATTAAGTAAGTATTCTGGAAGTACATGTTCATTTATTTCCTCAGAATACATTATATTAAACCATTGCTAAATGACCCTTCCTACCGGAGACTACTTTTAAATGCTATCATCTAAATAGCAAAACATCTGTTGGGATGGTAGAGCTAAAATAAGTGCTAAGGAAATAGCTGACCATGTGAATGCAAGATAGCTGCAGCTGATAGCATTCATCCATGGACAATTAAAGCTTGAGGGGTTCTTCAAGTCAATTAACTTCAATTTAACTAAAACCTTCTCAGTTTTTAGTATGTGCCAAGTACTGTGCTAGAGCATGGGCACAGAAAGACAATTAAGTTAAAAATGCCTTGCCCTCAAAGAGCTTCCATTATACTGGGGGAGGAGGGCATGACATGAACAGCCATAATTATGTAACAGGATTTTGGTTCACTGGAGACAATGTAGACCATAGAGAGTAGGAACTTAAGGAAGATGGCTAATAATTTCTTAGGAAAGTAGAAAGTGAGATTCTCTGCTGAGAAGGAAGTGATGTGTAATTTTTCAGGGCTCTTAAGAATGGTATGGGATGTCCATAAAGTCAAACAGGGATGGAAAAAAGTCATTGGTGCACTAGAGTGTGGGCTCAGGTCAGATTTAGTGTTCAGTCATGTCTGACTCTTTGTAACCCCATATGGGATTTGCTTGGCAGAGATGCTGCAGTGTTTTGACATTTCATTCTCCAGGTCATTTTATAGATGAGGAAACTGAGGCAAACAGGGTTAAGTGACTTGCCCAGCATCACCCAGATAGTAAGTGTCTGAGGCTAGATTTGAACTCAAGAAGATGAGTTTTCCTAACTCCAGAAATGGCACTCTATCCACTGCAGTGCCACCTGGCTGCCTAGTTTGCCTACGTAAGATTAGATATCACAAATTTGCAGTGGATCCAGTATTCACTTTTGCATGATTTTCCCCAGTGCTATTTAAAATAATGCAAATAGGAATAGAGAAGCTGGATGGTAGATATACACAGTTGGATTAAAAAAGGGGTGATCAGGAATAAATGCAGCTAGGTGGCACTGCAGTGGATAGAGTACAGGTCCTAGAGTGAGGAAGACTCATCTTCCTGAGTTCAAATCTGGCCTTTGACAGTTACTAATTGTGTAAACCTGGGCAAGTTACTTCACCCTGTTTGCCTCAATTTCCTCATCTGTAAAATGAACTAGAGAAGGAAATGGCAAAGCACTCCAGTGTCTCTGCCAAGAAAACCCCAAATGGGGTAATGAAGAGTCAGAAAGAACTGAAAAATGACTGCAGAACAACAGCAAATCAGGTCTAGGACTGAATGGGGGATGAATTTAAGGGCATATTACCACACAGCTGAACTAATCAATAAATAAAAGATTTTAAACAGGAGGAAAGTGATGCCAAAGCAGGACTTAGGGCTTAGGAAAATGAGTGGGATGAAGGGACTGGAGAGCCATCAAAGATTATGTATTTAAGATTAGTGAAAAAATGATGATGATGGTGATGATGATAACATGAAGAGAGGAAACAGTGAAAGAGGAAGACAGCAGAGGGCAGACATAGGGCCAGTCTCACAAACAGAAAGATGTGGATTCAAGGACGGCCTTTGTCACATATACTAAATGTGTGACTGTTTGCAAATCACTTACATACTTAAGTACCCAGATGATTATGTCAAATCATAAACTACTCAGGAATTGCCAACTTGCACTAGTACATTTTCTACTCTTGATGTTCCTTATCCTGTTGAAATTAGAATTCCAGACCAAACAAACAAACAAAAGCAAAACAAAACATTCTATTACTATAACTATGGCTGCTGCTACTATTAATCAATCGACATTTATTAAGTGTTGGTCTACTGTGTGCCAACATTTTACTAAACTCTGGGGATACAGAAGGTGGCAAAAGACAGTTCCTGCCCTCAAGGGAACTTACAATCTAATGGGAGGGACAACATACAAACAACTATGTAAAAAGCAAGCTACATACAGGATAAATAGGAAATAATTAGCAGATGGAAGGCACTAGAATTAAGATGGGTTGGAGAAGGCTTCCAATAAAAGATAAGATTTTAAAAGTCAGAGAAGCCAGTAGTTAGAGCAGAGTTAGGATAGCTTTTCAGGCATGGGAGATAGCCAGAGAAAAGGTCTGGAGCCAAGAGATTGCCTTGTCTTGTTCGTGATAAGACAGGAGGTCAGCATCATAGGGGAGAACAGTGTAAGAAGACTGGAAAGGTAGAAGGAGGTTATGAAGGGCTTAGAATGCATACAGGGAATTTTGTATTTGTTCCTGGAGGCAATAGGGAGCCACCGGAGTTTATTGAGTAGGATGATGATATAGCTAGACTTTCACTTTAGGAAAATTAGTAGTTGAACAGAGGATGAATTGAAGTGGGGAGAGACTTGAGGCAGGCAGACCCACCAACAGCTAATACCATAGTCCAGGTAAGATATAATAAGGGCTTGTGCTATAATGGCAGTATCAGAGAAGAGAAACAGAACTTTTCAAGAGATTTTGCAAAAATGAATTCAATAGGCCTTAGCAACAGATTGGTTTTGGGGGATTAAATAGTGAGGAGTCGGGGGCGGAGCCAAGATGGCCGCATGAAAACAG
>CM053626.1:17031337-17049317 GCA_028646595.1 Phalanger gymnotis | reverse complement strand
GGGCCAGAAGCAACTGCAGTTGTAGTTCTAAAGCTGCCCCACCTCCACTGCCCCAGGGGCGGTGGCCGAACCGCAAACTCAGTCCCTGCAGCTTTTCCCACTAACCTTCTCTGTTGTCTTTGCTGTTTGTGAGTTGAGACGTCTGGTAAATGCCGTAGCTCAGTAATTCAGGGCGCTAGGGCACACTCCGCTCGGCTCCTGGTCTGGTCGGTCCGTGGTCTGGTCGGTCCGCGTTGCCCACGCTGGGCTCTGCTCGGCTCAGCTCCGCTCTCCTCAGCTGAGAGCTTGGAGCTCCGTGCGGGACAGACCTTACCCAGAGACCATCCAGGCTGTCCTGGGTTGGAGCCCTGCTTCCCTCTGCCACTTTGTGGGTTCTGCAGTTCTAGAATTGGTTCAGAGCCATTTTTTTATAGGTTTTTGGAGGGACTTGGTGGGGAGCTCACGTCAGTGCCGGCTTTCCAGGTGCCATCTTGGCTCCGCCCCCCTATATTAGAACTTCCTAAGAAATAAAATGAAATGAGAAAACATATACTCATTTTAAGTCAGTATAACACAGTTAGAAAGTACTCATATGATGGGGATTCTTAGATCATTTAGATCTTTAGATCATTCCTCTTAATGTAATCAAATGGGACATGATTGGATTATTTGGTTGTTCCAATCCATGATGGCAAGTCAATAACCATGGACAGGGGTAAGGATTCTGAGAACTATGAGATAAGATAATTGCAAGGAAGAAAAAAGAACTGCTCATAGCTGGGCTATGTTGAAATTTACTTGTGGGAGTAGGGGGGGTGGTAGGAAATGGGGTATTCAATGAGAAAGAAAAATGAATGTCATCGATTACAGTTATGGAATGGATTCTATTATAGACCTTTGTGTTGGTTAGCTTTAATCTTGGGAGAGTACTCAAAACAAGATGAGCCTTGAGGCTTCAGGGAAGTTATGACAAATCCTTCCTGAAACATCCTAGGAATCCATCTACAAAATGGTACTCATTGTAAAATGCCATGAGTGTGAGTGTGAGTGTGTGTGTGTGTGTGTGTGTGTGTGTGCTGGGAATTTGACGATCTTAAATATTACACAGAGAAACAACAGGCCTTTGGTAATTCTAGGTACTGGAAGACTAGTCCTACTGCACTGTCCCATTGACTATAGAGACATATAAATATGAGTCGGTGAATTAAATGGCCAAATCTTCTAATCATATCACTTATGTCCCAAAATAGTCAGCCTTAAGGTTATTTTCTAAAATACATTTCAAATGCATCATTAAGCTACATGTATTGAAATATTCTTTAAGAGAACTCAAGGTATTTACTCTTTTAGTCACAGTGAGGGGAACAAATTGACTTTTTAAAAATAATTAATTTATTTTTACTTTACAACATTCAGTTCCACAAGCTATTGAGTTTTAAATTTTCTCCCCCTCCCTCTCCTCAAGACGGCATGCAAGTTCATATAAGCTCTATATATACATTCACACTAAATGTATTTTCACATTAGTCATGTTACAAAGAGCAACTATAACCAATGGAATGAACCATGAGAAAGAAGAAATAAAACAAAACAAAAGAGAGAGAGAGAGAGCAAATAGTATGCTTCAATTTGCATCCAGACTCTGTAATTCTTTCTCTAGATGTGAATAGCATTTTCCATCACGAGCCTTTTGGAGTTGTCCTAGAACCTTGCATTGCTGAGAAGAGCCAAATCTATGAAAGTTAGTCATCACCCAATGTGGCTGTAACTGTACAATGGTCTCATGGTTCTGCTCCCTCACTCAGAATCAGTTCATACAAGCCTTTCCAGGTTTTTCTGAAGTCCATCTACTCATCATTTCTTATAGCACAATAGTATTCCATTACATTCATATACCACAACTTGTTTAGCCACCCCCCAGTCAATGGGTATCCCCTCAATTTCCAGTTCTTTGCCACCACAAAAAGAACTGCTAGAAATATTTTTGTGCATGTGAGTCCTTTTCCCATTTGTATGATCTCTTTGGAATACAGCCCCAGAAGGATTATTACTGGGTCAAAGGGTATACACATTTTTATAGCCCTTTGGGCATAGTTCCAAATTGCTCTCCAAAGGGGTTGGATCAGTTCACAACTCTATCAAAAATGCATTAGTGTTCCAATTTTTGCACATCTTCTTCAGCAACAAATTGACTTTCAAAAAACGTGAAAATAGCTTTTAGCTCTAGAAAAAAATATGGATGCATTGGTGGATGGAGTTTCACCTATTTGAGTCCATGCCGATAAGCATTCTCCATTTCACAGAACTAGCACAATGCTCCCATGCCATGTGAATGTGGTCTTATTTGAATATGAAATAATGTAAACAAGATAATATATAAACAAGAAATAAACAATCACACACAGTTGATAGATAAGTAGGCAAGCTTATTCCATCAAAACAATGTGAACTGCCCATATGTTTTCTTGGTAATAATGTGTATTTTAATGGCCATCAGCACTTGCTCCTCAATTTTAATGGAAGATTTGACTGCCTCCTGTTTTCTGATTGAATTACATGCATTTTTAACTTGGATGAAACTTCTGGCTCTTAGCAAATGTTCGCATTAAAGAGTTTTAGGCTTAAAAGTAATCTTTTCTTGACTAAAATGTAATCTTTCCTTCCTTGTATTTTGGACTGGTCTTCCTCCCTTCCTGCCCCATGGCATTTCTATTAAGTTTTTGAAATATGATATCTTTTCCTAAGCCAGATACACTTTTCCAGTTTGAGGAGAAAAACAGTTTTACATTTCTTCAGGCTTATTTTCCCTAAACCTAAAGACTTATTGGATGTGGATAAAAACTTTGAGAGAGGTAGACAGAGAGACGGACAGAAACAGAGAGAGACAAGAGAGACAGAAAAAGACACTATTTTATTACAGAAGAATTACTTTCAGTCACTATTAGGCTTGCAAAGATTCAACCTCGGATCTGAAGGTGAAGAACTTCGATTTCTCAAACTCATCTTTATTCCTTGGGCCTATTTCTCTTATGATCTCTTTTTTCATGAGTTGTTAATGCTCTGACTTTTTAATGTAAAAACTCCTCTTTGTACTAAATGAATCATTTAACCCAGATACATGGAATACTTTAAATTCCAAGGCCATGGGGCAAGTGTATTTTCTGATTTTTTAGTGTGCTTTTTTAGCCAGGGCATTACATTTGATATTTTTTAACGCTTTAAGATGACATTTTTTATGGCAAATATCTTGCATAAACATAGTTATTTGCATATTGTCTCCCATGTTTGAGTGTGAACTCCTTGAGGACAGGGGTCAAATTTTTATATTGCTTTGTATCCATAGCTCTTAGCAGTGCCTGAGACAGAGTGAGTACTCAATAAATGTTCATTAATTAGATAAACAAAAACACAAGTTATGATAGTTTCTGAAACAATCATTAACTTACTTATATTTTTATTTTGTAGAGAACCAGAGAAAAAAGTTACCATTTTTACTTCCCTTAAGTTTTGTAAAAGTATTTTTCCTATGTTTTTGTTATTACTAAACAGCCATCCACACTTAATATTTATTTGAAGAGAATATATTTTATGAACATAACTCTATGCAGTGACATTTCAGAAAACATTACATATTTGTGATATATTTCAGGAGTATTATTGTACTAATAACTACAGAGATGGCGGTTGAAAGGTATATAAGATTAGTAATCACTAGAGATATTACTAAGGGCTGCTAAGGGGCAAAAGTGCTTGCTAACTTCAATGGATGTACATGACACAAATAGCATTGATGATGACTGTCCAGTCAAACGACAAACAAAAAGAAAACAACACAAGGATGATCGTTACCTCTTTATTGTCTAGTCTGTTGTAATTTTTATTTTGGATTGTGAACTCAATATGATTCAGCCATGCAATCTGGGAGGCAAAAACAACCAATGTCATCTTGGAATACATTGCGAGTCACACTGTTCAGATTTTAATAGGTATTGATAGTCCTGCTATCTTCATTGATTACATAATCAGAATACATCTGGAATAATATGCTCAGTTTTGAGTGCCATACTTAAGAAGGGACATTAATAACCTGGAAAGCATACAGAGGATAATGACCACAATGTCAAAGAACATGAGATAATGCTTTATGAGGATTGTTTGAACTGACACAGGATATTTATGCTATCCGATCCACTTAGTAAGAAATTAAAGGTTTCTCCAAGCATTCAAGACTGTCATGTAAAAGCATAATTAGACTTGTACTGCTTAGTCTAAGAACTAGGAAGTTTCAACAGAGCAAATATAGGTATAATAAAAGGAAATACATCAATTGGAGCTATCAAAAAGTAAAATGGACAGCTTGGGTACGATGCCATGTAACATTTAAAAAGTTTGCAAGAAATCATTTCTGGTTAATTTAACCATTTTATTAATAATGACGGCATGTGTATTAATAAAAGGCTAGTCATTTGGCCATCTCTCTCTTACAACAAAGATAATCATGGTGGTGGGTTCATGGCTTGTATGCCCATTGGAAGTGGGGTGTTCCTGAGAGTAGCAATCAACTCTGATTGGTTAACAACTAATGAAAACAATGAATATTACAATAAGGGGCTGGACCTATTCAAATGAACTGTGATTATGTCATTTACTTCTAAGTTATCTCCAGGCTTTGGCAATTTATTCAAAGAATTTATCCCCACTCAAACCTGAGTAGAGTACAATGGTTTCCCTACCTAGGTGGAGTCTGGACAAGACTGTTAAGAAAGTTAGTCCAATCTCATTATCAGCAAGGTCCTTCAAGAGGCTGAACTTTCGAAATCAGGTGTTTCAAAAACAGGGGAACTCCGGATATCCCCTAAATCTTGTCTATTGATAATCATTTCTCTCAGCCGTCACCCCAGCCAAATTCAACTGAAACTTGAGGCGATCAGTCAAAGGCCAGCTGAAAATTTGTAACGAATGTTGGTGAGGGGTTTCTTAATCAACTATAAGATAGCTCCTGCAGTCCCGTCCAATTCTGAGACTGTGAAAAATCTTACTTTGTTCTTGAACTTAACACTTCTCTGACCAAAAACATGAATATTTGCATTCCCTTTTAGTCTATCAGCAAATTTTTGGATAGTCCACTAACAAATAGCCAATTAAAACTTTGTCTTGATAATGAATAACTTGGACTTTCTGTTCATTTTTCTTGGAATAGATTTATGTGTAGCTTTGGTGTCCTTCAAAATTCTTGTTGGCCTAAAAAAAGTTCATATTTAATCTTGGACTTTAGCATGCCTTATTGTGAATGTGGTCTTCAGCATCACAATATCCTTGATGATTCTTTTTACATGAAAAATTCACAAAAAATCATTGATATAGGGAACTCCAGGAAAAGAAACCCTCCTCTGTCGATGCAAATTGACACCTTCTCTGCAACTTATAATTAGGGAGATTTTCCTAGAGCACTAAAATGTGAAGGTATTGACCCATGGTAATATAGCTAGTATGTGTCAGAGGCAGGAACTGAACCCAGGTCTTCTGGGCTCCAAGTCTAGCTCTCTTCATTATGTCACACTGTTAATGATTTAACAGAAAAAAATTCTCCTTAAAATCCTCTGAAAACTAGTCATGTAGCCTAGGGAAATCATTTAAACATCTGGTACTTCAATTTCCTCCATTGCAAGATAGAAAGGGTTTGTCTATATGATGTACAAGGCATCTGTTAGCTCTAAATTTTTTATTTTAATTGTTACTTCAGAATTCACTAATGATGATCCACCTGGAAAAAATGGTTTTACTCTGAGAGGGAGGTGATGGCACAAAGAAACAACTTTTGGATTTAGGATGAGAAGTCAGGGTTCAAATCCTAATATTGCCAATTCTGTGGGAGCTCAAGCAAACAGCTTCAACTCTCTGTAGCTAATTTCATCAACTCTAAAGTGAGAGTACTGGACCAGATGGCTTCAAGGACCCTTTCACTTCTAATCTATTTCAATTCTAAAGCCATTATCAAAATCTTTGTAAGGATTCAATGGAAGAAAATCAGCCTAATTTTTTGGAGAAAAACTAGAGTAGGTGTCTAACACATCTTATTCCCCACCACCACTACACACACACTGATACCATATTATGTAAACATCTTAAAAATCATTGTTAGATTTTGATCACTTCTTGGCAATGTGATCCATTTTCTAGAACCAATCCGCATATGCTTCCTGGATCTATTTATAATCTACAATCTAATTTATAATCAACCTAATTTATAATCAACAACAACAAATTTTCCCTCACCTCATTTCTCATGTCTGCTCCAGCCAGTAGTCTAGCCTATGTTTTAGATAAATCATTTTATTTAAAATACCTTTATCTATCATCCACCATACTCATTCTTCACCATGCATAGAGTGAAGCATCATGGTCCTCCACAATCTGATCCACTGTTTGTGGACTCTTCTGCCACTGGTACAATTCCAGGTCCACAACCAAGCTTATCTTTCACTTTGTTTGAATTGCTATTCAGTCTGTCTACTGAGAGTGGTCTTACAATTATGTGATGTAAATTTTAGAAAAGTCCAAAATGTATCCCAGAAGTATTTACTAGATAAGCAAGTATTTACCTTGATTCTTGATTCTTTCTTGGTTTAAGGAAATGATGTCATCTTTGGTGATACAAAAGACTAAAAACAGCACATATGGGGTCACTGAAAATTACATTACTTGATCAAATGTTTGACACACTAAAAAATAAAATAAAATCATCTGATTCATGAGTTATGTTCACTATTTTTTTTCTGTCTTATCGTTAGCTGTGGATAAGGTTTTCAATGAAATGCATTCTCATCAGTCTTTCTTTGACAGAGCACTTTTATCAATTGCCTGCTGCACTTGTGTGCAATAGATCAGAATGTGTGAACTTGACACTTTCATCACATTAGATATGACTCCCGTGGAAATGGTGTCTAGCCCAGTCACAAAAACTATATACCAAAATTACCGTGGGAGCATGGATTCTGAGAGTTCACGGGGAAGATAATTGAATAATGCTCTGTTCACCTTCAGAAACGAAATTCTATCAACATTTAGAAGGGAGCACAGTAAACAATAGTGGGATGCTCTGTTTACTTGGAACTCTTATAAGGATGATAAATTAAAGCGATGGATTTTATGTGGGTTTTTTTCTGCCTTTAGAAGAATTAAAAGTAAAGTGATGAAGCTGAGCTCATGAAATTCAGGTAATTTTTTTTCTAAGCAGCTTAAATGATTAACTTACTTTGAAGATGTGTCTACACATGTAAGGCATAGCAGAGGTCAGAAGATCATGGATCTAGCATAAGAAGGGAAACAGGGACCCTAGAGTTTGAACCTTGCATTTTAGAGGGAAGGGATGGAATTTAGCCCCACAGAAGTAAAGTGACTTCCCCAAGGGCTTGGAAATAGTAAGCAACAGAGGAAATATTTGAATAGAGATCTTCCAACTACTGGGATGGTGCAGTTTGTTCAGGAACACAAATCCTCCCCCAAAAAGCAATATTTACTGACTTCAATTGAGATATAAAGATCAATATTTGCTATAACCTTTGTATAATACCATATATATGCTATTATCACCCCAATTTTACATATGAGGAGACTGGCAGATAGAAGTTAAGTGACTTGACCATGGTCACACAGTTACTAAGTGTCTGAGGCCAAATTTGAAATCATATCCAAGCCCAATACCCTATCTACTGTGTCAACTAGTTGCCATCTCTCTGTCTCTCTCTGTCTCTCTCTCTGTCTCTCTCTGTCTCTCTCTCTCTCTCTCTCTGTGTCTGTCTGTCTGTCTCTGTCACTCTCCTCTCTCTCTTCTCTCTTCTCCTCTTCTTTCTCTTCTATCCTCTATCTCTGTCTCTTTCTCTCCTCACATCTATCATCTATATATCCAGCTATTTCTCTATCCATCTCTCCAACTATTAAACTGTTGTCTATATATCCCCGGGGATTACTGAACATTATTGATTTCCCCTTCACAGAATTATGGTACAAGAGAATTTTAGGGTTGGAAATGACCTTAACATCCCTAAAGTCCAACTCATACACAAAAAATAATCTCTACTCTCCTAGACATGGAAACTCCTCATCCACTGTTACTTGGAGACCTCTAATGAGGGGAAACCAAGCATGACCCAGGGCAGCCATTGCACTTATGGATAACTTTAATCGTTAGGAAGGTTTTATACCTGTCCAGACCTCATTCATCTCTTTGTATATTCCACACAACAGTTGTTTATCAGTAGTCTGAGACCAACAATAACTACTCTCATCCTTCTATGCCGTGAAATTCAAGTACATGAAGACAACTATCACAGACGTCCTATCAAGTTATCTGTTCTCCAGGGGAGACATCCCAAGTTCTAAATTTTAGTATGTCAGTTAGCAGTATGGGATATATTCCTGAAGGAGAGATTCTGGTAATAACTATGGGAGATCTATTGCTTTTCATAGTGCAGCAAGTCTGGAGTCAATTAAATCCTTGAAGCTCCTGCTCCCATGTGTTCTGCATCTCTTCATCCTGAGAAAGAATTTCTTCTTCCAGGCGGTGAAGATTTTAAGCTTTGCAAATATGATTATAATAGTGCAGAAGAGTCAGAATCCTACAAAGGGCACTTCGGTCCTATTCACTGTGTGAGTTTTAGTACTGATAGAGAACTATATGCTGGTGGTTCTGAGGATGGGGCATTGAAATTATGGCAGACTGTGGTGGGGAAAACATATGGCTTTTGGAAATGTGTGCTTCCTGAAGAAGAGGGTGGAGAGCTAGCAAAACTGAAGATTAGTTGTCCAGAGACAACGGAAGAGGAGCTAGAAGATCTTGGCTCAGAAAACTCAGATTCCATCTATAGTTCACCTCCTGAAGTGAAGGCCTGAGCACCGGGTGTATGCCACAGATGTTATGGCACATGTGGACTAAAACAAAGCAGCGATTAGCAGAAGCCTTACAGAGCTACCCTCTACATCAGGCAAACATGGGCAGCAAAATGATGGAGAATGTGATAGCTCCATTGTTGGAACTAGCTTGGTGTTGTCTCTAAGTGAAAACTATGAGAATATCAAAAAAGGCGGGTAGAATTGTGCTTATTTAGTCCACTGTCCTACTGCATTTTTGAATGAATGCGTTCAAGACAACATCCAATTTCTCCTATTTCAATTAGATTTCTTGTAGCCATTTTACTTCATTATGGAGAAAAAATATGTATAATGGCCTATTTTACTTTTTTTCTGAAGGCAGAAAGACTTTTGCTTTAGTTGTAAAGAAGGGAGTACATGATAAAGTTTGATTTCTCTTTCATTGTACACTGCTTCTGAACATCTAATTGTTTTCAGTTGTCTAAATAAAATGCCTCTACGATGGTCTCATGTTTTGGTTATTGTGGGGGGAAATGTGAGTTTCAGAAATATAAAATGAATAAAGTTGTTATCCATTTCAAAGAAAAATTTCTATATGACCTGAAGATGCATCTCTTCAACATTCTGGTTTCTTTCATCTGGTTCCTCTTTGTCTTCCTAATAACAGTCTCATCCATCCTTCCCGCATCCGTTCTGGGAAGCCAATAGAAATTGAGATGAATCTCAACACAACTCAGGATTCTAGAAGAGACAAGGTAACTCCCTGAATTTTTTAATGACTGGATTTTCAGTTATAGAGAGATAGTTAACCCATTATATTCCTCTGTGAAAATGATTGTAAAGCTTCTAAAAGTATAGAAGAGGAAAACTACATCCAAAATCAATATTTATATTTCAAAGAGATATTTTTCTTCTGAAATTTAGTATATTAATGCTTTTGATAGAGATGAAATTTGAGCTACTCCAAAAAGATCATATCACAATATCAAGGTTGCCATTAAAGTTAAAATCTATAAATTAAAACAAGGGCTGGCAAACTACTGGTAGCTAGGTGGTGAGGTGAACAGAGTGCTGGGCCTGGAGTTAGCAAGACTCCTCTTTCTAAATTCAACTCTGACCTCAGACACATTAGCTGTGTCATTTTGGGCAAGTCACTTAACCCTGTTTTCCTCCATTTCTTCATGTGTAAAATGATCTAGAGAAGAAAATGGCAAACCACTCCAGTATCTTTGACAAGAAAACCACAAATTGGGTTTTTACAAAAAGTAGGACACAAATAGTCAGACACAACTGAAATGACTTCACACAGCAACAAACAGCAACAATCAGCAAACTATGGACTATGGGCCAAATCCAGTCCACTGCTTTTTTTTTTTGTATGGTTCATGAGCTAAGAATGATTTTTATATTAAAAAATATTCTTGTTAAAACAGTAAAAAAGATTCTTAGTTCAGCAATACAAAAAACAGAAATTAAGCCCTCTAGGTATCTATAGTTTTCTCATCTCTAAATTAAACCTACATGGACAATCCTATTTATAATTGGTTGAGGACTCCGATATTTCAAAAAAAGTCATTATGAACTCTTGTTACTCCAAAGAGTGGGAAGAAAAGGAGGAGGAGGGTGGCATAGAGGAGGAAAGAAAGAAGAAGAAAGAAAGAAAAGAAAAAAAGAAGAAGAAAGGAAAAAGAAAAAGAAAGATTAAAACATTCTTCATAAATATTTCATTAAAAGAAACAACAAACTACACATTAGATTTCCTGGTTCCTGATATAGCAGCATCCTGCCCATCACAGCTAAGAAAGTTATCTGACAACCATATTTATCCTCTGCCCATGACAATCTTAATGTAGAGTGCATCCCGTGTCTCTCATTTGCAGAGTAAAGAGGCTATGAGTTTGACAGAAAGCCACACTAGTACACTTTCCATGTTGAAACTTTCATTCTGGAATGTGTCATTTCTAATGTTATTCCTGAGGATTTATTGAAAGAGCATGACAGCTCGGAATATTCCACTGTCATTAATACTATCTATCTGAAATAATAGTTGTGCCTTGTGTGATACAACACTTTCATCCACTTAAAGTAAGTTTATTGAATAATGTCAATCAATGGGAGGAAAGCAAAGTGCTTGTACTTAACATCATCATTGAGAGACCTGTAATTGACAAGAAATAAATGCTCTTATTCTAGAAGTAGAGAGCACACAGAAGGCTGAAAAAGCTGACTCCTTCTATTCACACTGAATTGTTTCTATGGCTTAAGCCTAGTTAATGTTTATAGTGTATCAGTTTGCCCCATGGATAAATATCTCCTTTTAATTGGCCACTTATAATGGATCCAGTGTGGAATCTCAGGTATTTACAAATAACACTGCGACTGCTAAAGTATAAGCTTTCAGAAACATGCTTTTAAAAAGTTAAAGCATCTTAATTAAAGTTCTAAGTAGTACAATATTTGAGGAATAAAAGTTGAAAGATGTATCAATACTCTAATACTAATATGTTGGGTATTATTCAGAGGAAATGTGCATATATGTACATATATGTGTAATATATATGTATATATGTATGTGTAGATATTTGAGGTGTATGGAAGCATATTAGAGTGGATCATGACCTGGACTGGAAGTCAGCAGGACCCAGGGTTAAGTACTATTTCTAATATATAACTCACAACATACTTATGCACACATGTGTTCATGTATTTATATATATAACAGTGTGCATTTTTCTAACAACAATGCTGCTTACAGCTACTGTGGAGGTACAAGGCGGATAACACCTGCACACAGGAGGTCTGCTAGCACAGGTTCTTTGATCTGCTTTTTTTGAGGAAAGCAATTTAAAGAGGTTTATAATCTCACATTAATTTAACATACATATATCATTCACTTAGTTCAGGGGAAAAAGTCAGCACCCTGACTTTCAGACAAAACACAAACAGAAATTATATAAACAGAGCAAATAACACAGATCAGCAGACAGAGCTTCTAATTGTCTGTCTATAGCAATACATACATAGTTACCAGACAAAGAACCACCTACATCTGGATTTTCAAAGCCGAGGGGCTCCTTAACGGCTACCCAGAGTCTCGTCTGGCCAAATCACATGAATACTCTTCAAATGAGTGAGCCCCCAAAGCAAAATGCTAGCCTCAGAGTATATATACACTTCTTCAGGGTCAGCCCACAGAGGGCTTTACAACCATGTGACTCAAACTCATGTGACTTAGGCTTTCTTGTGACTTAAGCAAGTCATCAAAAGTCTTGATTCAGTCAAAGACTTTTGATTCAAAGGCAAGACTCAATCAAAGGCACATGATTGCCTTAATACTGAGAAACACTCCAAAAGAAAAAAGAGCAAAAAGTCCCATTTTGCTTGCCATTAGAATATACATGCATGTATACACATATATTTACATATATATCATTAGATGCACCCATATTTGAGTATATTCATATACGCATTTAAGTTTCACACATTTACACATATTACTTTCCATCCACTACCCCACCTCACATGTGTTTATCCCTTCTTCCTACCGTGATTATTCTCCAACATATTCACAATGGATTATGAATCTTATATGTGCTTATGATCTATTTTCATAGGCTACCCATAGAAATCTATGTCATAGTCTGTGATGGACAACTAATTAGATACAGCTGTGTACCTAGAGATAGAAATAGAGTTAGAAACCTAGTCAAACACGGTGGATTGACAATAGACTGGATTCATAATTTCTTAAGTAGAAGAAATAGGGTTGAATTGAGTTTAGGAGATACTGAAATACAACAATCATGGGCTGCCCTATGGTGCAAAATCTCATCTTTCTAATTTTATGCTAGGTCTATGAATAATGAATAACCAAAATCTGTATTAAAAATATGGAGCTAAAAGCATAATGGAAAGCCACATGGAAGGCATAAATAGGTATCAGCATTGTACCAAAGATGTCTTCTAAAAAGAATTGCTGTAACAGATAGCACTAAATAAATAAACTTCTAGTTAAAAAAGGAGTGGGTCCATTGGCATCTAAGGAAAAATAATGAAAAAAATAAGAACAAAGTAGGTCCAGATCATCTTCAGTTTTTTTTAAGTGAACTTATTCTATTTCTCATTAAACCATTTTCTTAATGAATTCTTTTACAATTTTTTTGTTTATTGAGATTAAAGTATAGTAAGAATAATCATAATAAAAAGTAGCATTTATAAAGCTCCTTTCAGTTTTCAAATTGGTTTACATATGTTGTTCCATTGGGTACTGCAATACTTTCAATAATCATGAGCTGCTCTGTGGTGTAAAACCCCATCTTTCAAATTTTGTGCTAGGTCTGTGAATAATGAATAACCAAAATCTGTATAGAATAAAAATTATGGCACTAAAGGGCAATGGAAAGAGAAATATGTTGTTGCATTGCATGTAAGAAGGCCTTCAGCATGATGGAAAGCACCTCTTTGGGTGATTGATAAAGAACATGGGCAAGAATGGTACAAAAATCAAAGCTATGGATAGACTGGATTTGATGTGAATCATTGGAGGTAGTGCCCTCATTCAATGATGTCAGAGATCCATTGAGTGTAGATTAGCTAGTTATCCGTGTCCATCATGTCCAATGTCTTCTGACCCTTTTGGAGAAGACGTGATGCACAAAGTCTTCCGAGCAATCTGTGGCCCTTCTCTTTTCCTTTCATTGAGACAGAGAGATTAAATGACTTGCCCAGTACCACACAGCTATTAAGTGTCAGAGGTTGGATTTGAACTTAGGTCTTTCTGACTCCGGGCTCAGCGCTCTATCTGCTCTGCCAGCTGATTACCATTAGTCATCACTGTCCATTAGTCACGTGTTATTGCTTAGCGGAAGAAATAGAGTGCTGGATTAGATAACCATTTCTCAGACATGTTGTAGAGACTTTCTGTAAGGATTGAACTAGAAATAAGCACTAATTCCATCATACTATGCTTCTTTTCATGGTTCTATGCTGAATTTTGCAAAGAATAATTGCATTTTTTTACATAAAAGGCCTGAGTATTTTTATATAGATATCTATTAGTCTACTCATCTACCTACATAATTTAGATTTATTTATATCTTTATTTTTCTTTGTCTCCATATATATCCATATCTATATCCATAATTTATTCATCTCTATGGCTCTATCTATATCATCTAAATCTAAAGCCTCTATATTTATATCTAGCCTATCTACTCTCACCATCTATTTGTTTGTCTGTCTCTTTGTATAAATCCATGAAGCAAGAACAAAGGCATACCTTTCATTTCATGGCAGCTAAATATGAATGCAGACTATTAACTAGGCAAAAGTCTGCTGAGGGTGAACTACAGGAATTCAACCCTTAGAAGTGACAAAATACATCATAAGCTCTGCTAAAAATTGGACTTTTTCGATATAAAAGAATAACTTCCAGACTATGAAATAGTTCTAGAAAATTTCTGCTTCCTCTGTCCTTTGTACCTGTTTCCGTATCACTTAAAGAATCGCTCAGGCACAGGTAAATGTCATTGGATTTCACTGTCTGTCAAGCCTACCCTCAGATAACTGAAATATTTATTCCAGTGGGTCGCCAGGTGGCTTGGAATGTTTGCATTTTCCTGGCGCATGGTTTCCATAGTGGAGAGAATGAAAATCTTGAAACTCTTATCTGTCCTATGCCTAAAGGAAAAAAAAAGCTTTTCTAGTTTAAGGCAAAGGGAGATAAGGGAACCCTAATCACTCAATCAGTTATGACTGAAGGTTTTTGTTGTTGTGGTTGTTGCTATTTCTATTGTTGAATTCTTTCAGACTTTTTTTTGTTTTCTTGGCAGGCAAGTCTAAGATCCAATCTGTTGGTTTGTCTTCAATGACCTTCCTGCTGAAATATGAGATGGTTCTGTGGTATGGGTGAACATGTGACCTTCCATCATTGGCTCAGGTCAGAAACCCTCCACATCTTCTCTTATTTTCTTTTGTCAATGTCTTCCTGTAAATCCCATGCTGGCAGCCCACCCAGCATTCTAGGTCCTTCTCTAGCTTTTTGCCCTGGATGGCTACTAATCGAGCATATGGATTGTGCAGTGGGTATCTCCCTCTTACTACATAACCAGTCAACTTTCTTTTTTTCAATTATTGCCCTCTTTGGGGATTTTAATTATATTATTTTTCCTTTGAATATTTCATTTGTTTTAATATTTTATAGATTGATCATCACCACCACGTGCCTTTCTACTGAACTTTTGGTCATACCACAGTATCCCAAGAATTTTTATATTGCGTTGATTAAGATCTGAAAGGGAATTCAAGGACCATTCAGTTCAATATTATTGTTCTAAATATAAGAAAAATAAGTTAGAAGGACTGGAGAATGGCTTGGAACACAGGTATTCTAAAGGCAACAGAAGTGCTCTTCGTGTTATTCAATACAATACTTTATAAATATTATGATTTTTTAAGTTGTGAAGGTCCTCCTTCCCCACATGTCTGCTTTGTAGCTTTTCATCCAAACATCGTTCCACCTTGTGCTATGAGGTCAAAACATAAGCAGAATAAATTATAAAGGTCTCTTGGACACTTATTTGCTGTGTGATACGATTTGTTTACCTCACAATCTTGTACGGATCAAATTGAGAAACTGTGTTGTATCTTTCTGAATCTTAAAGTGCCAGACAAAGGTCAGTTGTTTTTGTTATGACCACCATCGTAATTATCTTCATTTTGTATTCATAGAAGTTCATTTAAAAAGAACCATGGATCAGTTAGTAAATATTGTTCTTTTTTTTTTTAGTTTTAGTGGACAATTGCATGGGTAGATAAAAATCACTTTTCTTTATGATTGAATGTTGTGTTATAAAGTCTCCTAGAATATACAAGAAATACATAATATGTATACAGGAAATATATAAAGAACTCTTAAAGCATAGGAAATGATGAATATTATATATACTCCACTCTATTTCCACATGCTTTGGGTTTTTTCCACTATTTTAATATAATTACCATGCTTTTAAACGGGGTTCAGATAGAAATAGTCACAGGAAAACATTATTATGGCATTACTCATATATCTAATACTCTCAGCACTCGACCAGGAGGATGAAAACATTGTTTTCAGTAGTTGAATAACATTATTATAATGAATGCTCACCATCTGTAGGTTTAATAAAAGCACCCTGGGCTCTCCTCCCCAAATCCTGTTCTCATACTTGGGGACTTCAACGTACTTATTGACTTTTGCTCAAATGCCCTAAGCATTCAGTGCCTCAATCTACTCACTTTCCATGAACTATTCCTCAGGACCACTTCATGCACACACATAGAGGATGGTGCCGTTGATCTTGTCACTGCTCACAAATGTACCCTTCTACTTTCAACAGTTCCAAGATCTCTGTAGCCAAACATGATCTATTCGTTTTTCATCTCTCCCTCCGCCTCCCTTTACAAACTCTACTCTTCATTCACATGGTGGTCTCCAAACACTTTATCTCTCATTTCCTTCCCAGCCATCTCTCCTGCACTAATAACTCTCTCCTTTCCTCCCTATCATGACTCTTTGGTGAATCAATTCAACTCTACATTTTCTTCCTCTCTTAAATTTATAGCCTCTTTGTCATATCACCAATTATGCCCAGCCAAAGCCTCAGTCTTGCATCATTCCTACCATAAATTACTTTTGCTCTTATACACATGGTGCTGAATGAAAATGAAGAAAATCATTCAAACATTCTGACTTAGTTCACTACAGATTTATGGTATATAACATCAACTGGGCCCTCACTGCTGCTAGGCAATTCTACTATATCTCCTTTATCAACTCATTATCCCAGTCTCCACAGTGGCTCTTCCAAATTTTTTCATCCCCCCTTAATTCTTCCATGGCTTCCACTCCCCACTCTCTCAACTGATAACCTTGCCTCATATTTTACAGAAAAAAGGAGACCATTCACCATGAGCCCCCTCTTCTCTCCTCTTCCTCTTCTCCTATCATTCATATGTATTCTGCCATTATCTTCTTCACCTTTATGTCACATGATGAAGTGGCCTTCCTCCTTACCAAGGCTACTCTTACTTTCAATACAATCTAAGTAATATTTATTAAGCATCTACTATATCCCACGTACTGTGCTAAGAGCTGAGGATGTAATTAATAAAAAGAAAGACTGTCTTCCCTCAAGGAGTTTACAGTAGAATGGGAAGGGGGTGGAGTCAACACACAAAAGGAGGCAGGAAAGCAGGTTTGGGGGACACCGGGGAGTACTATGCTTGGGGGCATCTTGTTCTTTGAAGTTGAAACCAAGTAGAGCAGCAGATGCAGAAAAGGGTGGGCTGAGAAGTCCAGGCTCTCACCTCTCTAAAAGGAAGCATTTGGAGGAATTTGGTACTCCACCCTCCAGCCCTTAAATGTGTTTGTGTGGGGGGGTGGGAGAGGGAGGGAGGGAGAGAGAAAGAGAGAGAGAGACAGAGAGGAGACAGAAGTAGGTGGTGTCAGTCAAGGCTTGAGTTAGCAGCAGCATGATGATATTAGAGATGATGACCTTAACCCAGAAGGATCATCTTGTTCCGTGGAGATGGACCTAGGCAGAACAGCACGTGCAGAGTATCTTGAGCCCAAAAGTCCCATCTCCTCTACTAGATTGTCCCTTATATCACCTTCATGGAACTCATTGTCCGAATGGACATCATCTTTTCCCCAAAATCCATCTCTCATGTCTTCCCTTTTATCGTAAAGGGAAATATCATCCTCCCTGTCTTTCAATATTACAAACTAGAAATTATCCTTGACTCCTCACTATTTTTTTTTCTTTTTTTTTATTATTATTTTTTTCAATTACATTTTTTTTATTTTTAGATTGCAACATACAGTTCTACATAATTTTGGGTTCCAGATTTTCTTCCCTCCCTCCCCACCCCCCTCCCCAAGAAGGCATGGCGTCCCATATAACTTCCAGGTATAACTAGGGATTGAATTAATTTATAAATTTTCTCATGTCTCATGAGAAAGGCGAGACAGAACCAAAAAAGAAACCACAACCCAACAACAAATACAATAGAGAGAAGAAAAAAAAAAGTGGAGAGGAAAAATGGCGAGAATGAAGTGTGCCTCGATTTGCATTCATACTTCGTAGTTCTT
>CM053626.1:17006049-17030837 GCA_028646595.1 Phalanger gymnotis | reverse complement strand
TTCTGGGGCATAAACAGTCCAAATCAGAACGGCCAGGAGTTGGGGTGAAGTCGTATTTATACAGAAAAAACAGGGTGCAGTGGTTAATTATCTCTTGTAATTTACAGGCCAGGTCACAAGGTGGTGGTGTTGGGGGGGGGCGGGGGGGGGGGCTGGGGGAACAGGAACAAAGGTCCTGACAGATCAAAGATTCTGACAGGCTATTGTTAAGTGGGATAATCTTATCTATTGACATTCCTTGGAGGAGGCACAGAGCCCCAGGGACATTTGCTAAATGCCAAAAGGTCTGAGTCCATTCTTTCTTATGCAAACTGGGGTTTTCTCAAGGTCTCTGGGGCAGGGGTCTCCTTAGCAATAACTGATTTCTCTAGCACCACAATATTAACTCTTTTTACCATATTATCTGAAAGTAGTAGTAACAGCCATCTGGGGACACAACCTGCCAATTTGAGTAGAATTTGGAGGATGCTGCT
Source organism: Phalanger gymnotis (assembly GCA_028646595.1). NCBI lineage: Eukaryota > Metazoa > Chordata > Mammalia > Diprotodontia > Phalangeridae > Phalanger > Phalanger gymnotis. Next base: position 17,030,364 of record CM053626.1, on the reverse strand, counting down.
ACTACTTCTTCTCTTCCTCCTCCTCTTCCTCCCCCTCCTCTCCTTCTTCCTCTTCTATTTTTATTAGATTGGTTTTTCAAAAAGCTGGGACAATTTACTTTTTGTCCTGCAGTTGTTATTTTTGGTTTCTTGAAATATAGCTCTGAAAAAACAGGCTTTTAAAAAGCTCATTGTATTTTAAATGTAGCTACTTGACTATGCCTTTAAATCCAAATCACTCTGGCTTTGATGGCCAATAATGCCTCAGCCCAAGGGCTCATTGTTTACATTTTGATGGCTTAGAATGAGTGTAAATAGCAATTGTTTCCTATTTTGGTTGGAAATTCTGGAGGGTTTTCCCTCCTAAACTGATATCTTTATGACAATTAAGCCATCCTCTGTCTCCATTCTTACTAGCTCTAGTTATTGAATGGGTTTGGCCTCAGACAAAACTGAGACCTGGGAAAGACCTTGATTGAGAAAGGCCAAGGTCTCCCACTGCATGCTGGGCCATAATCGGTCATCTTTACCTTTGTCTTGACACTGGATTTTGATGACTCAGGAGGAGAGAGTGTGGCTGAAGACTTTTCTCTTTTCTGCCTCACTTAAATCCAGTATATGTGCAAGTTAAAACATCACCGTCGATGCCATTGGTCCTCTTTGAGAACAAAGGACAAACGACAACTCTCTCTCTCTCTCTCTCTCAATCTCTCTCTCTCCTCTCCTCTCCTCCCTCCCTCACTCCTCAAAACACACACACAGACACATATATATATACATATATACACACACACCCATATATATATACATATATATGTGTGTATGTAAAATCTATGTGTATACATATACACACTTTATATATGGCTATCCATACACATATATATTTGGTGTATACATATACACACACCTACACGTATTATATTATTTATGTATTATATATATATGTATACATATATATATATACATATACAATATATATGGAGACATATCCATAGTCCCAATAGGAATTTATGTTCCAATTTAACATATGGATCCATCTTGTATAAACTTAAAGAATCCAGTAAATGCTATCATATCTCTTCATCCACATGTCAAAAAAATTCAGTGTACAATGCTTCTCATATTTATTAAATTTGCTAATGTAATACCTGGGCTTATGGCTTCTGATCATAATTTAACTTTTTACATAACATAGTCCACGTAAACAAGAAGGCATATCAGACCATGATTGTGATACATCCAAATTCAACATAAAATGTTAATCTATTTCTATACTTCCTGTATTCAGTGTTGAACTGTTTCTATCTCTTCAAAGTTGATTATAAAATATCTACGGCTTATCTTTAAAATTAAAGGCTTAAAATGAGGTTTAAAACATTAAATGAGGTTTAAAACAACTTCATTTTTGCATTAAAACATTATTGTTCAGTTAAGTGTCTCATGTCCTACTCTGCAACCACCCTTTGGGATTTCTTGGCAAAGACGTTGGAGTGGTTTTCCACTTCCATCTTCGATGTAGTTTACAGATGAGGAACTGAGGCAAACAGGGTTAAGTGACTTGCCTAGGATCACACAGCTAGTAACTGTCTGAGGCCAGATTTGAACTCAGGAAGATGAGTCTTCCTGACTCCAGGCCAGGCACCCTATCTACTGTGCTGCCTATCTGTCCTGCATTGAAACATGAACGATCATAAAAATCAGAGTTGTAGTTTAATCATGTCTGCACTCAGAGCTCATCAATAGCCTCTCTGGAAGAGAGCAGTTCCTGTCATCATGAGTCCTTTTGAATTGTTACGAATTACTGTATCACTTAAGGTAGTTAAATTTTTCACAATTGATTGATATTTCAATATCGTGATTACTGTGCATAGTATTCTCCTGGTTCTACTTACTTCACTTTGCATCACTTCATATAAGAATTCTCAATTTTTTTTTTTTCTGAATGCACAGTTTTATACCTTTTTGGGTATAGTTACAAATTGTTCTCCATAATAGTTGAACCAGTTTCTAGCTCTACCAACAATGCATTAGTATATTCAATTCTCCGTATCCCCTCCAGAATTAACTTTCAATTTCATTAATTTCTTCTATTTTCAAGATGTCCATTTTGGTGTTTAATTGGGGATTTCTAGCTCATTCTTTTTCTAGTTTTTCTTTTCAAAAGTTACATGCCCAATTCATTGATTTGCTCTATTTTTTATTCAAATAATAATTTAGAGATAAAAATTTTCCCCTAAATTTTGTTTTGGCTTCATCTCACAGATTTAGGTATATTGTCTCATTGTTGTCATTATCTTTAATGAAATTATTGATTTGTTCTTTGGCCCTCTCATTGTTTAGAATTAGATTACTTAACTTTCAATTAAATTTTAATCTGTTTCAAATACTCTTTAATTGAATATAATTTTATTGCAGTATGATTAAATGCACCCCAGAAGGGTTCCTGTAATATTTCTACTTTTCTGCATTTGTTTGTGAGGTTTTAATGCCCTAATACATGGTCATTTTTCGTGAAATGTCATGTACAGCAGAGAAGAAAATGTATACCCCTTTTAAAAATTCCCATTCAATATTCTTTATAAGTCTATCGTATCTAACTTTTCAAAAATTATACTCATCTCCCTGCTTTTTTCTTATTTATTTTATGTTCAGATCTTTCTTGTTCTGAGAGGTATAAAGTGAAGCCCTCCATTAGCATAATTTTACTATTTCTTCTTGTAATTAATTCATTTAACTTTTTTACCAAGAATTTGGATGCCTTGAAATTTGATGAATTTATGTTTAATATTGATATTTATTGTCTATACTACCTCTTAAAATATAGTTTTCCTGTGTATCTCTTTTAATTAGATCTTTTTCCCCCCTGAGGTCATGATGCTACCCCTACCTTTTTAATCTGTAGCATAATACAGTCTGTTCCAGACCCTGATTTTAATTTTCTGTGTGTATTTGTGTTTCAAATGTGTGTCTAATAAAATGCCTATTGTTTGATTCTGGTTTCTAATCCATTCTGCTATCCTTTCCCTTTTATATGTGAGTTCATTCCATTCACATTCACAGTTATTATTAACTGTGCATTTCTCTCCATCCTATTCTCTCCTATTTTTTCTTCTCTTTTTTAAGCCTGTCCCCTCCTCAAAATTATGTTTTGTTTCTGACCACTGCCTCCCTTAATCTGCCTCTTTCTTAGCAGCCTCCTGTTTTTCCTCTCAGCCCATTTCCCTACTACATCCCTGTTAGGTAAGATGCACATCTGTAAGTATGTATATGCCTATATGTATGTGTGTGTGTGTGTGTGCGCGCGTGTCTGGGCGTGTAGTCTTCCTGCCTTGAACCAGTACAGACGAGAGTGAGCTTTAAGCATTACCTGCTCCTTTAATTTTCCCCACCATTGTAAAAACTCTTGCTTAGTGCCTCTTTTATGTGAATTAGATTTCATGCATTTTTTTAAAGTTGCTTAAAGGGGAATGTTAGGAGAACTCAGGACAAATAATCCCTTTACTCCACCATATTTGCTTTTGCATCCAGTATGCGTACTTATAAACGTAGTGGGCGCTAACTCATTTGGGGCTGGCTATGTAAACTATGGTACGTGAATAAAATAACATATCATTTTGTTGTTAAGAAATGACAAGTATGAGGAATTCAATGAAACATGAGAAGACTTATACAAACTGATTCAGTGGATAGAGAGCTAGGTCTGGAGTCAGTAAGATTGGACTTGAAATCTAGCCTTGAACATTTATTAGTCGTGTGACCTTGGGCAACTCACTTAAACTCTGTTTGCTTCAGTCTCCTCATAGTGCCTACTTTGTCAAGAACAAGTGAGAAAAGATTTGTTAAGCACTTAAAAGAGTGCCTAGTAGAAACTATACAAATGTCATTGTTGTTATCATTATCTTAGCCAGGAGAACAATATATGAAATTATTATAACAATGGACACGGTAACAATGCTAAGAAGACGTTGAACTTTTATTAATTTTAATTAATAATTTTGATATAGGAGAACTAAGGAAGAAACCCTCTTCCTTCCTCTGAGTAGATGAGGGTGGGGACCATGGTGCATAGTCTCAGATACGATTCTTTTGCCAGCTGGTCCTGTTAAAATATATGTAATTGATACAGGGAAGAATCTGGTCATGAATACTAAGGAGAAATTATTGTAGTATAAAAATAAATGGCAACGCTAAAAACAAACATAAAACCTGACATATCAGATTCAATTGTTGAACAGTTTTGTGTGTGAACACAGGATATGTGTTACACTTTGACATAAACTATAACTGTATTTCCATTTATATTGACCTGACCAGATATAATACAAATTAGAATTTGCAAGTTTAATTGCCCTCAACCTAGAAGTGCATATATTGCTTTTGAGACCAAAGGGATGTACTATAGCCTTTAGAGTTAGGTGAGACCCTACGGTTTCTACAAATAGGCTCCTTTATTCAACTATATTTAATACAATGCCTCACACAGAGCAAGCACTTAACAAATATTTATTAATTGACAGTCAAGGTAACTGAAGAAAAGAAAGATTAAATGACTCTTGAGGTTGCAAATCATTGAGTCAGGATTTGAGCCCATGTCCTTCAACTAAAGATTCAGTGATTTTACCATAACCACTTGTTGTCTGTTATATTATACAAATCATACACACACACACATATATATACACATATGTATGTATACACACACATATATATAATATTCATGCATATATGTCCATATATAATGTACATATATAATGTAACATTGGTTATATTTAATTTTATAAACTTATGGCTTTTATAGGGCAACTTCAAGATAATATTAGTATTTCAGCTCTTTAAAGATCTATTAACATGGTGGGGGCTGTTTCTAACAGCCCTAATAACAGCTCCTCTATTATTTCATTGACAGTTGTTGAGAATCATTCTAGCTAAAAATAACCCAAAATTCATCACTTTGTATCCTATCTGTTGGTGAGCCTCTTTAAATATAATTGGATTGAACCTCTGTGTTGGCAATCAAAATGGGCTCTTATCACTTAGTTCAACCAAGTGCCCTCAAAGAGTTTGGCCTTTATTTCCTTGATTAAATTACGAGTCCTTGATGACCTCCTTGCCTCAAGGGAAAGCCTAGTTTACATGGGTTTGAGTGACATGTTTGTGACATCAGAGGCTTTTAGACCACATGGGTTTAAGTTGCATCTTTGTGACGATTTTAGATCATGTGGGTGAGTCGCATGTGTGACTCACCTTTGACCCTGAAAAAGATATAAAACCAGGGGTTGGTTTTCTCTTTTTCAGAGCTCTCATCCACAGCCGTGGTGGCGCACATGACTCTGGGGCAGCCCTTGTTATGAGCTCCCGAGCTGAACTTACGTGTTGCTAACTATGAATTGTAATTGGTCTGTCTGTTGATGTTTGTAATTTGTTTGTATTTGCTCTGAAGTTCAAGGGGCTGGCTTTTCCCCCTGAACTAAGTGAATGGTATTTGTATGTTGAATTAAAGTAAGCTTGTTAACCCCTTACCGTTGCTTTCCTTAGTAAAGCGGATCAAAAGAACCTGGGCTTTTGCAGCGTTCTGTGAGCTGGTTGTTGTTGATTTTACCCACCGCCTCAACAGCAGCTGCTAGCCGGATTGTTGAAACAACCTCAGATAACGTAGGAACCCACAATGGCTCAACATAGGAGTGCATGATGGCTCACTATGATAGTGAAAACATTTTGTAATTACTAGAAATGATAAAAAAAAAAACCTCTAATTTTCCTCCATACTCTCACTTTTACTCCAGTAGTTCATGGATGGTCCTGAGGTAATTATTAGATATTGATTTTTTTAGACCACTTTATTAAGCTAGTGTAGACCATGTCTTTTGGGGGTAGTCTGTAAGAAAAATTGAGCTGCTGGCACTTTCCCTAGTAGCAATTCCACCTACTACTTAAAATTCATTTGTGGGCCTGCACTAAGATACAATTGAATGCTGCCTCTATATTTCGCATCCTTGAAGAAGTCATTTAGCAATCTACATAAAAAGTATTGAAAAGCCTCACCAATGGACATTATGGAGCTCTGTAGGTGAGCCATCCACACTCACAGCTATAATGCTGTTAGTTCTTACTTTGAATGTTTTTATTATTGTGAATGCCTCCTCAATCATTTTTGTAAAAAAAAAAATTTTCTCATCTAAATGAACTTTATTCTATTCAAGAGGTCAAATAGCTACAGGGAGATTATTTTCAGACCCAAGAACTAAACAAAATGAAACAACCTTTTTGCTAATTTCTTTTGGATCATTTTCCCCATTACCTTGTGATTGAAATAGTTGTTTCTTATTACTATCTTTCCTCCTCTAAGCAGGAAATATACCTCCATTCTTTCTGAATTCCAAAAAGTTTGGCCCGTGTTTGGAATTACAAAAGGAAAGGATTTTACAATAACACTATAATATTTAGTGCCAAATGTTTTATCCAGAGTCCATCACTAGAGCCAAGATAGGGACCAAAAGTATGGGAATCCACCACCAGCCAATTAGAAAGATGACTTCATTATTCAAGAGGATAAGAATCTCATCAACATGGGTCCAGTGGTAGGCACACCAGCCCATCTATGCTTCTTATTCTGTCTATAGTAAAAGTAGCTAGGTGTAGTTAAAAAAATATTTTGTATTTAGAGTCAGATGACCTTGATTTAAATTCTGATTCTACTATTTACTACTGGTTTGATATTGGGTAAGCCAAAACTTCTCTGCTCTTCGGTTTTCTCATCTGTGAACTGAGGGGATTGAAATTAATTACTCAGATCCTTTCTAACTCTGAATCCTCCCTCGATACTTCAATGAATCCATGATCCTTCTGAAGTTGATGCTTCCTTTTATGTTTCATAGTTTAACCATATATGTTTTGTATCTTAGGGGATTGTTGCCCATTTCTAGTCATAAAAGCTTTATAAAGGCCTTCCAATTCCCTTCTAAGTATTGTAATATTTTCTTCGTATCAATGTGATACTCTGGCCTTCTGTCTTTTCTATTCATGTATTTCTAGAATGACACCTCTCCCATCAATTCTGTGTAATTCTTTCTTTGTTATGTTATTACATGATTGGTACTACTGGGTCTTACTCCATTGCCCTTCCATCATGAAGCACCAGTTTCAATTTTTTGGTTATTACAATTTTCCATGACTCATAGTCATCCAAGATACCTCAAAGAATAATAATACTAAAAATTATGAGACCATTTTTTCATGGAAATGGATGGTTCATTCAAATATCTTTGTAATCCCTTAAAGACAATCTTGCTCACTCTCTTCCTGCTCCTCCTGCAGACTGGTAAGCCTGACTCACTGTTCATTTTTACTGTATGTCTACGATGAGAAATCTGGCAAATGGTTGAGCCAATGTGATACTTAAGTATTTGTATTATCTACCTAATTAAAATGCAATGGCACTATCTAAATAGTCAGCATGAACAATTCTCTGCATTCCATGATATATAATTTCATTAACAACATATTTCTAAAATTTGAACATTTATATAGGAACAAATTCTACCCTAATCTTCTCAGGGCTTAAGGTCTCCTTAATAAGACATTAAATACTACCAATGAAATATGAAAAAAAAAAATGTGGCGTTCATCTATAGGATGTCAAGCACATTTAAAAGTTTCCAGGGTCTGACATATTTAAATATCTGCATAGCTTTTTAGACATTTGTAAACTTAGGGCATCTTTGATGATCTGTATTTGCTTCAGAAATAACTGATCAAAGGCTATGAAATCAAAGGGTAAAATATATACTACATATAGGTCAGCTAAGACCTAGTCCTGATTATAATCAACTCACTGGATCTGAGCCATTGGTGGTGATTCTGTGTGCCATGCCTAGTCATTATTCCCTAAAGCAAAAGGAAGGGGGTGGGGGTGGGAAAGCCTATCTGAATGCTGTGCACTTCAAATATACAGGATGTTAATCCTTTTAGCACTTCATTGGTGGGTGACAGTGAAATGATTTGTAAAAAAGAAATTAGCATATTTTGCCTGTTCACAGTTATAAATGGAAAGTAACAAAAACATCAAAGGCATTAAAGAAGAAGAATTCTGTGAAATGATTATAGAGTGTTTCTGGACCTGACTTTTAAGCTTTCATTAAAATAAGTATGAAGTTAAAACCAACTGGAGTTTTTAAAATTACTAGTAAATCACTGCCATTCTCACTCAGGCTCTATCACAATCAAGCTATTATTTCATCTTTAACAAGCTTTTGTCTCTGTTCAATGGCAATTAAACATGTCCCCTATGACAATAATCATTTACATTTCCAAAATCTTGGGAGTTACCGAATTTTTTTCATACATTATTTCATTTGATCTTCATAACAGTCCTGCTATATAAACAAGGTAAGTTTTATTACCCCTATGCTAAAGATGATGAAACCATAGCTCATAAAGATTGAGTACAATGTGTTTTAATGGAAAAAGAATACCCTGTACGGTGGAGTTAGAAGATGGCAGTTTCATACCTGGCTTTACCAGTTACTAACCTTGTAGTCACAAGCAAATCATTTCACTTTCAGAGAACTCAGATGACTTTAGGAAAAGTAATACTCAAGCCCTCAAAAAGAAAAATGCTACATAATGCATGCATAGTGAGTATTCTCTGGCCTCATTCTTCAACATACAGGAATGGTACATCTACCCTTCAGTTTTCTAAGGTACTACAAGGTATTTTGAGGCATCATTTCTCTACTGCAATTGACACAAGATCTCACTAGCTGTGTTCTCCCATTGGTCAGCCAAGAGATCATCTTCCAGTTCCGTTGAAGCACTTAATCATTTATGCCATAGAAAGAAATATTTCCTTCAAAGTTATATCAAGAATAAACCTTAAGCATCTCCCCCAATATTTCAGGGCATACTTTCCTCTATCCCCCTCTCAGTCCTAGAGGAGATCAGGCTTAAGTTTGCTTAGTTTTTAAGTAGTGTTGGTCTCACCCAAGTCACATCCAAGGGCAACATCCCTAATGGAAGAGTCATTGTCTCACCAACTGCAATAACGAGGTCACTTCCAAAGATCAGCCCTGGCTGTTCATGGAATCACTGCTGTACTGGCTTAAAACCTGGTCTCTGGAACTCCCAGATGCTGAAGGAGGTGTATTCACCAAGGCCATCTATACTAGGTTGGCCAAAAACCTGAACTCTAGAATTCCAAGGCTCCCTTCACACCTTCTGAACTCACAGTGACAAGGGTCCCATTTGTTTTGCTCATCAGTGTGAGTGAAGGAGTCATGGAAATCCTCTAAGAGCACTAAGGCAAAGAGGTCACAGGTATAGCTATTGGGGCTTCTTTAATATTTCCATTGCAAGTCAAAGAGCTGCCTCTGCACCACACTGTTATCCAATAAGAAGTAGTTAGAGGATGCCCCTTCACATCCCAGTGTCTTTCTGAGACACTTCTATTCCACATTAACACTTGGCTTCCCAACTTAGCTGCAATCCTTGACTGGTCTCATCCCACCCCCCTATCCAGTCTGTGGACAGTCCTATTAATTCTACCTTCCTAACTTCTCTCCCAACACCCCTTGCTTCTTTCCTCCAACCCTGCTACCAGTCTGGTGTAGGCTTCATAACCTCCTCCCTGGACTAGCAATAATTTCCTGTTTCATTTCCTTGATAGTTATATCTGTGAATACCTATACATGGACATTTATATATTTGTATTCATATGTGTGCATAAATATTTCTATTGATACGTATATAACATTCTGGCCACAGAGTCAGGGAAACTTGGGCTCCAGTCCTGTTTCTGACACATATTTGGCAAATCACTTAACCTCTCAGGGCCCAGACAACTCTGTAAGCCAACAAATGGCAAAGGATGTGCCGACCTTCATTGGTCAAGGGAATTTCCTCACCTGGAAATGCTCTGTTCCAATGATATCACCAGCCCAGTTCCTCCCTTGGCACAATAGCTGCTGATCTGCATTGCAGAGTGACTTTCCCACTAGGACTTCTCCATACTAATGAGATAAGAAGAAAGGAAGAAAGAAAGAGAGGAAGGAAGGAAGGAAGGAAGGAAGGAAGGAAGGAAGGAAGGAAGGAAGAAAGGAAAGAAGGAAGGAAGGAAGGAAGGAAGGAAGGAAGGAAGGAAGGAAGGAAGGAAGGAAGGAAGGAAGGAAGGGAGGGAGGGAAAAAGGAAAGAAGGAAGGAAAGAAAAAAGGATAGAAGATAAGTAGGTAGATATGTATAGGTAGATGGATATGCATGAGTGTGCATTGCTATATATGAATCTTCATCTCCTATAAAAAAATAATTATACGGCCTTCTTTGTAGTATAAGGGAAAGTGTTTTGTAAATTGTAAGGCCCTATAGCATGGGTTTTTAGCCTTTGGAGGTATGGTGAAACTTGTGGAGCCCAGATCAGAACAATGTTTTTAAATGTGTAAAATGAAAACATGGTATTATAAAGGAAACCAATTAAAACTGAAATACAGCCATATGCCTGTGGTCCCAGGTTAAGGAATCTTGAATGGAAATATATATTCATGGGAACACAGATCTAGAGTTAGAGGGCACCTCAGAGACCATCTAGTTTAATGTCTTTGTTTATAGAGGAGGAAATTGAGTCCCAGAGAGTTTAAGTGACTTGTCCGAAGACCAAGAGGTAAGAAATGACAGAGCTGAGATTTGAACCTTTATCCTCTGACCCTGATGCAGATGGTCTTCGCTGCTGTCTTTTTGAGTTCTGCCTAAGTAGACGCTTTCAAATCCTATTAGAGAATAACCAAATTCTTTGTTTTCCAGTTGAAGATGGTACATAACCCCAGTGTATTATATTGCTAATGTTAACATCTGAAATATATTTCTAAGAATCATTCCCATCATCATTTGAAGCTTGTCAAAGGGGGAAAAAATCCACATTAATCCAATGAATTTTAATGAATTTTTACTAAAATGTAAATATAAAGAGTTACATATATACATATGTATATATACACATTTATACATATATGTGCAGATATACATATAGCATACCATTTTAATTTGTTTTAAGCAAATATTGAATTACTGTTGGCTGTAGAAATACTAAGTCCTGGAAAGTTGTTTTCTTTTTATAGTCTTATTCAAATTGAATTCTCTAGAAATGCATTTTTCTAGATATCCAAAGATATTTATATTAATTTTATATCTAGTGGTATTTTTTCATTTTTTTTATTTGCCTACATTATGTTTTGAAGGTAACAGTCCACTGAATATTTTATCCAAATAAAGCCATTTAAAAATCAAGTTGTTTAATTGTACTTTGCAATATACAATTAGATGTTGGTATATTACCTGAGGATAAACAACAAACAGAAATTAAATATTTCAGTGACTGGCTTTCCCCCAGCAACTTAACATATTAAATGTAACATGACTGATATTTAAACAACAAAATTCTTTGTGCGAAATAAATGCATACTTTTAGAAGGAATGATAGCCTCCTAAGGGAAGTGACAGAGGACCCATTACAATAGTTAAAGGCAAAGGCAATGCCTAGCTCTACTTTCATTAGAAGTTGATACTACCCTTGGTATTAATTAGCCATTTTGCCATCGTTTTCACGGCCCCACTCAGACCATGGAAACACCATTTAACTTTATAAAACATCATTATGCTGAGAAGATGATTAAGATTCATCTGGGGGTTTGCACTCTCCAGTTTAAGAAATTAAATCTGAGTAACCCTTAGGGGTTGAGGTTACTCACCAAGAGTTTACCTCCTTCATTAAAGGGAGAAGCTATTTGAAGGTGCTAAGGACTATCTCAACTTTATTAGGACGGGGAAATTTTTCATGATCAATTACCTCAAATCAATCACCTAACCTTGTGTATGTCATATAATTTATTTTGCAGTTAAATCTTTTTACCCATGTTGAATCTTGAACGATTCCAGTCTCTCCTTAATTCACTCATGCGGCCTGTGATAGGCATGCCTAGTGAGTACCAGCCCTTCACAAAGTGAATGTAAAGACACAAAACGATCCCTCAGTTTCCAATCACACAGCTAAGCTCTCCAAGGAGCCAAACAGCTCACCCCAATGGTAATGGGTGGTAAACACCCCAACACCATTGGGAGATATAGGCATGACTCTGTACTAGAAAAAATCTTGAGTTTAAAATGATGAGTTCTGCATTCTATCTCAAGTTGCCATTTTTGAGAAAGCTTCAACTCTGCTTTTGTTCAATGTCTGTCATTATTCTTTCCAAGGGAGCTTGTAACTGGTCTAGATTGTGGGTGTCTTTGACTATCTCCCTCATATGGGTTTACTCACTACCTCCAGGGTCATGGCTAGTTGTACATCGTAGCTGATGTGTTTCCTAACACCGTTCTAACATGGTAATGGTGTACGGAAGGTTACTAGCAATGCTTCAGGGACGCTGAGCTGAGAGAATAGATGCTATATAGGATATTCTGCAAGGTATTTTGGTTCTCTCATCTGTGAAATCAAGGGATTGAATTAATGATCTCTCAGGTGTCTCCCAGCTCTATTGCTTCTTATAATCATAACGTGGGATTTGAGGGCAAAGTTTAACTACAGCATAAAAAGCATCTATCATTTCAATCAACATAATGGCTAATACCCTTCTCTGCTACTAGACAGGAGGCCAATGGCATAATAATTGCGATGGTAATGACAAATGCTAGCATTTATATAGCGCTTTAAGGTTTGTAAAGCTCTCTACATGTTATTTCATTTGATCCTCACGATGACCCAATGAGGTAGGTTCTATTATGGCCTCAATCATACAGAGAAAGAAACCAAAGCACAGAGAGCTTAAATTCTTGGCCCAAAGTGACACAGCTCCTACGTGTCTGGGGCAGAAATTGAACTCAGGTTATCCTGACTACAAGTCCTATGCTCTATCTACTGTGCCACCTAGTTGTCTCCCATAGGTGCATGAAAGATTGCTAATGGCTTTGATCAGGATTAACCAGGCAATCAATCTGGTTATTCCTGGAGTCAGAGTTGTCCTAACTTTCTAGTCATGGCTTGCCATTATTCCTGGTGGGAGACTGGAAGTCAAACGCATGTCACCTACTCCCCCAGGGCTTATAGTTATTTGGGGGAAGGTCGGGCGGGAGACTTGGAAGTACTAAGAAGGATAATCATTCTGTGCAGGTATTACATTCTTGCCCCGTCCTCCATGAAGAATCTTTTCTTTCAGAGTAGAGAAGACATTCCTGTCCTGTTTTCTGCTCCAAGATCACTAATCTAGAGGCCGAAGAGATCTTGGAAGGCACCTTGACCAGCTCCTCATTTACAAATGAAGAACTGTAGATCCAGGGATGTGAAGGTCCAAGGTCACATGGGTAAGAAAGATCGAGGACGGGATTAGAATCCAGGTCTTGCGACTCCAGAGTCAACTCTTAATGTTCTCTGTCTCTCTGTTTGTCTTTGCCCCTTTGTGAGAAAACTGAGGAAACCTCCAGGTGCAGGAAATTTTAATCAAGAACAGGATTTTTTTATGCAAGGTGGGGGAGAACAAGAGCAAGAGTGACAGAGAAGGGGGGGGGAAGAGAGGGAGGCAGATAGAGCGAGAGAGAGAGAGAGAGACTTTTTTTAGCTAGATGAGTAAGGACCTAGCTTTGCATCAGAACCTTATAATTAGGAACAGTTGCTGCCCTTCTTAATTAGATAACTGGGATCTTTTCCTTAGCTCTAGGCATCTGACTGGCAAGATCAAAAGTGTTCACTTGAGTACATGGGTCTGGACAGACCAATTTCAAAGCTCAGAGCACTGTGTTGCCAAATGTTCGTGAAGTCTCACCTTTACCCTTCCAATAATAAAAGCCAATCAACATTAATTTATATTATGATGAGGCAGAGTAAAGGGACATGTTGCTAGTAATAAGGGAGATTACTTCTCCCTTAAACCCTTGATAAATTCTGTCCAACTAATTAAGGCCTCAGGAAGGGTTACATTTTGTTATTTCCTGAAGCTACCATTTCCTAAATTTATATTTACCACTTAATGCCATAAGAGGACTTTAATTTCAATGGTTATTCTAGTGGACCAAGTCATATGTTTGTACATTTAGTTTAAGTTATTTTAGTCTGTGGTGGCATTTAAAGCACTCCACAATCTGTCTCCCACCTTCTCTTCCAGGTTTACTCCACGTGATTTTTAGCTGTACACTCAACATTCCAGTCTCCCACTCAGCAGGTCACCTGCACTATCCCATATCAGTGTCTTTGGACAGTTTGCTCTCTTTGGTTCCAAGTTTCTTTCCTCTCCTCTCCTTAAGATCATTAAGCTTCCTTCAAGGCTTAGCTCGTTTGTCACCTGGTAAAAGAAGACTTTTCTAATTCCTTTCAATTGTTGGTGTTCTCTCCTTTTCAAAACTGCATTTGTTTTACCCTTTGACCTAGCAATACCACTTTGAGTTCTGTATCCCAAAGTGATCAAATAAAAGGGATAAAGATCTATTTGTAAACATACATATATATATGTACATATATGATGTATGTATATATACACACACATATGTAAACATGTATATATAGATGTGTGTATAAACATACATATATATATATATATATATGTATGTATGTTTGTGATGACAAAGGTTGGAAACGGAGGGGATGCCCATCCCCTGAAGAATGGCTGCGTATGTGATATATGTTTATGGTGAAATATTTTTGTGCTAAAATGAGAAAAAGAATAGTTTCAGAAAAACTTGGAAAGACTTATGTGAACTGATGCAAATTTAAGTGAGCAGAACCAGGACATTGTACATAGTGGCAGCAATATTGCATGATGATCAATTACAAATGACTTAGTTCCTCTGATCAAGACGATGATATAAGATAATTTCAAAAGACTCATAATGAAAAATGCTATTCACCTCCAGAGAGAAAACTGATGAACTCTGAATGCAGATTGAAATATACTTCTCTTTTTTACTTTATTCTTCCTAAACATTTATTTGTCTGTATTTTCTTTTGCAACATGGCTAACATGAAAAGATATTTTGCAAGATTTCACATGTATAATCCATATCAAATTACTTGACTTCTCAAGGAAGGGGAAAGGGTGGGAGAGAGAGACAGAATTTGAAACTCAAATGTTTTTACATGTAATTGTGAAATATTTAATGAAATAAAAATATATATTTTGAAAGTTCCTTTTTTTTCCTTATCCAAATGCAGATTATTTCCCTTTTGTGGAATGTCCAGTCCTTTAAGTCATGAACTGTTTCATTTTTGTCTTTGAATCCAGGTCTAGAATGTTGTAGACATGTAATGAATGCCTGTTGAATTGAATCAAATGGTTATTGCAATCAAATATAAAGTCCTAATAGCACGTATATACATATTGCTATGTAAAAATAAATGAAACAAATAAATAGAGCAGCGTAGCATCAAGAAGAGCCAGATTTCATCATAAAGAACCCTGAGCAAGTCTTCTATACACATTCATTTAAAACTTTCCCTCTGCCATTAGAATGTGAGCTCCTTGAGGGCAGGGACCCTGGTTTTTTTCTATTTTTTTGCATCCTCAGTGATTCAGTGCTAGTGCTTAGCACACAGTAGATGTTTAATAGGGAATACACATTTAACTAACACCTGTTATGTGTCTGACACTATCATAAGTACGTTACAAAATTATCTCATTTCGTCCTCACCGTAACCCTCCAAATAAGGTACTATTTTTTACCACCATTTTACAGTTGAAGAAAGTGAGACAAGTAGAGGTTCAGTGACTTGCCCAGGGTCATACAACTAGTAAGTATCTAAGGCTGGATTTGAACTCAGAACTTCATGATTCTAATCCCAGTACTCTATCCAAGGAGTACCTAGCTGCCCCTAGCTTAGCAAATGCTTGTTTCCGGATGGCAATTTTTCAGGTCCCCTCTGGCAATTTATGAAAACCAGAATTGGCAGATTAACAATTGTCAATCTGTTTTGGGAAAAGGGATTTTTCTAATGGGGAGAAATCCCACTGTCATCATCAGCACCACCAGTGCTTCAAAGAAAATATTAAAATGTCTTCCACAAAACATAGATGGTCAGCTTAGTTGTTAGAGCGCTGGGGCTGGAGTCTGGGAGATTTGAGCTTAAATCCAGACTTAGATGCTAACTAGTTTTGTAACCCTGGACAAGCCACTGCTACCCTATGTGCCTCAGTTTCTCCACTATAAAATGGCATAATGCTATCATCTTCCTCTCAGGGTTGTTGTGAGGATCCAATGAGATAATCTTTGTAAAGTGATTAGCACAGTGTCTGGCACATAGTAGGTGCTTATTCCTTTCCCTTCTCACTCTCCTCCACCCATATTATATGAGATAAGTAGTACAAATATTATTATGCCCATTTAATTGCCAGGGAAACTGAGGCTGAGGTTAATTAAATCACACAGCTAATAAGCAATAGAGCTGAGATGTGAACTCGGGTGGCCTGAGAATGTACTCAGAAGCTGGCTAGGGCCAGTTCTATTTATCCAAAATTTGCTTGGGACAGAGAACTAAACTGGTGCACTATAAATTGCCTATTGTGAAAGGTGGCTGAGAGGCTTTGAGATCCAGCCCCCAAGGAAACCACCTTCACAGGGGAGATAGTCAGAAAGTGAACAATAGTAAAAAATAAGGGGGTAAAATATAATACAGGCAAACTAGGTGGGGCAGTGGATGGAGTGTCAAAACTAAGAAGGAAGACTCATCTTCCTTAGTTTAAAACTGGCCTCAGACACTTATTAGCTGTGTGACCTTGGGCAAGTCACTTAACTTTTTTTTTTTTTGCCTTGGTTCCTTCTCTGTAAAATGAGCAGGAGAAGGAAATGGCAGATGACTCCAGTATCTTTGCCAAGAAAACTCCAAATGAAGCTACAAGGAGTCAGACACAACTGAACCATCTGACCAACAAACAAAAAAATAGATAGATTGAAATTACCAAATATCTCAGGAAGAAGAAAACTCAAAGACCTTATACTTAAATGGATAAATCAACAGAGAAAAGAGTAATAACAGAAGGAAACATGGCCTCCAGATCTAGTAAATAAGTTCAGACCTCTATGAATTAATACTTCAAAACAAAGGAAAATAATCCAACACTTGATTTGAAGGAAGACCCTGTGGAACTTGAGGGGAACATGTGACTACAACATACTGTTTTTGAGTGGTTCTAAAGAGAAATGAGAATTATAGCAGCAAAATTTGGGGCCTTCACAGCAAAAATAATAGGTGGAATCAAAGACACTGAAATCTGGAGACCAGCAAGTCTCACCAAAGGAACCAAAGGGAAAACAAAAGATTGGGAATGCAAATACACAAAAGAGAAGGGCAATCCAGAAGAGAACCCAAAAAGCAATAACATTTTTGAAAAATATACTCTCTATGCAAGCAAAACGTACTGATCTAAAAGACAGGGTGCGTAGAGAGAATCTAAGGATGCTGGTCTGAGCTCTGCAAGTTCCTGACCCAGGTTTGGGTCTATTGGCTTGGGTGCAGTTGAGTTTTGGTACACTGTTTATGCATTCAGTAGCTATTAGACCACTGGGAGGTTCTGCTGCTTCACGGTTCCTGGATAGCTGACTCTCCTTTGGTCTTTGTCTCTTGCCCTGGTTTCCACTTCAGGCTTACGTAATGAAAGGTTAAAACTGAGTTCCCCCCATTCCTCACTCTGCCCTTGGGCTCTGTCACACAATTAAGTTTCTGGACCTTGTTCTGTGTTCTGTACACACCGAGGGCTCCTCTTACAGGAAGGACCTCCTCTCCACCCTGCAGCTATGACCTAGTACTGGGTAATGGGTGACAGAGCTGCCTCATGGCGCCTCTTTCTGCTCCAGCATTACTTCGAGGGAACCCAAGCCTTTTTCTGCTCCGGGGTTCATTCTTGGCTCCTGTGTAGTCCCTGGGCACTGAAATGCTTCCTCCCTTTATTTCACTGCAGCCACACTGCCCTCCTGGCACTGTCTCCAGTCCTGTCCATTTTCCTAAGAGGACCTGGCCTGGAAAAATGACACGTGGTTTGTAGTGTTTCCCCCCCACCCCTCCTTGGCTTTCCCTGTCAGAATATTTGTAGCTTGTTGTGGAAGAGGTGCTGGGTGGGCTGGGAAAAATGCTCACTCTCACTCTCCCATCTTGACTCTGCCTGTTCTGCCAATTTTCTTCTAACATTTTCCTAAAGGATGCCCTAGTTCCCTAAAGTGCATGTGTGGGAGAAAAAATGTTAAGTGTAGGCAAATTAGTAGATAAAACACTGTACCTGGAGTTGGGAAAACTTGATTTCAAATATTCTCTTAGACACTAGCTAGGTGACCTTGGGTCAAGTCACTTAACCACTGTCTGTCTCAGTTTCCTCATCTGAAAAATGGATATCATAAAAGCATCTACCTTCTAGGATTGTTATGAGGATCAAATAAGTTAGTATTTGCAAAGCACTTAGCACAGTGTCTACCACATAGTAGGCACTTAAAATACATAAATACAAGATATTATTTTTATTATATATTTTGTGAACTTTAAACATTATTTAAATGTTAGATATTGTTATGTCATTATTATCTTAAAAGAGAACTACTACACGTGACCAAAATGAATTTCTAGGTGACAGTTCACCAGTGGGCTCAGTTATCAGTATTCGCTTCATAAATTAATCCAACATTGTCCTCAATTTTCCATTTCACATGGGCGCATAGAATCACAAGTTGCATTGGATAAAGTAAGTTCTTTTTATGTTCCAGTTAGAAAAATAACCACCAGGTCACTGTCAGTCTAGTCTAGAGAACAGAACAGCAAAGGAGGATTCTATTAAAAATGCAAAATAACCTCCTGTTACCAAGTGATCCCCTTGGTCCCATCCACTATATCTCACAGTAACAAACCAAGCACTCTATGAGCATTAAGGACTAGGACAAATCCTAGCGATGACATGGATACTGGCCACCTGGAATCAAATTGATGGAATCACTCCGTTTCATCTGACTCTGCTGCATTCCTCCTGCAGAGCCAGCATCAATTTCAGCTGCATCTTTGCAAAGAAATTGAGCTTTTTGATGCTTTATGAAAGTGATTTGAGTTGTTTTTTCTTTTTCTGAGCAATTGTAAAGTTTTTGTCATTTCTTCTCTTGTAGGTATCTTTCATGTAATGGATTGGTTTTGATCTTTCCCCAGTTCTTTTCATAAGGAAGGAACTAGACTCAATTCAATTTATTTTATTAGGCTGGTGATTTTTTAAAATATTACACACACACATACACGAATAACTGAACACCAATGGGATAAAAATATAGTTTTATAATGAGGTAGACAACCTTGATCCCCTGAACTCTGCTTCAAACTCCCTTCAGCTTACTTGTAGCTCATTTGTCAAGTTTTTTTTTCCCCACAGAGATCTTTTTGGATTCTGCAATCTTCTCAATTATAATTTCATTATATTGCAGTTTTTTCTTTTGTCTCTTACTAACAATGTATTTTTTTCCAACTCAAGATGAAAACAGCATTTTTGGAGGATTTTTTCCCTTTTTTTCCTGTGCATATGCACTGTGAAATCACTTGTAACAGACCCACACAGCTAATTAGCAGATCTTTATTTTGCTACATTTTTTTGCCAAGACAATATGACAGGATGATGGGAAACCATACCAATTAGCAGCAACAAGCAGCTTCCTCATTTGATAAACATTTAATAAGCAATAAAAGAGGAACTTGGAAGTTCTGCAGCCTACTGATGAAAGGGAAAGAGAATGATTCTGTCCGGGGCTTTTTTGAAATAAAGGAGAGACTCAAGCTAATTCCAAACTCACAAGGTGAGAAAGACATATGGAGGGATCCAACTGGTCCTGTGAGTTCATTTTACAGGGATGTCCCAGTCATGAACTTCTTTACACAGCAAAGTGCAGGTCAGCACCTTCTCTTAGAGAACTGCCTAGTGAACTGAATTGTTAAATGCCTTGCTGTAGAGTTACACAGCCGGTATCTGGCAGAGAACTGGAACAAAGGTCTTTCTAGCTCTGAGACCATGTCTCTAACAATCAGACTGCACTACCTCATCCCCCACTTTCAGAGTTGAAGGTATTTTTTAATTCAATACTTGTGTCCTTTCAAAAGAAATCATTTATGTGATGTCTATACTTGGTTTCCCCAACAAAATACATGTTCCAATAGGACATGATGGTATGGAAATGACCCTGGTATTTACCAGTGGAGCACAGATGCTGGCTGCTTCTCCCATTCCAGACAGGCTTCAAATATAAGGCTGGAAGGGCTTCCCGTTAGGTTATAAATACTTTGATTATAGGTAATCCATGGAAACCTTCATTTCCATAATGACAATGACAAAGTTATGGAACAAGGGATGCTTAGGGAGGGCTAAGTATTATACTGTTTTCAGACATCCATCTGTTAACATGAACTTTATTGTTGGTATGCTAAATAATTTCTGCAGATTAATCTGTCAACATGCTACTTCAGGAAGCCAATTATATCAACATTGATGTCTATTTTTAAGTAAAACCAGAGGAGGTTAGGAAGTTGCAGCTGGATGGGAGGATGGCTCATTAGTTCTCTTTAGAGAAATAAATTAAAAAGTTAGTGTATTTAGGTTTTATTGTTCATAGAGAGTTAATAGGAACAATAATTTCTTGAGACAGTTTGTCACCTGGGAGCATTTATCATTCCTTCTAAGGATTTGTTTGTGTTTTTTTTTTTGTTATCTTTTGTATACCTATGTGGGTAGACAAACAAAATATGGTGCATGATATGGCTTGAGTTAAAGAAATGAAAGTTTCCAGGGGCTAATAATAGCAAAAAAAAGTAACAATGGTAATAGTATTTCTATAGTACTTTAAGTTTATGAAGCACTTTAAAAGTATAATCTCATTTTAGTTCTCAAATAACCTCCTGGGAGGTAGGTGCCATTATTACCCCCATTTTGCAGGTGAGCAAATGGAGTTAAATGACTTTCCTGGTGTCACATAGCCAGCGAGTATAGTGACTAGTATTTGAACTTTAGATCAAACGCTCTACCCACTGCACCACCTGGCTGCATAGAGTGCTTCTAGACTACAGAGAATCTTCATACTTTTATAATGATGGATATTTTCTTCAAAAAGAGTCATCGAAGACCAAATGTAGCAAAAACTAAATATTATCAAAAATTTTAAGTTAAATATATCTTGACAAAAATAGCTAGTTACTGTGGGAATCATTTTTGAATCAGCTGTACAGTTAGACCATTCACTTGTTAGAGCAAAGATCAGAATCAGTAAAATAAAATAATCAAAATAGATTAGAAAAAAAATCAGAATAGATTATGAGCAAGGCAAATGGTTCCAATCTGACCTATTCAAATAAGCTGCCAAACCTGAAAAGCAGGAAATGGATAAAGGACTGGACTAGAGCATGCACTTTTATCATTTCCTACATAATTTTCATGCATACAAAACAATTACACCAGCATATGTATTAGACAGCTACTGTAGATAGACAATCAAATATGCAGAAAATTGGATAGGGTAAAGGAGCAAGCTTGATTGCATTTGATAAATCATTTAGCATTTTCAATGACTCCAAGATTTTCTCAAAATAAAAATACACATTTTTAAGACCGACATTCTTTTGTTGATGCCATACAGCAGTGAAACACTGAATAGCATGAACTTCATAGAGTTTAACTTAGAAGGACAAGTGAGAGACTTATGATTGGTTAAAATACAATGCAGGTTATTGCCAATATGAAATTCACAAGAAATAAAAATCTGTATCGTCCATTCTATACTTAGTTTCAAAGTTTACCTCCACTTTGAGAAAACACTACATAAAAATTTGGAATTACAGAGTAGATGCATTAGGGGCCTATTACTTACATTGGAAAAGGTCCCACACTTTACAAAAAAAATCACTGTCTTCCTTTAACAATATACCTTATGATTTAATTTAATTTGTTTCCTACATCATGGTTTCAAAAGGACACACTTATTATATAAAGTAAATATATTAATAATACAAGTAATTGAAAACAATGCTCAAAGGACTTTAAAGGAGGAGGTGGGAGGAACCTTCCAGAGTATATTAGTAAGGAAGTAATAATTTCATTTTGAGTACTTCTATTTTCAGAGTAAGCAACCTGATGTCTAAAGCAATCATTCCCCTAATTTTGTTCTCCAACTTTTTTATTGTTCCAAAAACCCCTTCCAACAATGTGTTGTGAACACTTAGGATAATTTTGTATACTAATCATCATATTTTGCAATTCTTTTCTGCTTAGGGTTCTATTAAAAATTAACAAATATCCCTTGAATCATCATCATGAACTATCAAGGGGTTCATAAGCCCCTAAAGGAGGACTACTGCCCTAACCCATGTGGTTTGGCCTTTGAGATAACTACCAATTCTATTTCAGTTTAAATAAATTTTTCTGGTATGCTCAAAAGAGAAATTATAAACACTATTAGTTGAAAGTACATTTATTTTGATAAAAGAGCAAGGTCTAATACATGATAAATAATGTAATTTTCAGATGATGTACAACCATGAGATGCTTGTGATAGCCATTTATTGGGGAATAGCGCACTCACCCTGGCTGTGTGTGCATATGTCCAAGGATTAGAAGTGCCACGTGTCACAATCACTATGGTTACTAGAGCCCCAGCAATCTACTCCTCATGAGCACCCCTTTAGTTTCCAGGAGTGGGTGAATTTTTGGATCAACTCAAGTAGAACCTGGATTTGAGCTCTAACCTACTAGTGAAGCCCTACTCCCTCTTGACCTCACTATGTTGTGGCACATACTAGTTTCACAACCTTGGGATAATGTAGCTCGATCTCCATAAAAGTAGACACATGCTTGAATTCATCATTTCCTCTTAAGAAGCATATTAAGAAATAAATAAAAAGTGTGTAATAAATAGCACACAATGCATATTAAAACAATAAAACCTCTAGCAAGTGAAAGTAAGCTTGCTATTCTAACCTAACTATGCTAACCCAAGCCCCAGAAGTTCCCAGGGACCTATGATCATTTTGAAGTTGGAAATTTTAAGGAATCTATGGTTTTCATTTTTTTTTCCAGGTTCCCACTGCTATTTCCCTTTGATTAGGCAAAGAAGTTTATAATCAGTACTTGATTCACTACCCAAAAAGCAGAAATTCTCAAATAGCCAATTGTGGAACTCAAGTGATAATAAATGGACTGGGGATAGAGATGGACTCTGAGGAAGAACTCCTCCTGCTTCAATGACAGATGATATTCATTATCCCAGATGTCTTGTCTAGGGGATATCAGATCTTTTCTGGCTACAGCTCAATGAAACAGGGTGAATGTACTTAGCAACAAGCCCCCAAACTAAAATGACTGCTGCTACCATTGACTTACTTTTTAACCTTGAATTCAGATACATCACTGTCATCACTTCCTACAGATACCCCAGCCAAATATCCCCTGCTATGCACAGTAGAATAAAGTAATAGAAAGAAATAGTGAGATTGTTGCTACATTTAAACACATAAAACATTAATTTGGAAAAACTCAGGAATGCCATGAGATATCCTTCCTAGGAGGCTTCTCTTTGACATGCTATTTATCCTTTCTGATTGATTTTCCCAGCTGTAAAACTGATATAAAATGCATTAACACTACATTAATGTGAGAAGAACTGATTTGCTGAAAGCTGAAGCATTACATTTTAACGACAGGAAATTCTCTTTACTCTGAATTGGGAAGATTCTCAGAAGAGAGGACTCTCAATTATTTCTGAAAGTAGGAAATATGTCTACATTGATTTGGTTAATGTTATGGTAATCACCAAGTCTGCAGCAAATTGCACATACAGGGAAACACTTGAGCTTTACCACAATGAGGTCCACAAACTAGACCTGCATCTCTGCTTCTTCCAGCAACAAAAATGCCAACCTCACAAATTCCCTAACTTTGGTTTTCATTATGACTTAGTGGACTTCTGGCGAATTGAATGGAATTCTTATCCATCTTGTATAAAAAGTCAGTCAATTAACATTCAAGAAAATGACCTTATTGTATTTGACAGCTGGGAGAGAACTCAGAGATTTTCTATTCCACCTCTGTCTAATTTCTGGAGGAAATGGAACAATCACTTTCAGCATCCTGTAGGGGAAATGTAAGAGGTACTCTCCTAGATGGAGCAATCGATAAGGGCTTCATGAAGAAGGTGGTAACTGAGCTAAGTTGTAAAGTAAAGGAAGGATTTGAGCAGGTAGAGAAATGCATGGACTCTTTGCTGGATGAAAGAAGTTGCCTATGGAAGAGGAGGCAAGAGAAAGCAGGAAGACATCAAGGACTAGTCAGATTATTGATTCAGATGGAACACCATGTGGAGAGTGGTGGTTAGAAA
>CM053626.1:16986287-17005549 GCA_028646595.1 Phalanger gymnotis | reverse complement strand
TCAAGCCATTCAACATGAGCCACATGCGTATCATTATGTATAACCCTTCCACAATACTCATGTTGTGAAAGACTAACTATATTTGAGCAGTCAATTATTCTAACCCATACACAAAAGGAATTCTCAGCTATAACGTACCCAACAAATAGTCTTCCAACCACTGTTTGAAGACTTCCAAGACTTCTCTGCTGGCCTCTACTGTGTCTTCTAGCCTTAGAAGAAACAGTCAAGCAAATGTGGAAGCCAAAATCTTTTTAAAGCAAAGAGAAAAATTACAATTCTACTTCTCTCTTGTGTGTGATGCAATCTACTACAGGTACAAACAGAAAACTGGGACTATCCCTGGACCCAAGGAGCTTACATTATCCTATTGGGCTACAACATATTTATAGTTAAACAAATAAGGTATATGTACAAAATATGTTTAGACTCTTTTTTGATCACGACTTTCAGGCAGCTCAATAATTTTGAATTTTCTCTCTTGGACATATTTCACATTGTCTTCTATTTTTTTTCATTCTTTTGGTTTTGTTTTACTGTTTTTTGATTTCTCATAAAGTTATTAGCAACCATTCGCTCAATTCTAATTTTTAAAAAAAATTATTTTCTTCAATGAGCTTTTGTACCTCCTTTTCCATTTGGTCAATTTTAGTTTTTAAGGAGTTTTTTTTCCTTTCAGTGCATTTTTATATCTCTTTTTCTATTTTTCCAGCCCTACTTTTTAAGACATTCTTCTCCTCATTGGCTTTTTGTACCTCTTTTACTATTTGGCCTAGTCTGTTTCGTAAGGTGATATTTTCTTCAGTCTTTTTTTGTGTGTGTGTGTCTGCTTTACCAAGTGATTGATTCATTTTTCATGATTTTCTTGCATCACTCTCATTTCTCTTACCAATTATTTCCTACCTCTCTTACTTGATTTTCAAAATCCTATTTGAGCTCTTCCTTGGCCTAAGACCAATCCACATTTTTCTTGAAGGCTTTTGATGTAGGAGTTTTGACTTTGTCTTCTTCTGAGCATGTGTTTTGCGCTTCCTTGTCACTTTTGTGTCACTTGTAACTTTTTTGTGGTCAGAATTTTTTTCTGTTGTTGGCTCAGTTTCCCAGACTATTAAAAACTCTTTGTTAAAGTAGGGCTCTACTTCCAGGTGTAATATTACTTAAGATGGGACTTTTTTATTATTTTCTCTTTTAGAATGCTAAAGCAATCAAGTGCTTTTGATTAAGTCTTGCTAGGTGCAAAGCACCATGCCCACACTGTTTTGCTAACTGGGTGTTAAGCCCCAAGCCCACATCCTTTTGCTGATTAGGTGCGAAGCCTTCAGGTCCTAAGAAGGGTACATAAACTCAGAGGTTAGCATTTCGTTTGGGGGTGTCACTCACTGCAAGAGTGTTGTGCTACTTGATCAGATGAGCCTCTGGGTAACCATTGTTAAGGAGCCCCCCGGCTTTGAAGAAACCCACATATTGGTGCTTCTCTGGCAACTACGTATTGCTATGGATAGACTGGTTTGTGTTATTTGCTCTGTTTATATAATGTATGTTTGTAACTTCTGTTTGTATTCTCTCTGAAGTTCAGGGCACTGGCTTTTCCCCCTGAACTAAGTGAATGATATATGTATGTTTGATTAAAGTGAGATTGTTAACCTCTTAAAGTTGCTTTCCTTAGAAAAGCAGATCAAAGAATCTGTGCTAGCAGCCCTCCTGTGTGCTGGTGTCGTTGGTCTTTCGCCCCCATAGTAGCTGCTAGCCACATTGTTGTTACACCGGGTGGAGAGAACATTGTCCCTAGCTTCAGGGGTTTTGTGAAGCTGTTTTCAGACATACTTCTAGGGACCTGTAAGTTTTCAGTTCTTCCAAGGTGATATAATCTAAGGAGAGGTGTTTACTCCTCTCCTGGCCTGTGCTCTGGTCTGTGAGTGACCACAAGAACTTTGTTTGCCCTGGAACTGTGAAGAGGGTCCCTGTTCCATTGTGGCCACAAGCTCCGGTGTGCTAGTTCTCCTCCTCACCTTGGGACTGTTGCCCAAAACTGTGTCCCTCATCCAAGCAACAGTCTTGCCTCAGCGCTAGCAAAGAGACTGCTGTATTCTCTTTCTGACCAGTTGTTCAACCTCCTTACCATCTGTGGACTGAGAGTTTTGGAAGGACCTGCTGCTGCTACTGCTGATTCAGTGACTCTCTAGGGCTGCCCCTGGCATGGCCTGTGTTGGACTATGGTCCACTCTCACCCTAGTGCAACAAACACTTCCTGCTAATCTTCAAGCTGCCTTGGCCTGGAAAATTATTTCACTCAGCCTTTCTGTGGGTTCTCCCACTCTAGAATTTGTTTTGAGACGTTATCTAAAGATATTTGGAGGAGTTTGTGGAAAAACTCAGGAGAGTCCCTGCCTTTACCCCACCATCTCAGAGACTGTAATAAGGTATTTTAAATATATGAACATGTAATACACATTCATAGAGAGGTTCAAGGAGGTTTAATACAGAAATGATGCTGCTAATATTGGAAAGCTCCTCAGTGGGAGGGCAAAGGACAGACTTTTCCTCCCTAAAGCATCCTCTCTTCTCCTTGCAGTCAAGCCCTGGCTAATTAAACAAGTCTGCTGTACTGACACTGTAATTGAACCTAAAAGAGCTCCCATACCATAACGGAGGTAAAAATAATGCTATATATATTTGGCAATGACAAGGTTTATTTTGGATTCATTTCTGCAGCCAACACTAGATCAGTTTTTGAAGGTGGTGCACACCGTTGCTAACAGTGCTCCTACAAAGGGAGAGTCACCTATGTTGACTGGCCTAATTAGCATGATCACCCCACAAGAGCACCTCATTACTGCCATTGTGCTCCTATCTGATCCCAGTTTTGAAACTGATATGGGAATATCGGCAAGCTCTTCATGACCCTCCAACAACAACAGCAACATTTTACTTTGTTATGCTTCTAAAACAAATCATGGTATGCTCACCTGAATCCAAAATGCTACTAAATAAATCTTGCATAAATGTGGACAGTAAAATAAACAGATTTCTTCTACAGCCAGCACATGAAACACGATGGGGTAGAAGAGGAGGATGTGAGGGGCAGCTAGGTGGTGCAGTGAGTAGAGCACCGGCCCTGAAGTCAGGAGGACCTGAGTTCAAATTCAGTCTCAGACACTTGACACACTTACTAGCTGTGTGACCTTGGGCAAGTCTCTTAACCCCAACTGCCCCGCCTTCCCCCCTCAAAAAACAACACAAAAGTAGGATGTCACAAGGCAAGAGCTGCTCATCTTCTTCCCTGCGCAGGTGTGTTCAGTTTTGGTTCAGTTTGGTCCTTGGTAAAATTACACTTTTTCTTCCTGACATTGAACCTTTCATTCATCTCTATTTATTCAATAAACATTGCTTAAGGGCCTCTTCTGCTCCTAGCATTATGGTACTAGGGCTGTCTTCAAGGAATTTGCACTCTACTAAGAGGAAAGAACAAGTACACAGAAAATGAAATACAAAGTATATATGTCATATGGTATAAAAGAAAGAATATTGGCTATGCCAAAAGGGTTCAAGCACAATTTTGGACAGGTCATTTATGTCATCATCTATAAAATGAGAATTTTATGGACTAGAAGACCTCTCATGTCTCTTCAGGACTAAATTTATGTTCTTTTTGAACCTAAATACAAAGAAATTTTGTAGATGGAAGGGCAATGGTAAGTAGATGAATCAAGTCATGTTTCCCATAGTGGGTAGTCATCATTTGTTGTTCAGTTGTTTCTTTTGGGTCCAACTCTCTGTGATCCCATTTTTGAGGTTTTCTTGGCAAAGATACTGAAGTGGTTTGCCATTTCCTTCTCCAGCTCATTTTGCAGATGAGGAAACTGAGGCTAACAGGGTTAAGTCTTGCCCAGGGTCACGCAGATAGGATCTGAGGCCATATTTGAACTTGTGAAGAGGAGTCTTCTAGATTCCAAGCCCAGTGCTCTGTCTACTGCAGCACTTTGCTGCCCCCTAAAGTTACCTAGACATGAATATTCTGAACAAGTTTGAAAGGATAATACGGGGCGGGGCGGGGGGGACTTTGGGTCATTGGCTAAAAACAAATGATACTTCATGGGAAACATATTTTGGTTGATTGAAGACCAAGTTGAGCCTTTTGAGATACATATAAAAATTACAGGCTAGTACATAGCTAATTAACTTAATGGGAGAGGAATCCACATTTGGCAGCTAGAGATTCAAGGCCCCTGAGAGGAAATTGTTTTAGGGGGAGAAGAGATTGCCTTCCTCTCCACAAACCATGTTATAGAAACAACTGGATTAGTAGGTGACAGAGGTAATGCATCTACTTCAGAGTGTAGAAAGGCGTTCAAAGGACAAATAGAAAATTTCCCAGGAAAAGGCGACAAAGGATTCAGAGAAAGAATTGACCAAGTTATGACCTTTTGAACATCAAAAGGCCTGGTGATTCCATCAGTATCAGTAGCAATGTGTAGTGGATATGGTAATGGCACATGTTTGGACAGCAGTGGCTGATGGGAGCTTCTGCCTCAGAAGCTAAGAGATGCACAGAGACCTAATAAGAAAGAGTAGCTTCAAATTTCTACAAGGGCATCAACCTTCAGTGCCCAAGAGAAAGGTGCATCTACAGCAATGGGAGTGGAGGACTTTTAATAACCAGGAGTTGAGTGAAGCCAATAGTTACCAACATTTCTCTCTACATGTAAGTCTCATTTCCATTTCATTATAAGTTTGAGCTTACTTCATCCCCCCACAAGGAACTTACATGTGCGAGAGGAAAATGCCTCCTTAGTTTTGGGCAGACTGTTTCTATAACAACTGTCTCTGTTATACCTGCCTAATAAATGCCCTTTCTATAAGTTAATTGTCTGGCTGATAACCAATGGGAAGCATACCGTAGGGGCTCATAAGTAACAATACTGAGGAAAAAACCCGCAATCCTCAGATTTATCTCTAGAACCCAGAGAAAGAGTAGTAGCCATTGTCCTCTGGGAACCTAGGACACTAATTTGAGTGAGAATTAAGAAAGTTACTCCTGAGCCGGTGTTGTACTAGGAACTTAGTTTTCTTCATATTTTAACAAAACCCTGTGACTCGCGAAATTTAGAGAGCAAGTTGGTGATGGATCTTGAACTCTTTAGTATTTACAGAAATTAGACAAAGTGCCCTACTTGGTATTTCCATATAGGATAGTCCATCATCTCCTACCTCTGTGATTTTATACAGATAAGCTCCATGTCTCTAATGCATTTCCCCCTGACTTCTGCTTCCTCACATTCATAACTTCCTTCAAAGCTCAAGTCAGGTGCTGCTTCTCCCCAGACATTAATCTTCCACTCTCCAAAGAAAATTCATGTTTTTTTTTTTACTTTGCCTGTAATTTGAATTTCCTTATATGTCTATGTGATGTATACTTTTCAATATGATGCAAATTCCTTGATGACCATGGCTATTTTATTTTTGTCTTTGTAGCCTAAACATAACACAGTGCCTTGCACATTTTTGGACCAGATCTGTGAATAATTTATTGAATTTTCAGTGAGGAAATTATCTTCATCAACTCAGGTTGGCATCTGCTCTCCATCTTATAAACTTATAAGGTTACCCAGGAAACTCCAAGAGGTTAAGTGACTTGCTTAAGATCCCATAGCCGTTATGTACCAGAAGTGGGATTTGAAGCCTGGGCTATGTGGATTGCTTGCTAGCTGTCCACTATGTCATGCTTCTCTCTACCTTGTACAATAGAGCTGCTCAAAAATGCTAGTTATTGAATTATTGAATTTTGCAGTTATAAGTGATGTTTACTCCTCATAGAGGAAACAACATTTCAGTTCTTAGAAAAGCCCATTCAGAAAAAAGGGTGAGGTAGTTTAAGAGTTAATATCTATATATAACCCCCAGTATCTAAATCTGGGTCTGATTCCTCAGCAATTTCATGGATCTGTGATATAACAGATGTTTGTAGGACCTACATCAAAACAGATTGCCACTCCTTTATGGTTTGTGAATTAATCCCTGACAGTCGCTTTGTCCAACAAATCCACCAGCCCAAAGCCATTCTGGTGAGGCATCTCTCCACCTCAGCTAGGCAGATCCTCAGATGGGTTAGAAATTCATCCCTCATTGTGCCTGAACTCAAGAGCTTCCTCTGTTCTCTCACAGACAATGTAAATTTATCATCCTGGCATTGATAGCTGTCCCTTACTTACTCCCCATCTACATAGAATCATAATCCTTATTTCATATTTTTCTTCACACATTAGCTGTTACAACCAAACTGACTTACTAACTTCTTCCTCATATACAATATTCTATCTTCTGACTCATTGACTTTGCATACTAATGACCTTATGCCTTCAGGAGTGTATGGGATGTTCAAGAAGGACCAGTACCTCTGGTCTGAGGGCTTGCTGAGCCCTTTTCAAGGCTGCTCATCCACCTTTGGTGTCTTCTTGGATTCCAACTCTCACCTGTGGCTCCAAGAAACTATAGCATGAAGAAAAGCTACACATCAGCAAACCATCTTGGCAGACAGGCTAAACCAGGTTGAGGGTAACCAATGGGCTTCAAACCCATCAGTGAGTAAGAGAGATGTCTACCCCAAGCATGTGAAGACTTCCTCTGGCTGAATAGGTGGATAATAATTTGTTCCAGTGGATGAAAGCAGCTGAAGCAGGCACTCTGGCATTTACAGCTTGGTCAGACCTCAAAGACATCAAGGCCATCCATTGCATCCTGGGTCATCGCCAGTCATCGTGACTTTTGTCTTGTTACTGGACTTCGATGACTGGAAAACAGACTGTGGTTGATGACTTTGCACAACTCTGAATCACTTAAATAATTCATGCATGAGTCAAACATCACACCATGATGTCATTGGCCCTCTTCAAAAATGAACAAACAACACCATGTCTTCATCTGCCCCTCATAAAATGAATAGCTTCCTAGCATAACTCAGTATCATGCCCTCCCATTATAAATGCTCTCTTCACCTTGGATTACTTGCTATACACTGGACATTTACTTATCTGTACACATATTAAATTATTCCAGTAGGATATAAGCTTCTGCTCCATTTTGTCTTTGTACAGAGTATTCCTAAAGTCTGAACACATAGGCAAAAATGCATATTTTCAAGAAATGAAATGAATGAAATTTTCAACAACATTTTATTTAATTGGAGTATTAAAAATAACATCTTCAACATGATCTCAATCATTTGTGATGCAACGGTTGCAAGATTCATGTGAACTCAATGCAATAACTCCACATTGCCATCAATCACCTATGTGTCCAGACTTTAGCAACACTCAGTATATCCAGTCTCTATCACAGAGCCCAGTGCTCAGTATTTGCTTAATAAATTTGTTTAAACAAACAAATTATCCCTGCATCAGTGAGTCATGTTACATATCAGCTTCTAGAAACAGTTCCCAGCTGAGTTTATTGCACATGGTAGGAACTTACATATTTCTTGAATGGATCAATGAATTAATGAATGAATTTCCTATGTGCAGTTGTATGTGAAGGTATGTGGATAAGAGATTTTTTTAAGCACCCACATTCCTGCAAGTACGTTCAGTACATTTCCTTGGAATTATTTTTAAACTAATTTTATCAACTCATTATAGCTTAAAGCATTATCTTAAAGAAAAACTGTGAGACATTGATGTTAACACAGTAGTCATCACTGCGCATGTGACTAGACTTTGTCAGCCACCTCTTTGATACCAGTAACTAAGGTTCCATATTGTACCCGGGAATCTGTCTCAACTCTCGTCATAAACATCTCATCAATGTCTCTTTTTCTACTAAAATGGAAAATTAATGTATTAGGCATGGTTATTACTGCAAACATCTCTATGTGTAATTTTAAAATTATTTTCTATGCAGGAATTTGGGGGGGGGGGCAGAGAGGAAGACTGGTTCTAGTGAAAAAGAGTAGAGGGAGCCCCCACCCAGAGCTAAAAGTCATAATTTCTTTGATGTCATTAAATATAAGGTCCTTGCTAACATATATGTGTGTTGGTGTATACCTATATGAATATATGTATATATGTGTAAACATATGTGTGTATGTTTGAGACAATATGTTGTCTATATGTGTATACACACACACTGAGATTCTGTATATGTGTGTGTATATATGTGTGTATATGTATATATATATATATATGCATATATACATACATATTTCAATTAGAAAGAAAGAAAAGAAGAAATGGTTGCTTTTCCAGAAGATGTCGTGATCAAAAGCACAGATATGGACATGAGTATGACCATGGCAGCCAATGGTAAAATTAGCCTTACTAAAGCAAGTCATGCTTTCTGCAGAGTTAAGCCTAAATAGAATGGTGCTAGTTGTGTTTCTATGTGTATATACATGTGTACACACACACACACACACACACACACACACACATACAATCTCTTCCCATATATCTTATGAATCTGATAATCCATTGCTCTGTGGATCTGAAATTTCTTTGATATGAGCATTCCCTCCAATCACACACATCATAACCCATCCATAACTGCCCAATGACTCTCATTCCCATCTTCCAATCCCTTCCCCTGGAGGAATTTGTTAGACTTGTAGGAGGCCTTCTTCAGTTATACATTCATTTGATTCTTGTACTACTTTTGGACTACCTCAAAACTGTCTACAATATGTTGCAGCCTCTTGACTCCTACCCTAAATCTCACCATTGCATTGCTCATCAAGCAGAGCTAAAATTCAATTTTTTGGTGACATAGTTCTGATGCTCATGGCCAAACACCAGTGCCACAGAATAGATTAAGGGTAAATCAATGGGCTTTCATAATAATGATTAATCATAAAAGAAAAAAAAGTATTGTAATCCTATTGTCCATTTTGTTACCTTGGAAATATTAGTTTTAACATTTCTATTACTCATTTTTATTTTCATTCTGTTGGTGGAGTAAGTAGATCAACTACCTTTTCTTGCAAAGTCAGAACGCAAATCTAACTTAAAACATGTTTTCCCATCGACTTAAACCCCATGCCTGGGTCTCTGAAAAAGCATGTATCAGGGCTGGACCTGAATTTTTATTCCGCATGCTGTATTTCCCCCTACCCCAAGCCTTTTGCTGCCAGTAATGTTGTAATCTGACTCTCTTCATGAGGACAGAATTGAACTGGTGGAATCCCTACCTGATAGAGTTGCCTGCAAATTTCCTCCGGCACCAGGGCCTTGCCTGATTTGAAAATCTGAAGGATTGATTTGTGTCCTTTTGCCTCTTCTGAGTCTCCTTCAGTTTTCCTTCGTATATTTCTAGCTGCCCAATCTGTATTTATAAGCAGACTCATGGATGGTATGTGTGGGTGAAAGATACGTTTTTCCTTTCTGTATGCAATAACCCAATACTTACTTTGTTTCTGTTTCTCAATAGAGATCACCTGACTGAACTCATTCTCTGCTCACAGCACGATCTCTTTCACTCTTCTGCTCAAAATCATTGGCTGGCTCTCTATTGCCTCTAAAATAAAATACAAACTTTTGAATTTGGCATTTAAAACCTTCCCTAGCCAAGCTCCAACCAACTTTTCCAGTTTTATTTCATATACCTGCCTTCCAGATGTTTTCTTATACCTTATATCCCTAAATTTCCCATTGCTCAATTCTGCAGATCTACAATGATTTTACTCTCTCTGCTGTTCTAAAAAGACTCTACAGCTCCCAACTCCAGGCATTTTCCCTTCCTGCTCCTCATGCTTTCCTGGAATGCTCTCCTTCCTCATCTCTGCCTCCTGACTTTCCTGACTTCCTTCAAGTCCCAGATAAATTCCCACCTTCTACAAGAAGGCTTTCTTGACTCCTCTTAATTCCAATGCCTCCCTTCCATTGGATTTTTTCTCATTTATCCTGGATATAGCATGTTTGTATATAGTTGTTTACATGTTGTCTACCTTATTAGGTGGTAAACGCCTTGAAAGTCTAATCTCATGTCAGCTACAACATGCTAGCTGTGTGACATTTTTACAAAGCATTTACCCTCTAGAGTAAGGAGGGGGTTGGAGTAGATAGACTCCAAGTCTCTCTCAGTTTAAATCAAAGAGGAGCAAGAAAGGACAGAGAGAAGAGTTGGAGAAAGCTTTAGTTCTTCTGACCATCACTTAAAGGGGTAAAAGAAAGAGTAGCTTTCCTACTGTTCTAAGAGGCTACAACTTTTAATGGTCCATCAACATTTAAGGGAAGAAAGAGAGAAACAGATTGAGAGACAGAAAGACAGAGGAAATAGAAGAAAAGAGAAGGAGAGAGAGAAAGAGAGAAGAAAGAAAAGGAGAAGAGAGAACAATATCATAACAAAGCCATTGCTGTCTTATTCAACCTAAGGAAAAAAGAAAGAAAGCAAAGCCTAGAAACTGATCCGGGATAACTGCTGTGTCTTAAAGTACTTTCTCCGACCATTTTTCATCACGCCATATCGGGTCATATGCTAAGACCTACATCTTGCTTCTCAGCAACTCTCCCAAAGCATAAAGTAATATTTTATGATCTTCATGATTCCAAGCTTTAGCAGATTTGAAAGTCAATAGCAGTGTGGCATCCCTTTTTCCAAAGAAGAATTCCCTTTTGAATTAGAAGAGTCTTTCCATTAATAAAACAGAAAGCTGACTCCCCAAGCCAGTCCAGAGGATTTATTAGGGGCCACAATGTTGAATCAAGGGGGCAAGAAGAAATATCAGTAAACAGAAAATCCTGTGAATAAACAGAAAGCTACCTCCTCAATCACTGATCATTTGGGCACCGTGCTTTTTTGAGACCTATCATACCGGGTAGTGCTATGCAAAGGTCAGATGATGTTATTTTATACTCCCCCTCCATTTGAAGAAAGTTAAAAGAAAAATTGCTGCCAGCTGTTAACTATAATATTGCTAGGGATGGCTGAACAGGCAGGCATGCAATAGAGGAGTTGGCCATGAAAAGAAATGGACTATCTCTCTTTCTGAGAAACTGAGTATTGGTATTGCTGTTTTGAGTTGTTAAGATTTTCTTCTGAGATCCATTCTGACTCCCCATTCCTTGACCCCTGTGTCACGAGTCTTTCAATTCTAATGAAAAATAAAGATGCTGCTATATGTTGGGGTAAACTATACTCTGAATAGAGCTGCAGGAAGAAAGGATGGATAGAGATATAGAGGGCTTGGGCATGTACAACTCTGTTGGTAAGCAAAATGGGCTCCTTAGCACTTAGTTCGACGAGTGCCCTTGAAGAGTTTGGCTTTTGTTCGCTTTGAGCAATTCAGTGTATTTCATTGAATCTTACTAAGTGCTAAGCCCCAGGCCCAAACCCCTATTAGGTGTAAATCCTATTTGGGTGTGGATTGGCAACTAAGGTGGGGCCCAAGATGGGGCTAACTCCAGGGGTGGCCTAGTTTACATGTCTGGTACAGCAGAGGCTCTTAGACCACATGGGTTTAGGTCCCTCTTTGTGACAATTTTAGGTCACGTGGGTGAGTCGCATGTGTAACTCACCCCTGGTGCTGAAAAAGATATAAAACCAAGGCTTGGCCTCCTCTTCCTGGGAGCTCATTCCCATAGCAGTGGTGGCACGAGTGACTCTAGGCCAGCCCTTGTTCTGAGCTCCTGGGCTGAACCTAGATGTTGGTAACTATGAATCTGTATTGGGTCTGTCTGTTGATGTTTGTAATTTGTTTGTAGTTTGCTCTGAAGTTCAGTGTGCTGGTCTCTTCCCCTGAACTAAGTGAATGATATTTGTGTGCTGAATTAAAGTAAACTTGCCAACCTCTTCACCTTGCTTTCCTTAGTTAAGCAGATCAAAAGAACCTGTGCTGTTGGCAGCTTTCTGGGTGCTGGCTGTGGGTGGATCTTACACCCCCACAGAAGCTGCTACCGGATTGTGGAAACAACAACAGAGAGGGGAGAGGACAGGTCCCCCATTTCTCAGTGAAGTAGTCAACAAGGACAACATGGAAGAGTAAATAGAATGCTAGACATGCAATAGGGAAGATGTGTTAAAATCTCTTTTCTTATACTTACTAGCTGTGAGATCCTGGGCAAGTCATTTAACCTCTGAACTTCAGTTTCTTCAGCTGTAAGAAAAAAGAGATTGGACTCTGTGTTCTCTAAGGTGCTTTCTGGCTCTAGTCTTTGCTCCTATTATCTACTCATGGAGGATGGATAAAGGAAAGCACAGGAGAAGGCTTTGAACATTCCAAGCATGGAGTAAACTAACACCTAACACCCAATTTTGTCTCCAAACTACAAAATCTCTTTGATGAGATATGATCCTAAAATTGGGCAGCTAGATGGTGGAGAGAGTGGCAGATCTGGAGTCAGGAAGACTCCTCTTCCTGAGTTCAAATCTGGCCTCAGGCATTTACTAGCTGTATGAACACAGGCAAGTCAGTAAGCCTGTTTCCCCATGTGTAAAATGAGCTGGAGAAGGAAATGGCAAACCACTCCAGCACCTTTGCCAAGAAAACCCCAAAATTGGATCAAAAGGAGTTGGATATGACTAAATCAATGTATCCACAAAAGTCCCATCATTTAACAGCAATTTCTTTATTCTTAGGCTGTTGTGCTTTTCAGAAGATCTTTTACGCAAAAAAAATAGAGGTAGATCTATCCATATATGACCCTTATTTTCTGTTTCACATATTTTAATAGATATCTAGAGTTATTTAGTTGATATGAGGCCATATTCCCTTCTGTTAAAAACTTCTCTGTTGGTTGACTTCCTCGAGTCCAAGGTCTTTTACTGAATGTTCCTCTTTCGTGTTTTGCTTATACTCCCCTATCACTTACTTCTTGACTTCTTCCCCTTTGATAGTGGCTTCCAAAGGGGCTGGAGCTCAAAGCTGTGTCCTCATCCTTCCCTTTGTCACCAGCCTCAGTCTCTACCCCAAGTGTCTTCTGGGAGGACAGAACTGCCCCCAGCTGGATGCCAGTCTGCTTTTCTAGTGGAGTGCCAGATATGCTGCCAGTCTACCCAGTTTCCTCTGTTCCTCAGTTCCCCAGCTAAGTACTATTGTAGCACAGAGTGCTGCTACTCTGCCTTTCCAGTCAAAGACAGCCTTTTAGTTTTCTCCAATACAAGGATGAGGGCTGGAGATGGAATTTCTTTCTATTGCAAACTCATAGGTAAGCCTATTACAGCCCTGCAAAGTATGGTGGCCAATGGGCAGGGGATGATGAGAGAACATGTAGAGATTAGATATAAGCCTTCTCTACTCTTAGTTTATTGGGTTTTTTATCTCCTTATGGTTCTTGGTTTCTTGGACTAAGCAGCAAGATGAAATTGTTTTGTCTCTTGCCATTAATTTCTATTGTGGTGAAGTTTGAGAGGTCATAAGCATTGGAGAAAGTGGCAAGACCTCCATCTTGTTCTGGAAAGTGTTTCACATATATTCTATCAGAGAAATTATCATGCCCTTTATACACCTCTGCTATGACTTTCCAAATGTATCTGGAGATTCTGGGATAAAACGTGCTCTCAAAAACATAAAATATCACTCCTACTCATTGATAAATGTTCAGTTTTGAGGAGAGTGGGTTATTATTGTTTTGACATGTTAGAAAGAGTTGTTATTTTTGGTCTTGTTTTGTTTTGATTTGATTTCTGAGATCCATTCCAGTCTCCTCCACCCCTAACCATCAGTCTCTCACTCCCGAGGAGAAATACAGATAGTGTTAAATGTTTGGGTCAACTTTGCTTTGAATTAGAGTCACAGCAAAATTGTCCAGCTGAGCTATCTTAAAGTGGGTCTTCACTTTTCCTTTTTTTTTTGTCCAGCTTCTTTGATGTGGGATCTTTAGGAATAATAGATTTGGAGTTTGAGAACACAGCATCAAATTCTGGCTCTGTAACTACTCCTATAACCTTGGGCAAGGAACCTCACCACTCTGGGACTCAGTTTCCCTATATGTGAAATAAAAAGTTTGGACTAAACGACCTCTAAGGTTTATTTTAGCTCTAAATCTAATGATCGTTTAAGAATAATGGCAACTCAGACTAGTAATTCTTGTGGTTGGTCACTTAAACTTTCAAAACTAAAGTCTGAGCAAGGACGTAGCCCAGCCTTAATGAAGAAAGGCAACTTCATCCTTTCAAAGCAGCCTGGCATGACAGATAGTTCTGGACTGGGATGCAAGAAAGCCTGAGCTGACATTCCACTGTAATCAGTAGCTATACATCTTGCCATAAGCAGAACTCAGGTTCAGATTCTGCCTTTGACCTTAACAAGCTGTGTGGCCCTGGGCAAAACATTTAACCTTTCTTTCATCTATAACTTGATAGGATAATAATGCCTTTAGTACCTGCCTTCCACATGTTTTGTGAGTCTCTTTACCAACTTTAAAGGGTTATATAAATGTTAGCTGTTGTTGTTGTTGTTGTTGTGTGATTTCAGTCATGCCTGACTCTGTGACCCCACTTGGCATTTTCTTGACAAAGATATGGGAGTGGTTTGCCATTATATAACATGATAAGAAGGATGTTAGACTTGGAGCCAACAAGACCTGGGTTCAGATTCTGCCTCTGGCCTTTACTTTCTGTGTAACACAAGTGAGCCAGTTAATGTCTCTGAGCCTCTGTTTCCTCATCTACAAAATGATGGGATCAGATTCCATGGCCTCGGAACTCCTTTCCAGTCCTAAGTCAATAATCTTAAGCTTTCCATATATGGCGATTTGTGTCCTCTTCTACCACATTCACGCCCCCCTCCATCCATTACATAACTTAAAAGCACTTCATAAAGACAGTATTGTTTTCTTGGAGTGATGAAAGCCCCAGCAATTATAGTGCATTGCCAGGGTGGTTTGTGAAGCCATACCCATATGAGGTCTGTCATCTGCTGACCAGAGGGCAAGATTCAGCATTCTGCCTTTGGAACCCAGCAGGAGGAGGCCTAAATCAGTGTGCCTTTTTCTGCTTGCTGGAAGATTCCTCAGAACTGTCAAATGTTTTTATAAGGTTACTAAATGGATTTGCGTAAGTGGTACAACAGCGCCAACAAAATTACACTATGTAAATGAAAGAATGTGGCAGAGCTTTCAGAAGCAAAATGGATTAACAAGTTGGCCCAAACCACTGCATATGAAAAATTGATCAACAAACTACAAAATAATGAGCAGCCCCAGGATATTCTCTCTCCTTCCCCATCCTTCTCTCCATCCACTCCCTTCTCACTTCCCTCTGTCTCCTTCCCCTTCCCACTGCTTCTTGCCCTTCCTCTCCCCTCCTCTCTCTCTCTCTCTCTCTCTCTCAATGCCTCTATCTCTCCCTGCTCCATCTCTCTGCCTTTTGGTCTCTCTCTGTCTCTTTTTCTGTCTCTCTTTCTCTAGCTCTGTCTCTGAGATCATCTCTATCTCTGTCTTTTTCCTGTGTTCATCTATCTCTCTCTATCTCTGTCTCTATCTCACTCTTCTTTCTGTCTTTGTCTCTCCTATTTCTCTCCATTTTTGTCTCTTGTCTCTTTGTCTTCTCCCTCCCTTCTCTCTCTGCCCCCCTCTCCCTCTATCTCTTTGTCTCCTCTCATATTATCTCTCTCATTTCTTTCATCTCTTTTTTCTTTGTCTCCTTCCTGTTTGTTTCTGTTTCTTTCTTTCTCTTTCCTACTCTCCTTAAGAGTTTTTTAACTTCCAGTTTCCTATGCTGTTGACATCATGACCCTGAAGAATTCCACACCTTGCAAGGTATTGGACAACCAGCTCCCTGATGATTCGGGTTCAGATTGCTAGAGAGAATGGGGGTCCAGACAAGTGACAATACTGCCTGATGGCTTTGAAAGTCTCACAGTCAAGGCTCAGCTTCTGAGGCAGGGGGAAGGGAGATGGAGGACCTGGGATCTCTGCATCTGCCATCATCATTACCATCACTATCACCATCACCATTACCATCACCACCACTACCACCACCACCACCACCACCATCATCATCATCATTACCATCGCCACTCCCCTGGATCCAATACTGTCAAGCCTTAGCTCCTGAGGTAGGGAGAAGAAGGATGGAAGACCTGGGTTCCAGCACCTTCCATCATCAACATCATCATCAGTGCCAGCACCTCCTTCCTGTTCCCTTCTTATTATTTCATTACATTTGATTTTCCTTTCAAGCATTATTAATTGACATTTCAAATAACACCAGGCTGAAACTTGGCTTCCTCAGCCCTGGATGTGTCCTGCATTTCCTTTCTTAAATAAAAAGCTTAAGCTGGCTAATTAAAATCCTGATTAACTTTTAAATACTGAAATGTTTTGTTCTGCTTTGGAGAACCTCAGGCTTCAAGCTGTGATCCTTTTTGTGAGAGCTTGGAGGGAGGCCTTTCTCATTGTTTTCAAAGAAAGAATATTAGCAAAGAAGGAAGGGATTTATTGAAAGTTTTATTGGAGTTAGGACTGATCCTTTGATTTTTTTCAAGGTTGACCTAAAATGCCACGTTCTATGTGAGGCATATCCCAAACTGCTCCCTGTTTCTATCTAGCATTCTCTGAATCAGGCCTGTCAATATATATTATAGAGCAGGAAAGAAAGTAAAATGGAAAAATACCTGACTCTAGAATGAGAAGATTTCCATTTAAATCCAATCCCTGATGCTTAGTACCAAGAGAGGGCCTTCTCATTTCCATATAATATTAAAGCACCATATAAATGTTGGCTGTCATCATCATTATTGCATTATATTGGAGAGTGCTAGACTTGGAGTCTGAAAGTACGGGATTTAAAACCTGCCTCAGACATGTGCTTCCTGCATGACCCTGGACAAATGACTTAACATCTCTGAACTTCAGGCAACTGTCTGAAAAGAGAATCACTTTTTCAGGTTTCCTATACTTTGCCAGGCAAAAAGAAGCCTACCCATGTTTAAATACAGATCTGATTGTCAATCAGCACTTCCCCCTAGTGAAGAATGCTAGGACTACCTAGGTTCTATTTCCCTTTCACCATGACAAATATTTGCATTTATACTTTTGATGTATACATAGAGTTTCATAAATAAGGGCATCTCTTTAGTGGAGATCCAGAAAATCAAACTATAGCATCAGCAAGAATTCAGGATAACTCTCTGGCATCCCAGTCCAACCATGGCTTTCTGCTCTTGTGCATAGGAAGCCACTTTCTTATATTGCACCATAAGCAACATCATAGTTATATAAAAAGGTGATAGCAAGATAACATCCAGTCCCCCAGATGAGTCCAAATCACTAGGCAAAAATGAATTATTGTACAGGGTACTGAAAAACTGGCAGATATTATTGTCGAGCATCTAGCAGTCATTTTTTAAGATCTTGAAGTTACAGTACAGAGGCTGTAAGATGAAAAAAGTACAAATCTTATGATTAGAAAAAAAGAGATAGAATGAAGAGAGAGGTGGCTGCAGTAAGGTCAATGACATTGACTTCGATTCTTGGCAAAATTCCAGATTATACTATGAATGATACAGTTAGTTAGCATACTGAAAAAGAAACCAAAAATCACAAGGGGAAAATAGTACTTTACCAAGAAATAGTCATGCCAAACTAACCTTATTTCCTTTTAGGTGAGGAGATTACATTGAGAGATCAGAGGAGGGTTAGAGATACAATTGACCTGAATATTAGCGAAACACTTGACAAAGTCTCCTATTCTGGCAGGCATGTGAGGGGGAGAGGAAAGGGGAGTACTTGGTGTTACGGTGGCTAGGGGTCGGTCACTCCTTCTCTTACAGATAACACTGGGCACTGGGTGAGACTATTGGTTTACAACATTTCTCTTCTTGTATGACTTTCTCTCTTGTCACTCCCTAAGTGCTACACTATAAAGGAATGGTTTTCCTTTCAAACCATTTAAGAGAAGGGAATAGAAAGGAAATAGGGCAGAGGGAGGAACCAAAAATGATGGATACAAACTACAAAAAAGCCAATTTAGGTTTAATGTTGGGGTTGGAACCTGAAACTTGGAGCTATCCCAAAGTTGAACCATTCAGATTGCCGTAATAGGTGGTCAGTTTCCTCTCCTTGGATGTTGTTAAACAAAGGCAGATAACCACTTGTCAGGTCTTTAGAGTGTGAGTTCCTCTGGGATATTGGTTGAACTAGATAGCTCCTAGGGTCCAATCCAATTCTAAAAGTCTGTAATTTTCTGAAGAGATGAATCATAGGTGGTTTCAAGCATTTGAAGGGCAAATATCTGAAAGAGGATTCAACTTACTCCTTTGGCTCCAGAGGGCGAAACCAATAGTGATGGAGAGAAGATACGGAATGGAAGGGGTGGCTTTCTAAGAATTGGATCTATCCAAAAATTGAATGAGCTACCTGAGGAGTTGGTGGCCTTCCTCTTGTTGGAGAACTACAAGTAGTTGTTTGTTGGGTATGCTATATTGGGGATGCTTTTTGCATAGGGCTTAGAGTATGTGATGGTAAAGCTCCCATCCAAATGTAAAATTCTATCATGTTCTCTTCTTATAATTAGGCAAAACATCATGCTACAATAGAAAGAACTTAGGGGCAGGCACCTTGGGTTATGATCCCGACTGTGGCATCTTGGTTGACCTCTCAACTGTGATTTCTCAAGGGCATCAGTCTCTATATTCTATGAGGGCCCTCAACTGCCCAGAAATCTTATGATTCTATACAAAATGAGCCAAATGCCAGAGTTTCTTTTGCAACTTGGATTATTCTTTAAGAATGATGTTTTACTTTGGCAGCAACGTGCCATGTAGAATTCTGCAGCTACTCAGCCCACTTCCAAATTTTCTCTAACAGTTATTTCTACTCACATCTGTGGTACAGTCAAATCTCAACTCAAAATGTCACTCTACTACTAAAAAAATCCTTAGTATCTTCCTGTTCACTCTGAGATAAAATGGAGAGTCCTAGACCGAGAATTTAAATACTAAACAATTTAAATCTCCCTTCAATTTCTAGTCCTATTTCATATTCCCTTGCACAGCCTCCATTCCTCCAAAACTGGCCTGCTGTTCATTTTCCTTCCAGCACCCACATTGAAATTCATTCCATCCTCCTCTTTACACAGCTTTCTACACCTCCTTCACAAGGTCAGAAAGATGGTACTAGATAGACGGCTGGACCTAAAATCAGGAAGACGTAAGTTAAAATTCAGCCACAGATACTTTCCAGATTTGTGGCCCTGGG
Source organism: Phalanger gymnotis (assembly GCA_028646595.1). Lineage (NCBI taxonomy): Eukaryota > Metazoa > Chordata > Mammalia > Diprotodontia > Phalangeridae > Phalanger > Phalanger gymnotis. Next base: position 16,986,425 of record CM053626.1, on the reverse strand, counting down.
TAAGTCACTTAACCTCAGTCTGCCTCAGTTTCTTTAACTGTAAAATGGAGATAATAATGACACCCACCTCTCATAGTTGTGTGAGGACCAAATGAAGTAATATTTGTAAAGTGCTTTGTAAAGTTTCTGGCCAATAGT